>CAJHNH020002743.1:0-95947 GCA_905116865.2 Candidula unifasciata
GGGAACACCCCGGGCATCCCCTGGAAGAGTCGTGCCGAAATCTGCCAAACTTCCTGGGCAGCACGCACCCGTCGCGGGACCTCCAGGTCTCGACTGGGGGAAACTTTGCGGGTGTGAGTTTACACCTGTACGGTTGTCAAAACCGGGCCCTGGGGCTGTCTTTTTTTTTTTCTGTGTACATTATGTTTAAATTAGTTTTATTAATGTATGGGGTTGTTTTATGTATGTTGATTAGTATTATAGTATGATGTATGATGTATGTATGTATGTATGTTATTATTTTAGAAAGTTTATTATGTATGAGTTTATTAAGTTGTTTGTAGGGAGTATGAATTTGTTTGTTATTGTTTGTTTTTTGTTTTGTTTGATGTATTATTATTTGGTTGGGGGTGTAGTTGTTGTGGATTTGATTTTTAAATTATTGTTTTTTTGTTGTTGTTGTTATTTATTTTTTGGGTTTTGTGGGGTGGGGTTTGGTTTGGGGGTTTTTTATCCTCTTAAGAAGACAATTGCATTTGTAAATCGCAGCCCCCCCGGCCCCCCCCCCCCCCTCCCCCAAAAAAAAAAAATTTTTGCTGAGGTCCCAACTGATTGTGTGGCCTCAACCTGTAGCATCGGTAGCTTATGTCTAAATCCAACCCTGCCTCTGGGGGGACAAGCTCCCTTCTCATCTGCCGAACGTAGAGAGATCCCTGGTACCTTGCTGGCCAAACCTAGCTCCACCTGGCCAACACCTGGGTCTAATAAGATTACACCTGGACAGCTGTGTGGGAGGTCTGCGATTAGTTCGCTTTCAGGTGGCTAAGTGGAAAGTGGCTATCGAATTTACAAACTGTGCCTGTTATTAGTTGCTAAACATTTTTTTTTTAAAGGCACAATTTTCACGTCTCTAAACCAGGGCTGTCGAAGTTGTCGCTTTTCGTACAGTTTGGTAGTAACTGACACTTGCCAAGCAAAACTCTGCTTTGGTACCACGTCCGACATTTCGGTACTTTTTTGTTTCTATAAATTTTGCATCGGTATTTTAAATATTAGTAAGTAAAAAAATAAATTTTACCCCATTAGGACATCACACAGAGCGATAAACACCCATTGACACAAAGTAACACGATGCGGATGAGGATCACCCGTGGAGAGGTCCCAGAAAACCCGTTCAGCGGTTAGGCCATATTTATGGCCTGGCTATATTTAGGGGTCCCCGGCAAAAGCCAGGGTGGGGCTTCAAATAACGAAAAATTGCATCCCACACGTGGGGACGATTGTTGCTGATAAATTGTTAAATATTGACACTGTAAGCTGCATCCAATACGTGCTACTGAAGGAAGACTGTGGAGACGAAAATCATTTTCTATTAGTATCATCCAAAAAAGGATGCGCACAGGCTGTCCACCTTCCACCACACATGTCTACGTAGAATTATCAAAATTTTCTGGCCAGATACAATCTCAAACACTAAACTACTTCAAGTCACAAACAAAGAAACTTTAGACAGTATGATTACCAAGAGAAGATGGAAATGACTTGGCCACTTTATGAGAAAAAATTCTGATATACCTGCCAAAACAGCTCTCACATGGACACCAGAGGGAAAGAGAAAACAGGGGCGCCCAAAAACAACATGGTGACGAACGATGGAAAGTGGCCTGAGTGCGGCATCTCTGACATGGAAAACTGCACTGAAGATTGCACAGGACAGGAAAGCATGGAAAGTCCTCTCTGAAGCCTCATGTGCCACTAGGCATAACGAGAACTGATGATGATTAGTATCATAATGTATGCTTAGTCTTTTGGCATTACCTGCATCCTCTGCTGCTGGAGACTGAGTTTTTCTCTCTGCTTATTAACAATATGAAGATTGACAGAGTCGCTCTTCTGTGAAGACTTCGACAATAAATGAACTTATGAGATCGATTCTTTCGCAATATCCGACCACATATGTCGTCGCAGGACAATCCAATATTTTCGAGTGTGGTTTCCCAACACGGCTGTCAATGTTTTTTGGTTTCCCGGCTTTCTGTGAGTCTTCCAATACGTTACCAAGGTTTTCACGTGTTTCTTCTTCCGGCGGCGTCACTCCAGCGACATGTGTTTAGTCTTCATCGCCATAAATCTTCTTGAATTAGCAGCATCGGTGCCTGACAAGAAGAGCAGCTTTGCTTTCCTGCAACATGACATTCTGCATAGTACCAGACGTTGTAGCAACAATCATGTGATGAGGTTATCACTGACCGGGGGCGCATTAACGCAGTCGATAGGAGACTCGTTTTCAAATCCAGCTGCGACTAGCTGCAGCCCACGGCCAGTGTTCGAAACCGGGCGGTTCCCGGGGTTCACCCAGCCTCTAGGTAATGGGTACCAGGGTTAACACTCTGGGGTAAATAGAGGAACATCGCTGTAGCTACGGAGTTACGTGCGGACGGCGTGGCTGGATCACATCTCCCGGCTTAACCTTTTTCCTTTATCGCTGACCGAAAGCCACGACCGATGGTGGTGTGGAAAGTCGACCTGTCGTCTGAACGTACCGTTAATGCAAGGAACATGGCGGGGACGGTCGCGCCTGCCTTACAGGCAGATCATTCTGTTTCTGTACTACTGGTCTCACAAGTTGACAAGCATTGAATTTTGCCAGTTAGAGCTGGGCATGTCGAAGAATACAACTGTGGAGTGGAGCAACTACTTCCGGGAGGTTTGTGCCAATACATTATTACTGAATACTGCCGTGATCGGCAGAGAGAACACCACTGTTGAAATTGAAGAAAGTCTGTTTACATTTCGAAAAAGGCATGTGGGACGAGTGTTTCCACAACAGTGGGTATTTGGTACAATATTATGTCTTCTCAGCTGCTGCCGCCGCCGCAACAACATGTGTCGCATTCGAACCTCTCTCCAGATCATCTAGTAACGTGTGAAATTGTTCGGATAGACAATTCGCGAACCCAGCAGTATACATCTATAGTGACTGGCCCAAAGTACCCCAACTGGCAATTTATCCTGCCGATTGCACATACAGTTTTATACAAACGAATTGAAAAGCAGCATCACCCCCCCCCCCCCCCTCATTCCCTCCACTTAAAAAAACAAAAAACTACATCCTCGCAATTGAACATAGTCCAAAACACACACAATGATAATAATGCACAGCAAAAACATGCACACCACACAAAATTGAAGCACAGAAACCTGGAAACTGCATAGCACAAAACTACACGGCCAATGAAATGCCAAATTACTTCACTATACGCTTTATCTTAGTTAGTTATTCCTCTTGTGCCAAAGATGGCGCATAGGGCAGAGGTCATAGCTTTCCACGTCTGTCGGTTCGTTGCCACTTGATGTAGGTCTTGAGTGCGACTGAGACCTATGGTTGAGCTCTCCCTTGTGATGGTTCTACGGAGAGTTTCTTTTGGTCTTCCCTGTTTTCTTTTACCCTCTGGTGACCATATGAAGGCTTGGTGGGGAAGTCTCTGTATGTCCATTCTGAGTACGTGACCGATGTAATTCCAGCGACGCATTCTAATAAAATCAGACACATATTTTTGTTTTGTTTCCTGTCTTATAGATGTATTGGACCTAAAGTCCGACCAGTGAACATTCAATACCTTTCGGAGGCATCTATTCTCGAAAGCGACTAGTTTCTTATCGATTGATACTGATGATTTCCAACTCTCACAACCATAAGTTAGCACTGGGACCACACAGGAATTGAAGACCTTAAGTTTCGTGTTGTTGCTGAGTGATCTTGACTTCCAAATGTTTGACAGTTTGTTAAAGGCACTTGATGCTAACGCGATTCGAGTCGTTATTTCTGATGTTGTATCTCCCGCAGAGGTTATCTTGCTCCCTAAGTATGTGAAGCTGGTGATTTTTTCAAGAACAATATCCTTTAGTTTGATGTCTTTCGACTCGTTGGTAAGATCGATGATTTTCGTTTTGGCTGCGTTGACCTGAAGGCCGATTTGGCTTGAAATATTCTGGAGGCGGTCCATTTTTTCCTGAGCTTCTAGAACGCTTTATCTACCACCCCCTTAAATATAAGAGTGTCCCGTGACATGTGGATTTCCAGTTTGTGGACGGCGCTATCGGGAAAGTGCCATCAGATCAAATTTGTTGCTCCAGGATGTTTTACACTTTTTGCTGCTGAGTTTTGTTGATGCAAAATCCCCATTTCTCAACCAGGAATCTAAAGGTTCCGTCATACAGCTAGCTACCGAGTTGACTGTGTTTTTGCTGATTAAATTCAGAAAGGTGTGTACTTCTACGGGTGCAATGATTAACTGTTTACGCTAAAAGTGAGCTGCAGTTCTCGAGTGTCACCGTAAGTGTTGGCACATGTGATAGCTGACCTATGTAGTTTTACTTTGCGTATGCAAATTTCATTAAGAAAGAGAATAGGGGCTTTTGAGCTGAAATGCTATAGAAAGATGTTCAGAATATCTTGGGCAAAGAAGAGGAGAAATACTGACATACTGAAAGATCTGAACATCAAGGAAGATTGGCTAGTAAACAGTACCCTGTCTCGGAAGATGAAATATTTTGGTCATATCAAGCGCCACGAAGGCCAACCAGAGAGATGAATGGAGCCGGTTGATATCTGCAGCAGTGAACCTCAAGGGCTCGGAATGTTAAAGAAGAAGAAGAAGATGGTACCAGGAAGGAGGGGCGCGGGCCGACCAACGCGAAAATGGGCACAAGATATAAGTGACTCCTTTAGTATGAAAGTACATGAGGCGGGAGAACTAGCGAGAGACCAAGTTTTTTTCAGCCAGACCGTGATGAGAGAGACGTTCTGCAAATAACCTGCAACATGATGATGGTGTGAAAATTTCAAAGTTTTGCTGCAGCTGACAAGTCTTGCGCTAGTTTACAAACGGGACTGTAAAGGAAATTGTGTATGTTTACTAGAACTTGAATGGACCAGCTGTGGGACAGTGAAGGAAATTTTGTATGTTTACTAGAACTTGAATGGACCAGCTGTGGAACTGTGAAGGAAATTGTGTATGATGTTTACTAGAACATGAATGGACCAGCTGTAGAACTGTGAAGGAAATTGTGTATGTTTACTAGAACATGAATGGACCAGCTGTGGGACAGTGAAGGAAATTGTGTATGTTTACTAGAACATGAATGGACCAGCTGTGGAACTGTGAAGGAAATTGTGTATGTTTACTAGAACATGAATGGACCAGCTGTGGGACAGTGAAGGAAATTGTGTATGTTTACTAGAACATGAATGGACCAGCTGTGGGACTGTGAAGGAAATTGTGTATGTTTACTAGAACATGAATGGACCAGCTGTGGAGCTGTGAAGGAAATTGTGTATGATGTTTACTAGAACATGAATGGACCAGCTGTGTGACAGTGAAGGAAATTGTGTATGTTTACTAGAACATGAATGGACCAGCTGTGGGACAGTGAAGGAAATTGTGTATGATGTTTACTAGAACTTGAATGGACCAGCTGTGAAACTGTGAAGGAAATTGTGTATGATGTTTACTAGAACTTGAATGGACCAGCTGTGGAGCTGTGAAGGAAATTGTGTATGATGTTTACTAGAACTTGAATGGACCAGCTGTGGAGCTGTGAAGGAAATTGTGTATGATATTTACTAGAACTTGAATGGACCAGCTGTGGGACTGTAAAGGAAATTGTGTATGATGTTTGCTAGAACATGAATGGACCAGCTGTGGGACAGTGAAGGAAATTTTGTATGATATTTACTAGAACTTGAATGGACCAGCTGTGGGACTGTAAAGGAAATTGTGTATGATGTTTACTAGAACATGAATGGACCAGCTGTGGAACTGTGAAGGAAATTGTGTATGTTGTTTACTAGAACATGAATGGACCAGCTGTGGAACTGTGAAGGAAATTGTGTATGTTTACTAAACCATGAATGGACCAGCTGTGGGACTGTGAAGGAAATTGTGTATGTTGTTTACTAGAACATGAATGGACCAGCTGTGGAACTGTGAAGGAAATTGTGTATGTTGTATACTAGGACATGAATGGACCAGCTGTGGAACTGTGAAGGAAATTGTGTATGTTTACTAGAACATGAATGGACCAGCTGTGGAACTGTGAAGGAAATTTTGTATGATGTTTACTAGAACTTGAATGGACCAGCTGTGGGACAGTGAAGGAAATTTTGTATGATGTTTACTAGAACATGAATGGACCAGCTGTGGGACAGTGAAGGAAATTGTGTATGTTTACTAGAACATGAATGGACCAGCTGTGGGAAATCCATCTGCAGAGATGTTGGAACTTCGGAACCAGCTTATTCCCGCGGTTGGTTGTATGGCAACGGCTCGGTGCTGCACGGGAGCCTATAATGCAACACTGAACCAACATGGAAGCGCTTGTGGTCTTGACACACATACTCAACAGAAGATAAGCAACAGTAACAAATCTAATTTGTGGAAATGTTATAAAAAAAATTTATTGCCTTAATTACCCCCGTATGGGTTCCCGGAGACCATGGGGTGGGGGGGGGGGGGAGCGCGAGATAGACAGACAGACAGGAAGACAGAGAGAGAGAAAGAGCGATCTACTGCCTCCTAAAACTCATGCGCTAAAAGCTATGCCGGATTTAGATATAATTTAAACAAGCTACAGCTTGGGGCCTCAAAACTGCATAGGCCTCACTTTTCAAAATATTGTCTCAGGCATTTATTTATTCTAACTTGCTGTAGCCTATTAAACTGAATAAAGCGATCCGCTTGGTCAACTTCCACTTGTCATTAGCTTGAATCAGGGGGCCGCATGGTCTCAACGCATGGTGTCTGCCTCGAATGCTAGAGGTTCCGGGTTCAATTCCAGGTAGGGGCTGGGATTTTTTCACACGGACTTCGACTTCTAGTAATTCCCCTGACTCTGGGTAGTGAGATCGGATGCCCGTGTGCATTGTTGCGCATGTAAAAAAAATCACTTGGCAGCTAAGGCTGTCATGTTTCACCATTTCACACGATCATCGACCGTTAAAGGGCAGCAGAAGGCTGAGGCCTGGCATCCTGACTTCGGAACACACCCCCCTCCCCCCAAAATCGATTCTCTAAAAGGATAGCGGGCCAAAACAATTGTCGAAAGGGGGGGGGGAACCACCTGCTGTGCATGCTACCGCTGTGGAGTTGTTCTAATTAACCTTATTATTATACATACAGATAGTCTTTTAAAAGTAAAGGACCCTTTTCCATGCCTTTAGGGCGTATAGGGCTAGACCTATATTTTATAGCCTAACGGCACAAGATGGGTGATGTGGTCAGCATCACGCCGGCCGCCTCTACTTCCCGGGACCCACTCAAGGCTGGGTCACCCGGGAGCTATGGTCATTTTTTAAACAAAAGTTTGACTTCGTCAAGGAGCATTAACAACCTTCCGATCCGCCGTGCGCATCTAGCCGCTCCCCCACGGAGATTCCCGATAGTCTTTTATATGATGTTAATATACATGAAGTGGCTGGCTTTTTTCAAGTTTAGCAGCACATAATATAACAACAATCACAGAGCAGAATGTAGAGAACATTTTTTCTTTAATATGTAGTCCAGTTCTCTGCCTCAATGACTAAACTAACCACTTAACATATGGTGAATCAGTTGTTAAACAACTATGTATCACGTTCGTGCTTTATAGAACCATCACAACAGTGCTTCTGACTCTCAGATCAAACTCATGAAATGTTGTAAACCTTCACAATAAGAAAGTCTACTTTTATAAACCTTCACAACAAGAGTGTGTATTGTCTTAACAAGAAAGCTTAATGTCATAAACCATCACAACAAGACAGCTTGCTGTCATTTTTATCCAACAAGGATGTTAACTGTCAGAGTTGTGACAACAAAGGAGCTGTGACAAATGATGACATGAAGCAAACTGTCAGATTCATAACAAATCATAGAGCCATGACAACAAGGTAGGTAACTCACTCACAAACAACACAGGTAAATGAAGCAAGTGTACTCACAAATAATTCACTAACTGATATGTTTATTCAAAAGGCACAGATATCACAGCCTAGCCTTAAACCACAACACAATGCACCAACTGTAATTTTAAAGGCACATGCAGAGGGAGAAAAAGACTCTCCTATATCATAGTTTTCATGTGATTCCAGACCTACTTGATATATTCATTACTAGACTTTGACTACCTTTAGCCAAGCGGCTGCTGTCTTCCCCAGGAAAAGTCCCTGCCATCACTGGGACACTTTGTCACATTCTCCTCAACACAAGTAGTCAGCTCACAGTAGTGGACTAAAGCTGTTGTACAAGCAGCAGAGTGGGTGACCACTGAGGCCTGAGCTGTCATGGAACTGCTGAGCCCAGAGAAGATATTCTGACATCTAAAAAAAAAACTCCAAGAAATGGTTAGACAAAAGTGAGAGACAAGGCCCTCCCACCCATATCTGTAACCATTTATTTAAAATACACAAATTCCACGACTGCTTGTTTTACCACTTTTGTGGGGTCTTTAAACCTGAAAACTTAGGGCCACATTGCTAGAGCTGCCGCCACGGCACTGTGCAGTTTAGGATTGTATTTTTGCAGGAACGAATTCACAACCTCACCGCGGATTCAAATGTGAGTCTCCTGCATTCTTAATAATTTGGCCAGCTGCTATTACCTCAGCTGAAGCCAGGTATGCAAACTTCAAGTGTGTTGGAGCCAACTGTGTCATCAATGTTTCCCAGTTTGTGAAGATCTGTGGACGCCTCACAATTTCAAACAATACGCCATAGACCTAATACTTTCTAATTGTCTTACTTAAATTTTTTAGTACCAAAAGGTTTTCGTAGGAGACGCAACAAATATATGTGACTAAAATTCATAAATGCATTTCTTTGAAAACAGTGATATATAACAATTTCAGCGACCATTGGAAACGAGATATCTAAAAAAAGGGGGTTGCAGGAGTCACCAGAAGAGATAAAATCAGGAATGAGGTCATAAGAGAACACACTGGCACACAAACCAATTATAAATTACATACAAAGACATTAAATTAAATGCTTTGCACACTTAGAGAGAACGCCTTGTGACAACATTCCATACAAGACATACACAAATAGGGAACAAGGACGAAGAGCAGGAGGACCAAGAACAAGATGAAAAGGTAACATTAGAGAAACTCTGTAACAGCACAATATGTCTGTCTATGGTTGAGGTGGCCAGAGAAGCAAGAAGCAGAGCTCTATATCTCCCTTGACACTTGAAGCAGTAAAAGAAGAAGAATAAATGACCATTTGATAAGCTAGATTTCTTGAGCATATTCTGACCAAATACAAAATGTAAGACAACAAAGTAAGTTAGAGAGGGGATGCAGCAGATATAGTGATTGTTGGGACTCAAAGATTTAATAACTAATTATATTTTATCATAAGAATTGCAAAATGGATTATATTAAAGCTAAGTAAAAAAAAAAAAAAAAGTAAAGGACCCTTTCCACGCCTTTAGGCGTATAGGGCATATAGGGCTAGACCTATATTTTTATAGACCAACGGCACAAGATGGGTGATGTGGTCAGCATCACGCCGGCCTGCCTCTACTTCCCGGGATTGCACCCGGTACCCACTCAAGGCTGGGTCGACCTGGGAGCCAAGGTCATTTTTTAAGAAAAGTCCGTCTCCACCAGGGAGCGAACCCACGACCTTCCGATCCGCGGCGCGCGTCTAGCCGCTCTGCCACGGCGACTCCCATTATAGTTAAGGGTTTTTGGAAATGATATCGCTGATTCCCTCAACTTGTTCCGCAGATCAATAGTAGTCCACTTACCATCAAAAAGAAAAAAACTGGTGTGTAATACTGTCTGTCATAAATGCTTCTCACAAGGCAAGCTATAACAAATGTAGAATAATTCTTGACAGACACCCAACAGTCAGTAAAATATAAAACTAGACTCTCTATCATAAATGCTGAGAATTTAAAATATCAATTTTAGCAGTGCCTCACTTCATGGGTGTGAATCAAGAAGCATTCACAATCAATAAACAATCACAATCAATAAACATTCACAATCAATAAACATTCACAATCAATAAACATTCACACTCAATAAACATTCACAATCCATAAACATTCATAATCAAGAAACAAGTAAATACTGAATGGCTCAGCCTTCGCACCAACAAACACTGACTGAAACAAACATCAGTAACATCCAGGCAACATAAGCAGATAACAATCTAGCGCTAGAACACACAACCATACAGTTAATTTTGACAAGCAGCCATGAGTTACATAAATGTGTTAACAATACAATTATTTCTTTCGGCAAATTAATACTGGCACATTAGAGTGGTGGAGGACATAGTCGCTAACACTGCCAATGAATGTGCGTCGAACCGCGCTCATCCCTCGAGTTCCCATGACGATGAGACTGGCCTTTTCTTCTATGGCAGCTGCAATAATTGCCTCCCCACTCTTGCCAGCCATCTGCTTGACTTTTCCAGCCAGCTGAAATTAGGAAAATCATAAACATGAATATTTAACAAACCTTTACAACAACAAAAATAACTATTTAGCTATTTTAAGAATGATTTCACAGCACTGGGAGATTTCCCGTAAGCACTCTTTGTTTACAGATGATAAAACAGAAAACTGAAATATTTTGGTCACTTGAAACGTCATGAAAGTTTAGAGAGAACAATAATGTAGGGGTATATGCCTGGAAAGAGAGAAAGAGGAAGGCCAAAGAGAAGATGGCTGCAGGATGTGGATGATGATCTACAGATGGGTGTATCAGACTCCCAACATCTTGCTTGTGATTGAGAAGTTTTCCGGAAGGTTGTTATGGCAGTAAGGTTCTGCAAAGGACATGCTACTGACTGACTGGCTCTTTTTTTTGGAGTGAATTAACAAATAGATCGTCCCAGTCCAAAAACAAATGGTGCAGCAGGGAATGACCAGGAGATCTGGCGAATACTCAGCACACAGGGAAAAGACAAGACGGACAGACAATCAGACTGTTACTGGCCTATTTGGAACTGGAACTTTGCACCGGCTGCTGAAGATGGGGACAGTGTTCCTATATGAATGTCTTGAGTGCTTTGATATCAGTTCTTAACTCAAATGAAATATATTACTATATTTATGTGGCATTTAATTCATTATCATTATTATTACCGTTATTGGTTTCCATGATAAGTATCTATTCATCGTCTTCTTGGAGTTGAGTTCAGTCAAGAATTGACAACACATCACTCGGGGCATTCCCATGCATGCTTCATCCTCATCTTTAGCTGCCAGCGTAGAGTTCCTACACTGATGGTACCGTTCAAAATCTAGATTCTTCTTGGAAAGAATAGTGAAAAGTGTGGTATCGGGAAAGAGAGGCAGGGGCCGACCAGCAAGAAGACAGACAGAAGATTAAAGTGACTCCTCAGGTAAGAAAGTGCTTGAGGTAGGAGAGCTGGCGAGAAACTGAGTTTCTTTCAGACAAACCACGAAGAGAGTGATACTCTGGAAAGGACCTGCGACATGATGATTTTTAATACTATTACAATTCTTCTTCTTCTTTGCGTTCACCGGCTGTAAACTCCGGTGGAAAGTCCTGTTCCAGAACCTGAGTGTTGCGTGTGCATCCGTTTGCCAGATATGTAAGCAGACTGTTGGTTCCTTGCCTCTCAGGCAGATGCACTCCGACTTTGAAGGAAGCTCCCAGTAAGTCGACTCTTAAGACATGCTTTTGGGTAGGCAGTGGGTCTATTCTTGTTTTCCCTATAATAGGGTCCCAGAACCCACATGGGGAATTATTATTATTAAAATGGCTATTATCCCTATTATTAATATTGTTATTATTAAAAGTAAAGAACCCTTTTCCATGACTTCAGGTGTACTGGGTATATAGGGCTAGACCTATATTTTATAGACCAAACAGCACTTCGCGGGTGACATGGTCAGAATCATGCAGCCCGCCTTTACGTCCCAGGACTGTACCTGGTACCCACTTAAATCTAGGTCGACCGGGGAGCGAAAGTCATTTTGGAAAAAAGTCTGGACCCTGTCAGGAACCGAACCCACAACCTTCCTATCAGCAGGTGAGCATCTAGCCGCTAGACCATGGCGGCTCCAATTATTACTATTATAATAATTATTGTAAAAGGTGACTGTCACCTACATGTAATTTCTTCATTTTCTCGCTGTATTTCTCCACTAGCTGCTTCACCTTGACCTCTTCTTCCCTGATCAGCTCAGTCACCACAATTGGGTCGGTCAACAGGACAGCTGGAAGCAAATGGTAGCAAGTGTTGTGACAGTGGCTTGAACCTTTCTATAGTTGTTAATATTTAAAAAACATCTTTGGCTGCAACTGGCTAAAACTTACTATTAGTGATTCATAATCACATGCAGATAAAAAACCAGAACACATAATCCACAGTCAGAACACATAATCCACAGTCAGAACACACATATCCATAGTAAAAACACACAAATCCACAGTCGCAAGACATAAATCCAGTCAGAACACAATAATCTGCAGTCAGAACACACAAATCTGCAGTCAGAACACACACATCTGCAGTCAGAAAACAAAAATCTGCAGTCAGAACACACAAATCTGCAGTCAGAACTCATAAATCTACAGTCAGAACACACAAATCTGCAGTCAGAACACACAAATCTGCAGTCAGAACATAGAAATCTGCAGTCATAACACACAAATCTGCAGTCAGAACACACAAATCTGCAGTAAGAACACACAAATCCACAGTCAAATACCAGAGTCAGAAAACTAAATAAATGATCAGTAATAATTTTGTAATCAATTTTTAAAAAACCGATAGATTTCTACAATCAGTAATAAATACCCTTATGATCAATAACTTGAAAGTTAAATTTCTACAAGCAGTAATAATCTTGTAATGAATATAATACAAACTAGATTTCTATAATCAGTAATAACCTTGTAAGCAATGAGATTTACTTGAGATTTCTACAATCAGTAGTAACTATGTAATCAATAATATACAAGTTATGTTTCCGCAACTATTAATGAACAGCATACTTCTTCTTCGTGTAAACTCTGGTGGAAAGTTCTGGTTGTTCATCCACTTCTGGACTGCAGTCCTGTTCCAGAACATGAGTGTTGCGTGCGCATCTGTTTTACAGATCTGACTCATTTGTATGCAGACTGCTGGTTCCTTGCCTCTCAGACAGATGCACTCCGACTTTAAAGGAAGCTCCCAATTAGTCGACTTTTACAACATGCTTTTGGGTATGCAGTGGGTCTATTCTTGTATTTAGTATAGCAGGGCCCCGGAACCCACACGTAGAGAACAGCATACAATTTAGATCTCTATAATAACTGACTCACGTGCTTGAGCCAGCGATGTATACTCGGAGACGTGGACCAGAACAATGTTATCATCTTTGACCCAAACATGTTTGGTGTAGACTGAAAATATAAAAGCCAGAACGAATGATTGAAATTGTCTGAAAATAATGTATCATATTTTCAGGTAATGCATGATATCCTCACATAATGTATCGGACCCTCAGGTAGTGTATCATCATCATCATCATCAACCTCTTCGTCTTCTTCTTTGATCCTTCTGTCAGAAAACTTACATCAAGAAGCCAGAAGACTTTGTGAAAGCTCTCATGCAGTCGAGATTTCCCTGTGTACCATACAGCTAATGTCATCTTGAATTTGAAACAGCCCAGACTATATCTCTATTGGCAGCATACAGTTGACAGTGTTGAAGCACATGCTCAGCATTTTCTGGTGACAAGTTGCACAGACACGTCTCTATGTTTCCTACTCCGAAAAATTTGAACATACATTGGTGAAATCTGTTGTGTCCTGTCCTTAGACTGAACATAACACACTGACCAATTCTCAAGACAGGTGATGAAGCGAGTCTTGAGTAGAGAATTTGGAATGTGTATCCAGTCACCTTTCTTGGACACTAGACTGTATTAATGTATTAGTCTCTTGGTGGCTTATGTCACGATTTGGTTGTACCATGTCACTGCCACTTCTAGCCAATCTGGCCGCTATTTTATTGCCTTCCAAGCCACAGTGACCTGGAATCCCCTGCAGTGCAGATTTTCTATTGAAGAGCCTAAGTGAATCAGCTGTTGTGCCATGTCTACACACTGTGCCTCTTGTAAGGCTCGTCTTGCCATTTCATTGACTGCTGAGAGCCAGACCCCCTGGGTCACCCTGCTGCATAATTCTCTTCAAACTGTGATAATCTATTTGTTTTTCACATAGTTAAACGGGTGCCTAGTTGGTTGTGTTCTTAGTACACTTTCTTGTCTTTATAGCGAAGCACAAACACCATCTGGAGTTGACAGGTTCGATTCCCGGCATGGTGACTATAGCTTTCGATATGTATGTTGTCTAGTGTGTCCTTCTGTCTTTCTACTTCTTTCTATGAGTGCCAATCAATACACTGTCACTATGTTAATTATATTTTTGTTCATCATACTGTTCGCTCCCTTCCAAAGGCACTTCCCCACATCTAGCTTTTTATGCATCAGTTTGTCACCAAGTGGTACAGCACCAGCAAATTGCCTGGCTGTTAATTTCCCAACACACCTGAATACAGGTGAAAAAAGTATCCAAAGTATGCTAATTACCCAAGATTTCTGAAGTGATGCTTGCAACCTGCAGAAAGCTACAGTGACTGTCTCTACCCTCATTCTTAAACTAGACACTGTGGTATCATATGCCAGGCTTTGTTGCACTAAAGGTTGTTCATTTGCTTTTGCCATGAACCGGCACACACTTCTGTTGCCTCTTAACAGAGAGCTATCCGTACAGATAGTCACATTACTTGAGTGAGAATTGTTATGAATCATTTGTTGAAATTATGATTCTGTTTTACTTGCTGGGCACTCCCTGTATTCACGGTCAACTATGAAAAAAACCCTACACACACATCTGATTATTACAACATTTTGGGGAGCCAAACTTACAGTCGAATGCAAATTCTGAATAATCGCTGTTGTCTACACCAACAACCACAGTCCTCGGCATTTTCTACTGCTGGAAACTGAGCTGAAATAAACAATAATTAGACAATATCATCATCTATACTACTGTATACTGTCTGTACATAAAAGAAAAGCAAAAAGAAGTTGGCACAATAGGACAAAAAAATAGAAGTCGGAACAATAGACAAACAAATGGAAGTCGGCACAACAGACAAGCAAGTGGAAGTCAGCATGATACACAAGCAAATGGGGAGGACATGGGAAGAGCTCCATGTAATAGCGAAGGATAGAACGACTTGGCGTGAGTTGGTTGAGGGCCTATGCTCTATTGGGGGATAGAAAGGCAAAAGAAGAAGAACAAGAAATGGAACTCAGCACAATAGACAAGCACAGAGGTAATAGCACAACAGACTAGCATAGAGGTAACAGCCCTATAGACAAGCAAAAAAGTTAACAGCACAATAGACAAGCACAGAGGTAACAGCACAACAGACTAGCATAGACAAGCAAAAAAGTTAACAGCACAATAGACAAGCAAAAAGATAACAACACAACAGACAAGCAAAGAAAAGACAAGCATAACTGACAAGCAAAGACAGCATTACAGATACAGCAATGAAAAACACAATAGACTAGCAAACATAAGTTGACACTATAGACTAGGAAGAAGAAGGTGACACAACAGACTAGCAAAGAGAAGTCAAGATAATAGACAAACAGAAGCGAACCCAATAAACTAGCAAACAGAAGTGAACCTGCTAAACTAGCAAACAGAAGTGAACCTGCTAAACTAGCAAACAGAAGTGAACCTGCTAAACTAGCAAAGGAAAAAAGGTCAACAGGATAGACATAAAAAAGAAGTTTTGTGACATCTAATGGGCTAAGTGAAAACCCTCCAGAACAGGGAAATTAATCCTAGATAAGAAGAGGTCAACGCTGAAGTGATTAAACCCTAGATAGGGTCATTGCTGGAGTCAAACAGTATGACCCAGTCCAAGATAAGAAGGTCATTAGAATAAGACATGATTCAATCTTGATTTTTAATGATTACAAATGAAGCGATTTAAAAGTCTCTCATAATAAAAGTTTACTGACGATGCAATGATTCAATAATATTGCTTAATATAACAAGGCTAGTGAAGTGATAAAACAATCTTAAGATGACAACTCCTGTGATAAAATAATATTTCGAAAGTGATAAAACATTGTTATGGAAATACAAGACCAAAACTGAACTGATAAAACAATCTTAAGGAAATATAGGATCACAACTGAAGTGATAAAACAAACTTACAGAAATAGAGGATCACAACTGAAGTGATAAAACAAACTTACAGAAATACAGGATCATAAGTGAAGTGATAAAACAATCTTACGGAAACACAGGATCACAACTGATAAAACAAACTTATGAAATGCAGGATCACAACTGAAGTGATAAAACAATCTTCAATAATATAAGATATAACTATAAAATAACCCAGAACCTTTAAATGTTCTAAAAGATAGATAATAACTGTATATATAATGTGAAAAATACATAATATGTACTCTACTGCATTAGTTCTTAGAACATTTTGCCTCTGCCAATGTAGCTGTTTTTATTTACTATTTTTATTTATTTATTTTTGTGTGATCACAAGTCACATAGGTCGTAAGTTGAGAAGGTGTACTGACTCAGTGAAAGTACGGTTTCACTGACCACATCTGAAACAACTAACAACTGTTCTTGGTTTTGTTGTTGGCACATTTCCACCTTTCCAGACGAGAGAATTATGTTGTGATACAAATCCAACTGTTGTAACAGTCACAACTACACACAGAAGTGCAGCGGGTAATGTGTACCACACCAAGTTGGGTATGTTTCTAGCAACTGTTCTAGTAAACATGACTAATGATATGATGTAAACCCTGGACAGAGAGTGTGGGCTGTACTAGTGTCAGCCTGGTTTCTAGAGAACTCAAGGTGGTCTGCTAATTTTCTGAAATAGGTACACGCTCTGCTGTAAAGAACCTCGCTGAAACCATAACACAGAGAACTACAGGGAAGGATAAAACGGTACATTACAAGACAAGGGGTTGGTATATCAGGTACTAATATATCTTAACTCTCAGTTCCAAAGATTCCACAGGAGATACCAAAGTGATGAAGGTTTAAGGTTTAAACGATGGACTCAAACCTGAGTATGAAGAATCAGTGCATGAACTCCGTAGCACTGGTGAGGATCCTGAAATACTTTGGGTAGATTTTTAACTCCAAATTTGGCCTGGGCAGCGCCGTTAGGCTACTCTTTTCGATTTCCAATTGACAAGAGATTTTTTTAACGTGTGCAACAATAGATACGGGCATCTGACCTTACTACCCCAGAGACCAGTGCCCGTGAAGAAAGCCCTGCCTGAACCCGTGACATCCAGCACTCGAGGCGGACGCCATGCCTTGAGACCATGCAGCCCGCAAAAATCATCATGCTTTACGTACAAGGTGGAAATATACTATACATAGTTGTAGTGACCAGTGGAGGAAACCACATTTCTCTAGTGTGTTCTGACCAAATGGTAAAAGTAAAAGAATGCATTATACAGTGGAGAGGAATCAAGGGGTAAATTCAATTACCCACAGGGCATTGTTTGGGGCTGAAAAACTTCAGACAGAATAATGATATCCCAGATCACTTTAAATATCTGCAAAGATAGACAACAGAATATAATTTAACACTTTTAGTCATAAACAATGGACTGTGCCTGATATGCTATTGCCCAAATGAACCAGCAACCTACGACCTGGTATGAGGAATAATACTGAAATCTATTCAGCTATTATAACAGGTAACATCTATTTTTCACTCAAAGTGTGTAAGTGGGAGCTCTGTTAAAGTTACACCCTTATGTTCTATTTATTGTGGCTGTGAATATCTTAATATAATCTTATGTGACACCTCATGGGACTGAAAGTGAAAGAGTTAAAAATGACTATTACCAATTACTGAAATAATATTATTATCCAACCTGACAGTCTACGCTACAATCATATACAAATGGTTCTCCTTCGATGGGTTTAACATGATATGATATTAGTAATATATATTACTGTTTAAATTACTACAATACTACTTACTTCTACATAACAGCCAGCCAGAGACGATCGCCCCAGGAACAAAAACAGCATTAGGAATAGCATAGCTGAACACAAAATAGCCAACTTATAGACAATACAACAAATTAGAAGGTACCCACTGCCTTTACAGTAGATCTCACATCCTAAACACTCCAACTGGGTAACCTTCAGGAACAGAACAACAGCAAGCACACTAAAAATATTAGTAACTACTAACTCTAACTACTATCATGTAATTAAAATTTAAAACTCAAACTACACGCAGAAGCTGTAGTTAAACTACTAGTTGATTTTATCTGTATCAAAACTGTATCAAATGTCCCCGCTCAGCTAAAAAAAACTCACTGAAGTGATAATACAATACATGTTATATTATAATGCTATACATTCATCACTTGCCTAATACTTGATACGGCAAATAACGAACACGTACACACAGAGACTGGTGTAAAAAACACTTTCTTTAGGGCTCCTACAGTATGTTTGGCTCAATTTTCCCACCGTGGGCAAGCATGTAGACTGTGGCACCAAGGCTTCTGAAGTTGGTATTTCCGTTCACATTTGGTACTAAAAAGTTGAAGTTAAAGCCAAGAAGATCGATTTCCCTGCACCGGGTTTTATCTCATATGGCTCGGCCTCTCTCCGCAGAACGGCTATTCGCCTATCGAGAGCATCGTACAGAGTTCGAACTCCGTAGTTCCGGCAACATCCCCATGGATTTCTGGGAAAATTACACTCGTGAACCGAAAGGCGCAGTCGTGAAACGAACTCACAACCTTTAGAGCGCGAGGCAAACGGTTTGACCACTTCGCCATGGAGACCCCCAAAATGTGGTACTATTTGACCCTTGCCGAGGTACTTGTAGTACCGTACCCGGTGGTTTGCTACGTTTCAGAAATCGTGCATCAATATTTTTAATATTGGCATTGTGCGTTTGATTCTTTAAATGTTACTGAAGAAAGATCGACTTTTTTCAACAAGAACATTATAAACAAATTAATAAAGAATGGGGGGGGGGGAGGGACTGAAAATGATTAAAATGCAAGATCAACCACCTAATTCCCCGTGTGGGTTCCAAGTCCCCAGTGTGTGGGGTGGGGGACAAGAATAGACCCACTGTCTCACCAACAAGCATGTCGTAGGAGTCGAATAATTAGGGCGGCTTCCTTCTATTTCGTAGTGCATCTGCTAGTGTGGTCGTGAACAACCAACAGTACACAAATAAGCCAGCAAAACGTAGGTAAATAAAAAAACTCACGCCCTAGCACAAAGACAAAGTCCAAATATACGAACAGTCAAGACTTTACTTGGGAGCTTACAGCTGCTAAACAAAGAAGCAGAAGAATTACCTAATGCTGAAAAACACCAGAAACATTTTCGTTTTCAAATTTTAAAGATAACTGTGGAAATGAAAATCAGTCTCCATTAGTAAGTTTTAAAAGGGTCGGAAATTATAGGGAAGAGAAAAAATGGGGTAAGAAAGAACAAATAGTTTACAATATTGATCACAATGAACAAATATAGGACGTTACGGCGATTAGTCTTCATCAGCACACAAAGAACAACACAGCACACATACACAATTATGCACTAACTATAAAGTGACTACATAGGACTCTAATGTACTAAAAAAATGATACGCATTTGTGTCCCTGGAGAAAAACTTTGTTCACGAGGATGAACATGATAGGTACTTAAACTAGCCTATATATCGTCATATAAGGTTTACCAGCTTATATGTTTTTGTGTGTGTGTGTGTGTGTGTGTGGGCGCATGTGTATGTATGTGTGTTAAAGATATTTAACCATTTCTTTTTTATTTAAAATGTAACCTTTTGATGTGTTTTGTTACCTTTGCAAACAATAAGTGGTACTATTCGCCAAATAATTTCGGTAGCCCTGTGTAGCACGTATCGCCCGTCCCGAAGTCCCGTGTGTAAAATCAACAAGTCTAGGTCAGGTCTGGACAATCCAGGGTCGCTAGGACACGACATGTGTTGTTATTTATGACATGCTTTAGGGTCGAAACTATAGTTCACTTTCACACAAGGGGTAATCTCAAACTGGGCAAGCGCGCCGGACGTAGGGACGGTTGTGTTTATAAGATCAATACGGTTGTCAGAAACATACACACAACATTTTCTCACATGATGAGGAATTGAATGGCGAGTCAAATTATTCTTTGCCAGCAGTGTTTGTCAGCAAGCACTTATTCATAACAATAGTAATCACATAGAGTTAACTATTATTATTATATTAGCACCGTTTAAAAATGATAATTAGACAGCTATGACTCAAAAAACTAGCGGCAGCATCAGCAGTAGTAGAAGTTGTAGTAGCAGAAGCAGCAGCAGCAGTAGTAGTCAGGACATTTTTTTCCTGAGGAAAAAGGTGCTTACCACAAAGTGTCTATTATTACGGTTCCGCTGACAAAATGACGTCTAAAAATGTACCAATACTGCATTAAAATATTGTTGCTATCCTTTACAGGACGTTGCAGAACTAACCCTAACAGCCCCTGGCTGTTGTGTGGTTTCTCTAGGCAAATTTACGTCCAGTAGTTTGCCATTGCTTTCTGGACGGTCGGCTTTCTTGATACCACTGTCGAAACCAACGCAAGGCGCATTGCCCGCAGATGGGATCGAACCCGGCAACCCGAAGCGAATTGTTCGCATAGACTTAGCCACAAAGCCGACCAATACTGCATACCACAAGAAAAAAAGCCCTGGTTATAGCAGTATTAGTTCGCTGGGTGGGTTCCGGGGCCCTTATGTGGGTCGGGGGGGGGGGGGGTATATCAAGAAAAGATCTACTGACCCTTCAGCAGGTATGTGGTCAATTGAGTTGACTTTTTAGGTGTGCTTTCTTCAAAGTCCGAGTGCATCTGCCCCAGAGGCAAGGTACAGACAGTCAGCATATAAATAAGCCAGATCTGTAAAACTGATGTGCACACAAAACTCAAGTTCTGGAACACTACTGAAGTCCAGATATAGACAAACAACTAGAGCTTTCCTCAAGAGGTTACATCCAGTGAACGCTAAGATAAAAGTAGTAGTAGTAGGAGCAGCAGCAACACTAGTATTATTATTTGTAATTAGTAGTAGTTTTAGTAGTAGTAGTACTCATTTTTGTAGTAGTAATTGTAGCAGCAGTAGTAGGAATAATAGGTGGTGGTAGTACTAGAGCAATAGCAGCAGTAAATGAGTAATAGTAGCAGTACCAATAGTAGTAGTGCATGTTTCTCATGTATAAAATAACATCAAAGGTCATGTGTAGTGATTTTTGTGTAATGATTTTGACACACTTTTGTCTTGTGCAGGAAGTAGTATTATGTTTTAACATATCCTAGAATACAACACATCAGCTGGAGAGGCTGGTTCCCTGTTTCATAGCCTTTCCTTTCTAGACAATTCTGAACATTGTATCCATATGCAGGGATGGATTGTAAATATTGATTAATGGTATAATGTAGACAACATAAAGAAAAACAACACTGCAATATTTTAAACAAAATAACGTGAAGAAAATTGCAGTATTTTTACAAAAGAATTGATACTTCATCAGAATTAAATTGTATGTACACGTGAAGTAGTGGCTAGATGCTCACCTGTGGATCTGAAGTTCATTGGTTCAAATCAAAATGGAATCGGCTTAGAAAAAAAAAAAAATTAGCGTTGCTGTCAGATCTACCCAGCTTTAAATGGGTACCTGGTAAAATCCTGAAAAGTAAAGGCAGCCAGCGTGATGTTGATCGAATGCCAGTTGGTTTATACCATATAGATCTAGCCCTATATGCCGAATAACCTGAAGGTGTGGAAAAGAGTACATAGACACATTTGAAAGCCCTGATCACCCATACTGTTTTCTGAGCCCTGCTTTGAGGGAGTAAAAAATAAACCCACTGGCCTTAGCATGCATGCTGCAAAAGGAAGCTAGTTAAGACTGTGTTGAAATTAGATGTGTTGGGCCAAAATATGAAGATATCACAGCCTAGTTGTAAACCACATGCCAAATGCCCATTTAAGAGCAGCAAACACAAAAGAAAAAAAAACAGCTGATAATTTGTTTTTGTATTCTGATTCCAATTAATACATAATCTATGTAGTATTGCCCGGCTTTCTAGCATAGTTGGCTAAACCGAATTGCGCGGTGACCGGGTCCGGGTTTACTCCCAGGGGTAGGCAGAAAAGCCACATTTCTCCCAGATTTATGGTACTTACAATGGGATCAAGGCTGAAAGGATGCGATATCCATAATGCCGAGCCTAAGGGTTAACAACTCATGGCTTCTGGATACACAAACAAACATGTAGTATTAAAAAACCAAAAGTTATTGACTGGCATAAATATCCAGTACTGAAGAGGGACCAAAAATATCTATAGACCCCAGTTACTGTATTTCCCTAAGTGTAAGACGATCCAGACAGTTAGTTAGTTAGTTAGTGAAAACTTATTTGGAAGCTGCAGAGATGTGGTTTTATAGACGAATGATGAGAATACCTGGACATATAAAAAGAGTAATGAAGACGTCTTGAAAGAAAGTGACTCATGAAGAGAACTAATTGCCCACATCAGAAAGAAACAATTTACATTCTTTGGTCATGTGATGAGAAGGAGAAAACTGGAGTAAATCTTGACGGCAGGAAAGTAGGAGGGGAGGAGAGGCAGAGGGAGACCGAGATAAAAGATGCAGGACAGTTTGACATCATGGCATGAAAGATTATCTGTATCAGAGTTGATTGAAAGTACACGAGGCAGAATGTTGTGGATAGACATGACTATCAGCGCCACACAGCATGAACTTTAAGAAGAAGAAGATGATCTGATTTATGAGATGCACCTTGATTTTGGGACTGGAAATTTTGAGGAAAAAATAGTATGATTACCAAAAGTTACTGAAGTCACATGTTATTCATCATAGGGTCCAGAAACCTCCTCATCACTGTCAAAACTCTCATTCATATGTTAGATCTTTAGTCTTGACCTCGTCTGTGTCTGATGACAAATTTCTGTCTTCATTTAATGCCTTATCTCAGTTCTATCTGTTGTATTTGAATGACTTGACAATGGTCTCAAGCTTCACATTATCCCAGGATCATTTTACAAAGGTCCATACTTATTCTATAGCTGGTTTCTTCACACTAACTGCTGGTGTCACATTGTCCCCAGAAGACTGCATCCATTGAATCCACTCGTCTCTCATGGCAACTTTTTAAGTAATTTCTGAACCTGCCTACACACATGAGGCCCTGCACAGGATATTTTCAAATATCTTTTTCTTTTCTCTACTCCTAGAATGCCTCGTGGCGTCAGGGCAGGAAGAGATCTCTAGAACGGGCCCCTCTGTTCACTTTGTGTATAGTATTTTCTTATACAGGTGTGAGAGTTGGACTCTCAATGTGGAAATGGAAAGGAGTATTCAGGCTTTTGAATGTAAATGCTACAGACGCATTTTACAAATTAGTTATTTGGAGCACAAAACTAATAAATATGTTAGAGACAAAATGTACAAATTTGCGGGACATCAGGAGCCTCTCTTGGCAGTGGTGAAATGACGCAAGCTAGCTTGGTTTGGGCATGTGGTGAGACATGATTCAATTGCAAAGACTGTACTTCAAGGAACATTAGGGGATAGTAGACGAAGAAGAGGGCAAAGAACAACCTGGAATCACAACATCAAGAAATGGACAGGACTAAGTTATCATACACTTATTCATCAAGCAGAAGACAGAGAACATGAGTTTCATGTGCTAGTGCTTCCATCAATGCACCTCCACGACCCTAATGGGTCAAGGTTTATGTTATGTTTATAGTACTTTTCAGTGTCTCTGTTCTAACATCATTTTGTAAAAATCTATTACTATTTTATAAGACACACACACACTTTTCTTAGACCCTATGTCTTTGGATAATAAATGCGTCTTATACTTGGGGAAATCCAATGTAGCTGAAATGGGTAGTCTAGGATATTGTTGTTTAAATTTAAAGACGGTTTCACCAAAAATCTTGAAGCCAATGGAGGTGTTGCCAGACATCAACACTTTAAAGGTAGCCAAAGACAAAAAGTAAACCAACACAGAACTGGTGTTATCAGTCACCAGATGCCGAAGGGGATACTGAAGATGGGATCCGAGCGCTTATGGACTTGTCCAGTATGCAATGAAGATCATCATCGATTAACTTGTGTTGTTTAAATTTGAATAGATAAAACTATATGGTTCTTTAATAAAATCCTACCCCAGATAATATCACAGGACAGTCCAACATTTTAGAGGGTGGTAAAACTGGGTTCCCCAGGTTTCAAATTTCTTTAGTGACCACAAAACATCTAGAATTGGCCCTAACCCCAACCCACCTATGTCCCGAGAGAGAGTGCAGCCTAGGTCCCACGACTGCCTGCAGCCTAGATCCCAAGACTGCATGCAGCCTATCTACCACCCCCTGAAATATCAGACTGTCCCATGACCTGTGGATTTCCCCAGTTTGGGGTAAGATATTAATAAACTATATATGTCCCAGCCATAACCTGGATGGTTTACAGAATATTGTGGTTAAATTACTATTATGATTTGTATTCCATAGTCACCCAGAAAGAGTTCTGGTCGGCACTGATTAATGCAAGACAATGGCTGCCATAGAAAGGGAGAATGTGGACACTGCTAAACATGTCCAGGATCATCAAATTTCAGGTCGTCTACAGCCTGGCAGTTCTGACAGTACCAAAACAAGCACAGAAGATAAAGAACAAGAACAAAATACTGCTGAAGCTGTGCGGTGGGACCTGGTAATGGAAAACTACAGTACACAGCAAGAGCTGTGGCCACAAAGTGGGCAGCACATTTTGGCACATTTCGATGATGTATCTGTGGTTGTCTACCAGGCGTTCAAACCGTCCATTGCAGAGTTTGCTGTCCAAAACCAAAGGTTTGTGTAGATGTTTGTCTTTGGGGTAATGTGCATTCATGATGTGTCACTGAGGCTAATCTAATCATGTGATGTCCATGGTTTGTCTCAGAGGTTGAACTCCAGTGGTGTTGTTTTATGGTTTGTCACAAATGCTAACTCCATTTGTGTGATGTGTCATGGTTTATCACAGATGCTGAACTCCAGTTGTGCTATGTTTCACGGTTTGTCACAAAGCTTCACTCCAGTTGTATGCTTTCATTAGTTTGTCACTGATGCTAGTCTAATTGTGATGTGTCCTGGTTTGTCACAGATACTGAACTCCAGTTGTGCTATATTTCATAGATTGTCATAGATGCTGAACTCCAGTTGTGTGATGTGTCATGGTTTGCCACAGATGCTGAACTCCAGTTGTGTGATGTGTCATGGTTTGCCACAGATGCTGAACTCCATTTGTATGATGTTTAATGGTTTGCCACAGATGCTAAACTGCAGTTGTATGATGTTTAATGGTTTGCCACAGATGCTAAACTCCAGTTGTAAGATGTTTAATGGTTTGCCACAGATGCTGAACTCCAGTTGTGCGATGCTAGTCTAAATGTCTGGTGATCATAGCTAACCACAGATGCTGATCATCATCATCATGTAGCAGCTCCTTGCAAAATGTCACTCTCACATCAGTCTGCATGAAAGAAGGTCTGTTTCTTTCACCTCATAGCATAAGTTTCTTGAGATAATACTGTGCTAGTTTTCCCTTGCTTTCCATATTCGCATGTCTTTAGCCTTTAGCAACCTTTAAGATTGCCAGGACAAGTGAGTGCCCTGCTCTGTGATACTCTTGCTAACAGTAGAGGGCACCCTGGAGGCATCCACTTATCTGAGTGGATACTCTGTCCCCTGAGCTGCATTGACCACACCAGTGTGTTAACCTTCCTCTGCCACATGCACCTGCAGTTGGGGTTTTCCCTTAGAGGAGTTTTGAGATAGGTGCTAACCATATTCACACATTAACATGACAACATATGTACACAAGGTGCAAACACAGACATACATATTTAATTTGTTGGTCCATTGTCTTATAGTACAGATGGTTCTATTAGGACATTTTTTTTCCCAGGTCATGCCAGTGTGCTGGGAAAGGAATAGACTGATAGACTATCTGGTTCTGTGGTGAACTGGCGCAAGAAAAGCTAGATGTGGTAAGGGCCCTTTAAGAGCGAGGGAACAGTGCAGAGGCACACATATATCACCATGGTCTCTAGAGAATTATGCTGAGAGCCGTGACAAGGACATCTGGCCAACACTTAGGGAAGGGGCCAGATGGATATACAATCAAACTTACTTGTACCATCAGAATTTAAACTCTGCTGCAGATGGGGATGGAGCGCTTATGGGAATATCCTGAGTGCTGTGACGTTAATTCTTAAACCTTTAACTTTAAAAAATGAAACATTTGCATATTTGGTTACATAAATTATACGTGTTTTTCTACAAATAGATTTGGGGGCCCTCATTTTAGTTTTGAACGAATGACCTGGATCAAAACAAGCTTCATGTGGATGATGTACAGATGTGGCTGGGCACAAAAGACCAATCAGGAAAGAGTTTTGGCTGTACGGCTAAAAAGAGATGGATTTGAAGATATTTTATCAAAAGCAATTACAGGACAGGTGACGAGTGATTTTTTTCTGATCAATGTATCTTAGCTCAGTCGCATCACTGTTTTCCCTGCAGATTTCTTATTTTCTATCCAGTCTGCTGGTTTTTTTCTCTTCAGTCTCCTTTTTATTTTCTCTCGTCTCCTGTTATTTTCTGTAAACCCTTTTTCTCCACTGGAGAGTACTGTAGTCACAGTGCTACTGAAGATTGTTTTTGAACATAAAAGAAGAATGAGAGGTAGCAATTGCTGACAAGAGAGGAATAGGTAGACAATGATACAAGTGGGAGAACAGAATTAAGAGATGGGTGAACAATAGTCTGAGAGAGTGTACAACCAAGACAAGAGACATGATGTGTTGGAGATACATTGCAGTCAACCATCATTGTGGAGATGGCACCTGACTGATAACAACTGAGCTGCACATTTTGTGTTTAGCTGGTCATTTGTAATTATTTCATAGGCACCTAAGCGTGAGTTCTGATTGGTCTATAAAGTATACATCTAGCCCTATGTGCCCAATGAAAATGTGGAAAACAGTACTTGTCTTTGTGTGTTACTTACAAAGGTACCTAAACATTGGGACCCAGACCTCTTGAAGCCTCCCCCCCCCCCCCACCCCACCCCCAATTTTAGGGGCACTAGGTTAGTGAATGTGATTAACAATTTCATGACTTTGAGTACTAAGGTTTGTCCCTATGATAGATTTTTTTTTTTTTACTGTGTTTATGGTGTGCCGAAAATGGTACGCGAACTCGTGCTGTGGAACAGATTTGGGCCTTAATTATTACATTCCCAAAGGAAACAATGGTGCACTGCAGCCAACCCTTATTGTGAAGATGACACATAAATGATAGGAGTCACTGGATCCATTTCAAAACTGCTGCTTTGGTTCACGAATGTGGGTCATTCAAATATCCCTGGAAATCACTCACTGCTGGGGCTATAGAGTTTGTTCTTTGTGCAACAATCCAGCAGGGGACTAGCCACTCTGTGGAGATAGACTGAGCCATGATGCATACAACTTTGTGTAGAAATAAAAGTGGATCATATTGAATTTAAACATCCTTTAAATATAACAATGTGATTTTCCAGAAACAACAGGCACAGAAACTAGAGAAGAAAGATTTCACAGTACGTCTGCAGTGGGACCCAGACCATGGTCCCATGGGAGAAAAGCTCCAGCGTAGGGCAATTCAGCTTGGTATCAAGGGCAAGGTTAGTAGAAGGGCAAAGGTTAGTAGAAGGGCAAAGGTTAGTACAAGAGCAGGGTTAGTAGAAGGGCAAAGTTAGTAGAAGAATAAGGTCAGAGAACTGTATACTGTCTGGTGTCAAACACTTGTACTGGGAGTTATAAATTTGATATTTGTTTATGTATAGTCACTGCAGTGGGAAACAAATGGGCTAGGAAATGATGCCCAAAAGAAACCTGAGCATAGGTCATGATGCGCACATAAAAAAGCAATAAAGTTTGGGGGTGAAAACTATTCACTGACTAAGCAACTGAAAACTTACAAAAGGATAATGCTACACCCAAAATTCGGTTCATTTTCAAGCAGACATGTATGTCATCTGTGTCGATAAATTTAAGGAACATTGGCTGACTGCAGGCAGGCGAAATTCAAAGTCAGGTTGCCAGGCATCTAAACGTGCATCAGAGTGCCATCAATCGACTCTGCACCGGTTCCAGTCCACTGGTTCATTTAAAGATTAGCATCATAGTGGACGACCCAGAGTTATAATAGCAGCAGATAATTGCTTTATTCGGCTTCGTCACTTCAATTACAAGTTTACAACAGCTTTCTCAGCAGAGCAGTCATTGCCCTCAGGACCTCATGTGTTGGATCAAACTGTTTAGAACAGACTGCATGACACTGGATTTTGGGCTCATTGACTTTGTTGAGGATTTCTCCTTTCACCGGCAAAATTAACTTCTTTGGCCCAGTAAGCATCATTTCTAGAAAGTTGACAATCAGTAGAGACAAGTCTGGTCTGGTGACAGATCTTTCTTTTTGTTTCAGCATCATAAAAGACGACCTAGGATTTATCATAGGTGAAATTAATGTACTGACAGTGCTCTGCCACATGGTGGTGGGGATGCAGTGGTTTAGGGAAAGATCAGTTACAATAGGAAGAGTCAATTGGTGCACAGTGAAGGATGCTAGAATGCACAAGAATACATCAGTGAAATTCAGTGTACCTTTTAATTGCTATAAGTTTTTTATTTTATTTTTTTTGTCAGACTAAATCTGGCAAGATATATTCTATTACAAAGTTTTAATGCTGCCACTTGTGGATTTTTGTCTTCCATCTAGACTTTGATTGATTACGCTACAACTTACATCCTCAATATCAAGGACATCACAGACTTTGTACATGAACAGTACAACATTTTAGAGACACAGGGCCAGCAGGCAATACTGACTCCTCGTGAGAGAGTCTACACACCCAGCAATAGTCAGATATGTCAGCAGCTTGACCTGGCTTGTTGTTTTGAACAGACTGTAGTGTCTCTTGGTCACTGAACTCTTCTTAGTAAATGTTGTTGAATGAGATTACCTGTAGTGTATTGAATTACTAAATGAGGCTACATGCAGTGTGTTGAATTATGAAATCAGATTACCTGCAGTGTAAGCTGAATTATGAAATAAGATTACCTGCAATTATGAAATGAGGCTACTGATAGTGTAAGTTGAATTATGACAGGAGATTTCCTGCAGTGTAAGTCAAATGATGATCTGAAAACTTGATGGGAAAATGAACAAATGGGGAAAAAGGCTTGACCATAAAGATTGAGATGAGAACACTGACCTGATCCATCATTCTGGTGATTGTATGGGATGATGAATCATGAGCACCCATGCCTGTCAGCAAAGCTTGTGATGGTGATAATTAGTACCAGAAATTAAACTGAATTGTCTTCAATAAATGAATCAGTCTATTAATACCATTGCACTCAGGACATTCCCACACAAGCTCTGTCTTCTTCCTCAGTAGACGATGAAGAATTTCCATATGGATGGTACCAATTGCATCATCATCATTAGTTTTCACTTTTACTGTTAAGCGTCATGGGGAACAGTTTGCAATCATTTGCTGGATAGGAAGCAATGGCTATTGTCATTACATGTCCATGTAGAAGATCTTTTATGTGATCAGTCCATCTTCTCCTGGGACAAACTCTTGCTTTCACTTCTGATCTTTCCATGTAAGGCCCCTGTATTGGTACTTGTTGTGGCTGCATTCTGACAAGATGACCGAACCATTTCATCGTCTGTTTCACAATTTATCCAGTTGCACTTGGATTAAAAGTTCCCTGTCTGTTGAAAACTGTCCATACCCTGTGCTCACTTCCAGTCAGGTGTGTCTCTCCAGATATATTCAGTTTTTCCCATGTGCATTCCAAAGCTCCATTTGGGGGGGGGGGGGGGGGGGGGATATAGTCTCAGTGCTTTACTAACAAGCACATAGTAGAATGCGACTAATTAAGGATTTTCCTCCGAAGCTGAAGCACATCTGTCTGAGATGTAGGGAACCAGTAGTCTGCAGTAGTCAGCCCAATCTGTAAAGTGGATATGTATGCAAAATTTAAGTTCTGGAACAGAAGTAAAGACCAGAATAGGACGAATATCCAGAATCTTCCAATGAAGTTTACAGCCAGTGAAGGGTAAGAAGAAGAAAAAGATACTCTGTCTGTTCCTTCAATAGGATGAAGATACAAACAGTGACGTTGTGCAGGTTGTGGACTTAAAGGGATCCAGAAGTGGTCAAGAGCAGGTGTTGGTGAACCAGGGTTCATTCAGGTTAAGACTTATCTGCATCTCTCCACGAACATCCTAGAAACAAGTCCCCAACCAGCAGCCTGCCCAGTGTAAATGAGATCTCTGTTTCTTGTTGAATGTTGAATTAAACATTGACATCACAACACTTAGGACACCCCCATAAGCACTCTGTCCCCATCTTCAACAGCAAAATGAAGAGTTGCAATTCCGATGACAGCAGTAACTATGAATTATATGTCTTCTTCTTCTTCTTCGCGTTCACCAGCTGTAAACTCTGACGGAAAGTTCTGATTGTTTATCCACTGCTGGACTGCAGTCCTGTTCCAGAACCTGAGTGTTGCATGTGCATCCGTTTTACAGATCTAACTCATTCGTATGCAGACTGCTAGTTCCTTGCCTCTCAGGCAGATGCACTCCGACTTTGAAGGAAGCTCCCAATTAGTCTACTTTTAAGACATGCTTTTGGGTAGGCAGTGGGTCTATTCTTGTTTTCCCTATAAAAAGGGCCCCGGAACCCACACGGGGGTGAATTATATATGTGTCTCACCCTTTCCCTGAGTGTTGAGCGTCTGCCAGATCCCCTGGCAGCGCCATTCTCCTGAGACCGTAATGAGCTGTCTGTGCCTCCTCACTCACTTCCAAAGGGCCCTCACAGTATCCAGATTGTCATACATCAATTCACCACCAAGTAGTGTAGAGTCTTCTTCTTTCTTCTTCTTGTTCACCGGCTGTGAATTCCGGCGGTAAGTCGCGGTTGTTCGTCCAAATGGACTTTTGGCTTTTACCTTGACCTGAGTTTTGCGTGTACATCCGTTTTACTGGCTTATTTGTTTGCAGTTCTCGTTCCCCGCCTCTCCGGCAGATGTACTCCGACTTCGAGGGAAAGTGTAGAGTCAGCCTGTTTCCTTTAAAGTCAGTGTATCTTTTAGAGAGGCAAAAAAATCAATAAATGGAATACAAATATTCCAGATCTGTAAAAGCGATGCGCATGCAACACTGAAGTTCTGGAACCAGACCAAAGTGCAGAAGTGGTCACAGGAACAGGATTTTCTTCCGCAGTTTACAGCCAGTGAAAAAAACAAGAGGAAGAAGAACAAGAGGACTGCCCCACATATTTTACTGTATCCCATATGATGCATAGTTATGTTGACTCTGTTTTTTATGTTTGAATTATTCTCATTAATAATGGCAAAACATTTCCTTGTGTTGACTCTGTTGTGTGTGAATTATTTTCATTAATAATGGCAAAACATTTATTTGTATTTCAGAATAAAATGTTTATGTAATATTTCAACCCTTCCGTAAGGATGGAGAATTAAAAAACCAACTCATAACATTCCAAAAACTAACTCATTACATTCCTAAGAATATGATTATGGACAGTTAGGGTAGATTTGTGAAAGAGTGCTTTGTTGAGAAAACCTTGTAGTCTGTTGGTTAAACAGCAGGCTTAGAATATGAGTCGGCGATAGTGTATGTGACAGATTCAGTTCAGACCTGATGTGACGGATTCAATACAAATATAAATAAGTTACAGGGTCAGGACAAATGTCAGTGACATGTTGTAAGTGACAGATTCAACGCCACCCATGTTGTGATTGATTCAAGTGTGGATGTAAGTATCTGAATGGCGAACATACTTCAAACATGGTGCTTCAGCATGCCATGCAGCGGAGGTTGCACTTGAAAAGAGACAGAGGCAGACTAGAAGGATCCGTGTGGAAAATCCCACCTTAACTGTTTCTTCCATCTGTTGTTAACACCACTCAAGAACTTTCCGTGCTCAGTTGGACTCATCAGTTATTAAGTTAGGATGCCAGCTAGTCTTTATCGCTCACGGAAGAACAACACTCACTGCTGTAAGTGCCAGATTCAGTACAGATGAAACAGGGCTCATTAGAGGAGAAGAGGCAGACCAAGAAAGACCTGGTTACAAAACCTGACTGACTAGACAGGCCTTACGTATGCAACCATGAAGTCCTTCGTATCAGACTGTCAAAAGTGAAGGGAGCTGACCAGTCAACAGCAACTGGTGACCCAACAACGCTCAGTGTTCCAGGACAATGATAGCATATGTAAGTAACTGATTCAGTACAGATGTAAGTAGTGCATTCAGTACAGATGTAAGTAGTGCATTCAGTACAGATGTAAGTAGTGCATTCAGTACAGATGTAAGCAGGGGATTTTTCCTAGAAAAAAAGTGCTGATGCTCATCACAAAGTGTCTTTAAAGAAGGTGCCAGTATTCACCGCAAATGAAAAAAATAACTGTCAGTCTAGTGTGTTTTACAGTGGTTCTGAAAAAATGTGATGTCTCAAAAAAGTGTTGGTGCTGTATGTCATTGTGTACCACGCAAAAAAACCTGGATGTAGATGAAAGATTCAGTACACCTAGTGCAGTTAAATATTATGAACTTTATGTATCTCATTCCAGTGTTCTGTCAATCGTCTCAATAGTGTGTGTTGTCAGAAATATTTTCAAAATTAATTAAATATAAGCATTATTTGTTTCCATTGTGGCATTGCTTTTTGTTTCATCCATAACAAAAGACTTATTAAAATCAATATTTATTTTTAGACCAGATAACCTTGTATGTTTCTTATTTTTAAATATTTAACATCTGGCTCAATAGTTAAAATGCTAGCCCATATTACGGACATTTGGGTTCGATTCCAAGGGCAAAGAAAAAAAGCTTCTAACCTGCACAGTTCATGGTGACTGCAACAGCGATGATGCTGCCCTGAGTCCACTGTTGTTTCTTGTGGATCAGAAGGTTGTAGATTCGAGTCCAAGTGAAACCAAATTTTTTTCCCAAAATGGCCATAGCTCCTAGGTCACCTCAACCTTGAGTGGGTACAAGGTAAAGTCATGGTAAGTCAAGACAGCCAGCCAGCGTGATGTTCATCACATCACAGATGAGTGCTGACTGGTCTATGAAAGACGTGGAGAAGGGTTCTTTGCTTTTACATTATGCAAGGCGTTTGAGGAAATAAACAGATTGGCTGGTTCTGTAGAATGTTCTACAACAATGGCTGATGTTGAATTTATGCATCACAAGCTTGTTGTGGTCACAACCCCATTGAGAACAATTGAACCATGCAGATACACAGATAGAACACTGGTCTGGAGAGATCGATATTGCTAGGAGTTACCAGGGAATCTGGTCGACACTCCACACTCATAGGAAAGGCAGGACGGACATATAATCAAACTGCTACTGGTACCATTGGAATTCTTTGCTGGCTGCTTAAGATGAGGACAGATCACATATGAGAATGTTATGAGTGCTGTGGTTTATTTTTTAGCTTAACACTCAAAAATTAACAGCCATACCTAGCATGTACTGTTGAGTGTTTGTTTCACTTATTTGAAATGATCCACTTACGTTTAGCTGGCAGAAAACAGCAGCCTTATAAAGATTTAATGCCTGTTATCTCACACATTAATTGTTAAAGATTTTTTTTTTCCTAATGTAAGCTGGTCACACTCGCCATAGCCATGGCTTATTCGATGTTCAGCTAAGAACTGACATCATAGCATTCAAACATTTTTATTAGCGCTCTGTCCGCATCTTCAGCAGCCAGCAAAGAGTTCCTATTCCCATGCTACCAGAAGCAGTATGATTTATCACAAGTCGGTATCTGTGCCTTAGGCATTGCGAACGTGCTTCATAATGCCGAGGTTCCGGGTTCGATCCCAGCCGCGAGCATCGCGCCTTGCGTTGATTTCGACAGTGGTATCGAAAAGCCAATCGTCCATAAACCAATGGCAAAAACTACTGGACATAAAGTTGTCTAGAAAAACCACAACAACCAAAATATGCTGGGGTTGGTTCTGCAACGGCCTGTAAAGGATAAGCAACTAACTGTTATGTTATCGCAATAGACGTCACTGGACACTGGGAAATTCCTCTGCGTGCCACTCCAAGGTACTTCTACTAATTGTTCCCATAAGGAGCTGGTTCTATTGTCTTCTATCTCGGCCTCGAAGGCGGCATAAAAGTTCTGCTCCCACATTCAACCATGGCCTCTGATTCCCCCATAGCACAATGCAATATCGCCCCCGGTTCTTTCGTAATAGCCTACCCCATGTGACGTCACAGGACAGTCCAACATTTTAGAGGGTGGTAAGACTGGGTTTCCGGCTTTCTGACACTTCTAACTACCCCAAAACATCTAGAACTGGCCATAACCCCAACCTACCTACGTCCCACGAGAGAGTGCAGCCCAAGTCCCACGACTGCACGCAGCCTATCTACCACCTCCCCTGAAATATTAGACTGCCCCGTGACCTGTGGATTTCCCCTGTTTGGTGTAGGATATTAAGAAAGCACCCGTCCTCCTCCTCTTGGGTGGTTCCAAAGCCCAATTTGGGCGGAAAGGGGGGGGGGCACTTTACCTTAACATGCATTTCATAAAAGGCAGTTAATTATGGTTTTACTTAAATTTGATGTGTTGATTCAAAAGGCGCAGATATCACAGCCTAGTTGTAAACTACAGCACACAGACTTTTAACTATATCGCCCACAGACATGTCTTTCGTTTAACCCCTTCTTGCTTAAAGTAATAATTATTTGAATTCGTTAGTTGGCTAGTTAATCGACGGATTATCATCATCGCACTTCAAACCATTTAGTCCATAAGTGCTCAGACCCCCTCTTCAGTATCTCCATCAGCGTGTAGTGGCTTATGACACCAGTTCTGTGTTGGTTTACTATTCTTCTTTGGGCCCCTGTGTAGGCTCATGTCTGGCTTCGTCCCTTTTGATGTTATGTTCGTGTAGTCTCATTAATGTTGCAGATTCACAATCATTACTTGATTTGTTCAATCAGGCTGCCTCTCTGAGGGCATTTAGTATATTAGCCTTCTCCATAGCTCGTCCATTTCCCACGTAAGCATCACTTGTTTTGTCAGTTCATTCATCGCCCTGTACACTAGAATGCCCCTGAACAAAAGGGAACCCGATTTTTGTCAGGCTAGATCTAATGAACAATAAGCAGCCATCAGAGCAGCTGGAGAAACATCGGATTGGTTCGAGGTGCAAAAGGGAGTGAGGCAGGGGTGCATTCTCTCACCATACTTATTCAATATATAAGCAGAAAATATAATGAGAAACGGCAAAAATGACCAGACGTGACAGTTATGATCCGCTCAAAATTGGTGGCAACTCTATTCCGGAACTTCGCTACGCAGATGACACAGTCCTCCTTTCGAACAGCGTAAATGGAATAGAAAATTTAATATTGTCTGTCCAAAAGCACAGTGAAGATCAAAATATGATCTTTATTTTAAAGAAAACGAAAAAAAATGTGCACAGATAAAACTGTCTGTCACCCAAAAATAACAATAAATGGTGAAGATATTGAAAATGTCACAAACTTTGAATATCTAGGCTCAATAACATATAGCAAAGGAGACTGTTTGACAGACATTTATAGGAGGATGACCATAGCAATACAAAGATTAAACAGCCTAAAAAGTCTATGATTAAGCACCAGCAAGGAGATCAACATTACAATTTTGAGAGCCTGCATCTTCCCTGTAGCAACATACGGATGTGAGTAGTGGACTTTCTCCCAGTCCTTAAGAAAGAGAATATGGGATTTTGAGCTATAATACTATAGAAAGATTCTCAGAATATCTTGGACGAAAAAGAGGAGAAATACTGATATCTTGACAGATCTGAACTTCAAGGAAGATTGGCTAATAAACAGCATCCTGTCTCGAAAGCTGAAATATTTTGGTCACATCAAGCGCCACGACGATGTGGAAAAAAAAATTATAGCAGAGGACATGGTACCAGGAAGGATGGGCAGGGGCCGACCAACGGGAAGATGGGCACATAATATAAGTTACTCCTTGAGTATGAAAGTACATGAAGCGGGAGAACTGGCGAGAAACCGAGTTTTTTTTCTTTCTCCAGGCAGACTGTGATAAGAGCGACGTTCTGCAAAGGACCTGCTATATGATGATGAGATCTATACAGGGACAACCCATTCTCGGTCTTCTTGAGCAAGTTCATTGAGTCACTGAGAAAGCATGCCTGGGTGAAAGTGTGTTTCTAACCAGGCTACAATTGAATGTTTAGCTTCGTATAATAATACACTGAGACAGATGCAACTCAGTTAACAAGTAAAATAAAATTGGTTGAAGGTACATCTACAGGGTGTCCCATAAGTTTTCATACAAAGGAAAAATAAATTTCACCAACGCTATTAGAAGGATATCTCCAGATGTGCTTATATATGTTCTTCGGAAATGGGGAAAACACACTGAAATGTGTTTTTAAGAGAATGTTAGTCGAGTAGAACAGCGTTTTTCAATTTGGACGCCACAGAAAAGATCAGGTGGGTCACCAAAAGTTTCTGCCAAATTATGTAAAGGGTAAAGAAGTTTTTCTTTTTCACGGTTATTCTAAAGCAAACATAACAGGACAGAAACGAACAGCTTCGATAAACAATTAAAATCACCAGGGTTGATCCGGATATATGTATGTGAAAATTACTATTAAGACTGTTGCATTTAAAAAAAATGCCAGTAATAACAACACATGTGTAGAGAGGGCTTTACATTTTATATTAACACACAAACAACAGAATATTTAAAAAAAAAATGAAATTAACCGGTTGGGTTCCGGAAAACCTATTTGGGGGATGAAGAATAACACCCGCTGCACCCACCCCCCCCCCCCTTTTTTTTTTCATGAAACGTATGTGTTAAAAAAAAAAGACTTATTAGGAGGTTACTGAAAATCTAGGAGGAAATGCTGGCCGAGAGAGAAAGAACGCCGAGCTCTCATGCGGCAGATCCAGGTTCAAAACCTCCAGAAAGTATAGGATTTACTTGTTCTGTTGGGGCAAAAGAAAAACTTAACCCGCACAGTCCGTGGTGACATCGCAAGCCGTGCGATCAAATTCTACTGCAAAAGGCAGTAATTGCAATTTTTTTTTAAACTACAATTTTATCTGCTGGGCCGAAAGACGCTGGCAGATATAGCAGACTAGCTGAAAAACTACAACATAGCGTGTTAGCCGTTCATTTAAGAGGAAAGGAAGAAGGAGAAGAATGTTGATATATTAATGTATAAACAATAGAACAAACTGTATAGAAAATAAAATTAATAACATCGACCTCAAGAGAGAAATTTAAAAAAAGAAACAAGAAAATTGCGCACACCAAATAAGGTGTCAACCAATATAACGTGAATTCAGTTTACCATGTATTTTATGTTGATATACTAGTGTATAAAGGGTACACCATATAAGATGTCAACCAATATAACGTGAATTCAGTTTACCATATATTTTATGTTGATATACTAGTGTATAAAAGGTACACCATATAAGATGTCAACCAATATAACGTGAATTCAGTTTACCATATATTTTATGTTGATATACTAGTATATAAAGGGTACACCATATAAGGTGTCAACTAATGAATTCAGTTTACCATATATTTTATGTTGATATATTAGTACATAAAGGGTACACCATATAAGGTGTCAACTAATGAATTCAGTTTACCATATATTTTATGTTGATATATTAGTACATAAAGGGTACACCATATAAGGTGTCAACTAATGTAACGTAAATTCAGTTTACCATATATTTTATGTTGATATATTAGTACATAAAGGGTACACCATATAAGGTGTCAACCAATGAATTCAGTTTACCATATATTTTATGTTGATATATTAGTACATAAAGCGTACACCATATAAGATGTCAACTAATGAATTCAGTTTACTATGTTTTTTATGTTGATATATTAGTGCATAAAGGGTACCCCATATAAGGTGTCAACTAATGAATTCAGTTTACTATATATTTTAAGTTGATATATTAGTGCATAAAGGGTACACCATATAAGGTGTCAACTAATGAATTCAGTTTACCATGTATTTTATGTTGATATATGAGTGCATAAAGGGTACACCATATAAGGTGTCAACTAATGTAACGTGAATTCAGTTTACCATATATTTTAAGTTGATATACTAGTGTATAAAAGGTACACCATATAAGATGTCAACCAATATAACGTGAATTCAGTTTACCATATATTTTATGTTGATATACTAGTATATAAAGGGTACACCATATAAGGTGTCAACTAATGAATTCAGTTTACCATATATTTTATGTTGATATATTAGTACATAAAGGGTACACCATATAAGGTGTCAACTAATGAATTCAGTTTACCATATATTTTATGTTGATATATTAGTACATAAAGGGTACACCATATAAGGTGTCAACTAATGTAACGTAAATTCAGTTTACCATATATTTTATGTTGATATATTAGTACATAAAGGGTACACCATATAAGGTGTCAACCAATGAATTCAGTTTACCATATATTTTATGTTGATATATTAGTACATAAAGGGTACACCATATAAGATGTCAACTAATGAATTCAGTTTACTATGTATTTTATGTTGATATATTAGTGCATAAAGGGTACACCATATAAGGTGTCAACTAATGAATTCAGTTTACTATATATTTTAAGTTGATATATTAGTGCATAAAGGGTACACCATATAAGGTGTCAACTAATGAATTCAGTTTACCATGTATTTTATGTTGATATATGAGTGCATAAAGGGTACACCATATAAGGTGTCAACTAATGTAACGTGAATTCAGTTTACCATATATTTTAAGTTGATATATTAGTATATAAACAATAACATCTTTTTATTATTCTTCTTCATCTTCTTAATTATGATTTAAATGTTTGGCTGGTATATTGCATTGTGGTTTACAGATAAGCTGCGATATTTGCACCTTTTTGCCCCAAAACAAATTCTATATTGGTCGCCTTGTATGCTGGGTAAGAAGCCGTAGATATGTTCTCCCACCCACAGATGGGGCCCTGGAGCCCATACGGGAAGTCCTGATAACAGATTTAAAATGTAAAAAGAAATAATACCCACAGTGAAGACATACTTAATCCAACCTGGCCGGTGCTCATTTTCCCCAGACTTACAACTTCCGGTTGTTTCAGACAAGAGACAATTGCTGAGATCTCGGACAGGTTGTTTATCTGTTTATGTGTGTAGGGATTTTTGTGTGTTTATTACTTAGCCTTTCATTTATTTATGCATAGTATTTTATGCATAATGTGGCAGTACTATAATTATAATGGTTAGGGTGGATAATCTGTAGTTTTTGTTACAGTTATGTTAAGAGTTGTTTGTTTTGTCGTTGGCCTTTTCCTTTTTTTTTTAAGTTTACTCAAATTGTCAAATTACTGAACAATTTCAGGTGGATCAGCCATCTCCCACCGTCTCACCGTCTCCTTTCGCATTTTTTCTGAGCATTCTTTACCTTATTTTGTTGACCAAAGCCAGTCATATTTAGTGGGTAGACTAATCGATTATTGTTATGTAATGACCAGTCAAAGGCATGTACATTTTTTGTCATAAAACTGATCTAATAACATCATTTTATTTTAATACAATTTATACGGTTATTAATATTTAATATACCACATGCATATTTTGAATTTTTTTTAATTTGACTTTGTTTTAATTTATAGCTTAAGATAAGTATATATTCATGTTATCTTCAGTGGCTGATGGTCTAACGTCATTAAGGGAGCTCTCTCCCTTTTCAGGGACGTACATGATATCATCACCACCATTATCATATTTTTCCAGTTATAATTATAGGCAGCTGGCTATGGACAAATATAGAATTCAGCAACATATTTTTTGTTTTTCTTTGATCAAATTGAGCTGAACGTGAAATCGTAATAATATATGACCCCCCAGACTGATAAGCTTGCCAATCTGCTAGCTGTCAGACATTAGTTAGTAAGTCTTACTAAGACAGACTAGTATTAAATGAATCTTTTCTCTACGCTATGCCGGTATGGTGGGGAATGAAAAGGTAGACAGATTGGCCTGATCTGCACTGCTGGGTGATGAATTGATACATGACAAGGCAGATGTGGTCAGAAACCTTTGGGAAACAAGTAACAAAATGAAGTCAGAAGAGAAACTAGATTAATATTAATTATGGGCTGGAGAGAATGATGTACCTGGGTTTGACCAAAGGGTTCGACTGGCACACTAGGCTCAGAAGAAAGGCACGACTGGCACCATTAGTACTGGAACTCTGCGCTTCCTGCTGAGGATAGGACTGAGCGCATATGGAAATGCCCCGAGTACTGTGATGTCAATTCTTGACTCAACTCAACTAATATTAAATTTAAAAAAAAATGAATATAATTTAGTGTGTTTATTAATTAGTCACTGTCAACTTGTTAGTTAAGAATCTAAAGGGTTCAGCACTTAATCTTCACAAATAATATATTTGCTGTTGAAGAGCCATGATCACCCATGCCAGTCGACACTTGATGTTGATGATGAGGCATGTCACAAGAACATATTCCCGATAGTTATTGTAATATAAAATTATGCAATAATTTCATGATTGCTTTCTGTCTTGCAGCACCTGTCACCAATCTCGTTGAGTGAGGATAACAAAATATCATGTCCGATTTTGTGGATGCTGAAGCGGAGGAGTCAGATGCGACCTCGGAGGAAGAGGAGTTGTCTGACGGAGAACTGCGACCAGTGAAGAAAAAGAAAGATGTTAAAAAGAAGAAGCGGACGATTCAGATTTCTGATGATGAGGAGGAAGATGAAGAGGAAGGTATGTAGTTTAAAACAAGTTATATTTTTATCTTGTTGAATTGAACATTAGTTTGCATGTTTGTTGCTATGTGATATTTTCAACTCAGTGCCGACGTGGTGGGTAATGAACAGGCAGACAGATTAGCTGGAGCTGCACCACTGTGTAGTGAATTAATACATGACAAGGCAGATGTGGTCAAAGCCCTTTGGGAACAAGCAACGGAATCAGTAGAGAAAAAAAGATTATTATGGCCTGGAGAGAATGTAGCAGCACCTGGGTGTAACCTGAGGGTCTGGCGCGCTCACTACTCTCCCCTATATGGGTTCCAGCGCCACATTGTAATGAAGGGAGGGAGAGTTGACCAATTTACCTATCTCCACGCAACATACTCCACTCAATGGACACCTAAACAGAATACAGCCACAACACTCCCCAGAGTGCCAGCTATGTAACTACCCCTACGAAACTGTTGAACACCATCTCTTTGAGTGCCCAAAACTCAGTGAGACAAGAAGAACGCTACTCCCTCCGAGACCAGACAAGTGGAACACCTTGTACGGAGGAAAAGAACAGCTTGTGAAAACATGCAAATTCCACTACATGGCATTGGGCCAAAGGGCGAAAGCTCATGCGCCGCTGGATCGATAACAACAACAACAACCTATCTCCACCTACCTGAAGTCTGAGTGCATTTGACTGAGAAGTGAGGAACCAACAGTCTGCATACAAATAAGCTACATCTGTTTTCGAACGAGACAAAAGTCCAGATGCGGATGACCGACCAGAACTGTGGTCTGTTCTTTTTATCTTTCTAAAATAGGGTCATGTGGAATAAAACTTGGAGTAATGAAGTTGGCCTTTCTGACTTTAACCTACTTAGTCACTCCTCTTCTACCTTGGGGTGTAGAGGTTTGCCAGAAAGATTGTTAGAGTTAGTCTTTTCTGTCAGCAGTTTTATTTTTGCGTGGCTGCATTCCAGTCCTCTTTCGATCAGGGAATGTTGGATGTTGTCTCCCCAACAAACCATGGGTCATCTTTGTGGGCAGGTTCCCTGGTTCTTGGCTTCCTATGCCGCTATGGTGACCGGTCCTCTCCTTTTCTACATGCATCTATCTAACTGACTTGGTTTTAAGATTATGATGTATTGTTTGATTGTGAACTTTGTCTCTTCTTGTCACTTGGACCATCTTTCTCAGATATCTCATTTCTGATGCCTTACTTCTTGGTTTTGATACTTTCAGATGCTGCTGCCATTGCCGAAGAGATGAAAGACTTCATAAATGAAGATGTGGAAGAAGAGGGGGAAGAGGCGGAAGAAGGCAGTGGTGATGACACACATAAGCGGAAAAATAATTCAGATGAAGAGGAGGATGATGACCAGCTGGACGAAGAAGATTTTGACCTCATTGACGACAACCTGGGCATTAAGATTAACCGAAAGGTTGGGATCTTGTTTTTTTGTCGATGTTTTGTGTGGGTTGGCTTTGTTTGTATCTCCGAGTGTGCTGTGTATTAATATTATGGTAAAGTGACAATTAATATGACAGCGTGGGCTGTCTGTCTTTGTAATTGGGGTTACGTCACAGTTTGTGTATCAGTATTGTGGTGGTGAGGTCATAGTTTATGTGTCTGGGTGGGATATCTGTCAGTATTATGGTGGTGAGGTCATAGTTTATGTGTCGTGGTGGGATATCTGTCAGTATTATGGTGGTGAGGTCATAGTTTATGTGTCAGGGTGGGATATCTGTCAGTATTATGGTGGTGAGGTCATAGTTTATGTGTCGGGGTGGGATATCTGTCAGTGTTATGGTGGTGAGGTCATAGTTTATGTGTCGGGGTGGGATATCTGTCAGTATTATGGTGGGGAAGTCATATTTTATTTGTCGGGGTGGGATATCTGTCAGTATTATGGTGGTGAGGTCATAGTTTATGTGTCGGGGTGGGATATCTGTCAGTGTTATGGTGGTGAGGTCATATTGTGTTGGGGTGGGATATCTGTCAGTATTATGGTGGTGAGGTCATTGTTTATGTGTCGGGGTGGGATATCTGTCAGTATTATAGTGGTGAGGTCATAGTTTATGTGTCGGGTGGGATATCTGTCAGTATTGTGGGGGTTAAGTCACAATTTGTTTAGAAATGGGATCTGTCAGTATTGTGAGGGTGAGGTCACAATTTGTGTGTAGGCGTTGGATGTCAGTCAGTATGTGGAGGATGTCTATCAGTATTGTGGAGGATGTCTGTCAGTATTGTGGAGGATGTCTGTCAGTGTTGTGGAGGATGTCTGTCAGTGTTGTGGAGGATGTCTGTCAGTGTTGTGGAGGATGTCTGTCAGTGTTGTGGAGGATGTCTGTCAGTGTTGTGGAGGATGTCTGTCAGTGTTGTGGAGGATGTCTGTCAGTATTGTGGAGGATGTCTGTCAGTGTTGTGGAGGATGTCTGTCAGTGTTGTGGAGGATGTCTGTCAGTGTTGTGGAGGATGTCTGTCAGTATTGTGGAGGATGTCTGTCAGTATTGTGGAGGATGTCTGTCAGTATTGTGGAGGATGTCTGTCAGTATTGTGGAGGATGTCTGTCAGTGTTGTGGAGGATGTCTGTCAGTGTTGTGGAGGATGTCTGTCAGTGTTGTGGAGGATGTCTGTCAGTGTTGTGGAGGATGTCTGTCAGTGTGGTGGAGGATGTCTGTCAGTATGGTGGAGGATGTCTGTCAGTGTTGTGGAGGATGTCTGTCAGTTGTGGAGGATGTCTGTCAGTGTTGTGGAGGATGTCTGTCAGTGTTGTGGAGGATGTCTGTCAGTGTTGTGGAGGATGTCTGTCAGTATGGTGGAGGATGTCTGTCAGTATTGTGGAGGTGAGGTCACAATTTGTGTGTCAGAGTGTGATGTTTGTCATCTTTGAGAAATAGTCACATTTTGTATGTTCATTCGCGTGGGGTTACCATCACAGTTTTTATGCCAGAGTGGGATGTGAGAACCATTCACCTGGCAAATGCTTAAAAAATTTAGGATGAACCCGTGGGAATTTCCGAAAAATTCTATTAAAAACGTTTTTACACAGATAACTGATAAATTGTTTCAGATTTATTCTGTCCACACAAAAATGTTCAAAAATATATTTAGATGAAAAAAAAAAAAAAATGAAGCATTAAATAGAATACATTTGCCTGGGCCTAAAATGTGACCCATCTCATAACCTGTATCACTGAGGCATGTGGAAAAATTTAAAGTCACAGTGGCTTTACAAAAACGCTATTGCAATTCACAAGGAAACCCCTCTAAATGCTATATGTAGTTAATATATTCACATCCTGGCCTCCTAAACACTATGCAGGCACACACAGAATCAGTAGGATTTACCTAGGCTTTGGAAGTCACTGAAGAAATGAAAACATCACTGCATGTGAGGCTGTGTCACAACCGGAAGTGAATAGATTTAGCCTTGTCGGGCTGACAAAGTTAACATTGTGGTGAGACGTGAGTGTATGAGTTTGATACATTTTGGTTCCATCTATCCCCTTTGTATGTTCCCTGGTCACACCATGGGGTAAAGGACTAAACACACAGCCTCTTTAACAAGCATGTCATATGAGTCTACTAACTGTGAGGGGTGTCTTCGAAGTCAGAGTGCATCTGCCTGATAGGCAAAGAACCACAAGTCTGCATACAGATGAGTCAGATCTGTCAAAAGAATGGTCATGCAGCACTCTGAAAGATGACAAAAGTCTAGAAGTGGATGAAGAACAAGAATTTTCGGTCAGCATTATCCGCTGGTGAACCTGAGAAAGAAAAAGAATATTACATAGAACCTACTCTGCCTGCTTGTAATATCCATGACATGCTTCTTGCAGCAAAAGCGCAAACGTATCAAGATGATGTCCGACGATGAAGACAGTGATAAGGAGGAGGAGGGCCATGCTGATGATGGTAGGTCAAGCTGTGAATATCGTGTGTGCCTGATGTCCACATACCTCATTTATATAATCATTTATTTATCTTCCTGTTGTGCCATTGTATGTCACACATAAGGCTTGCAGACTGTTTCTCTATTCTGTTTTATCATGTGCTTCTTCTTCTCTTCCACCTTGTACCTCGTCGAAGTGTTGGGGGTGGGGGGGAGATGTAATGTTCGTTGATGAGCTCTGTCAAGAGCACTATTAAGACTGATGTTCATTTCTGTAAGGCTGTTCTTAATGCCATCACTCCATATTTTCGGAGGTCTTCCACTCGCTCTATACACGTAATGTTTTAGTGTGGCTCGCTGTGGCAGATAGTACCAGGGCATTCTTGTTAGGTGTCCAAACCACTTAATTTTTTGTATTTTGATGACATGTGTAATCCCTTCAATATCATAGATCGAATCCTGTTTATCACATTTGGCCTGTCTCGTCAACATTTACAGTAGGAATTTTCTTTGACATCCTTGTTTCTTTAATCCATTTATTTCCCATTTCAGTGCCTGCTTGGTGATTCTCTGTTTATCGCTTATCAGACTGTCCAGTATAGTTTTAACTTCTCTGTTGTATAATTTGATTGATTGTCCAGAATTTTTCTTATTTCTCATGCCTCTGGAATATGTAATTATGCATGTACATATATTTCTTTATCATAGATCTGAATAGCGTAATATCTTTTTGCTGCACTGGTCGCACATTTTGGCTGGCACATCTGACTTCTTCAGGCTGTTGGATGTGACAGAAGACCTTTATAATTATTAATAATAGTTTGGATGTAATAGAAAACAACAACACTAGATAGTATTCCAGTTATTCTTCTGCTTTTTACCTCTTTGGGTGTCTGGGGAATATAAGGTTCTGCTTCATGTTCTTCTGATTGCCTGGACCATAGACACATCTTGCTGTTAAAAAGTTTTTCTGATCTGTTCTTAAAATTCACATTGACAGCTGTAATAGACTGCAGCCAACCTCAGTTATGTAGACTTAAATAATAAATTAACACAGGCAGTTACATTTGATTGTTGTTGAATTTAAACTTTAGTTATAAAGGATTATAAAAGGATTCACTTATTTGCTTTATTTACTGTAGTATGTACCTAAAGAGATATGCAAAATGTGCCAGGTAATAAACTGTGCTTTCTGTTTATTGCGTTAGCACTAATATTGTCTTTGTAAAGGTTGAATAAAGAGCCACTATCTCCCTACACCAAATCCAATTGCATTTACCAATTTGCATGTAAGTGCCAGTTGCTTACATTGGCGGAATGGAGAAACAACTTGAAAATAGAGTGGCAGAACAAATACCCAAGTAGCTTCACTCACAGCTGAGTGTAGTTTCTATATCAAGAAGAGAGAAGCAAATTCTTCCATAGGACATCATTTGCTTGACTCTGGGCATGTAGTTGATCAGCATTGCACCTTTATAATTATTTACCAGACATTGAGAAGACATTTACTAAAACTAGCTGAGGCTGTATCAATAAAACTGAACTATCCTTTTTTGATAAATTTAAAGTTACCATAGCAATCACCTGGCTGATTTTGAACTTCAGGTGGAGATATAGCTTAACTTGACAAGGTTTTGTTTTATCTTTTTATCAAAAAGAATTCATTTTATGATTCATTTTATGTTGATTTGGCTCTGTAGTAATGCATCTGATAGTGTAGCGAAATGTGCTAGTAAGTAATTTGTGTTATGCATTGTTTATGTCTACATTTATGAAGTTGTTTGTTATTGTCTTTGTTGTTGCTAATGGGAACTTCTGTTGTTGATCTCAGGCAAGCATGCCATCGAGGAGCAACTGTTTGATGATGATGATGCTGGGGACGACCGCCCTGCCGAGTCTGTACGGGAAGTTGATGACACAGCCAATATTCAGGAATTTGATTCAGAGGAGGAGTCAGGTACGAAAGATGTCATTTGTTTGTTGCATGGGCGCAGGGGGCTTAGGCGCATTGAGCCAATTCCCCCCCACCACCATAACCACCACCCGTGGAGTTGTACTGGGGCTAAGCCTGCCCTTCCTACACAAAATGTGAAAATGGGTTAATTGCCCCCCCCCCCCCCCCCCCAATAAAATCTTCAGATCCATACACGCTTAAAAAAATGGGTAATGAGCTGGTGGGATTTCCTTAAAAAAAATTTGTTTTAAAACTTTGTTTACTTCATTAAGAAAATAATATTTTAAAAGTATGTTAAGGGTGTGATCAGTAAACATAAAAAGAGAGAAGCATTAAAAAGAATACATTCGCCGTCGATAATAAATGTTTATGAACTGACTCTTGCTGTGATCTGTATCACTTAGGCTATGCAAACATATGTTATCAACGCCGGTTTTCTAAAGTTATTTAGTTGACAGTACCCTCTTCTCATCACATGCTATTTTCAGTATTTATATTCCGCGTATACTGACAAAGATGGGCACAGGATATAAGTGACTCCTTGAGTATGAAAGTACATGAGGTGGGAGAACTGGCGAGAGACCGAGTTTCTTTCAGGCAGACTGTGATTAGAGCGACGTTCCGCAAAGGACCTGCCACATGATGATGATGATGACCTAAATTTCAGTATATATATTCATACACTGACCGCCCAAACATTGTGCAGGCATGAACACAGCCAGTAGCGTTAACTAGGCGTCTTGTAAATATCCCACTATATCAAGTCGGTAAATAGACTTTTACGAGGTTTTGGACCGGACTGGAAATGTCGTTTGAAGGATTCTTGGGATGACATGGTTAAACAAAGGTAAGGCTTCTTCGGCCCCCTTCCCTGCTTAATTTTGTAAAAAAAGGGGGGGGGGGTGAGATTTTGTCCTATTTATATTCTATTTATCAGTGCCTCCATATAGGTGTGTGTTAGAGATAATGGAATATGGTTTGTGGCTTTATGCTGGGTGAGTGGCAGAGGCTTACAAAACTTGTGAGTTTGATGTGCTGGCTTTTTGTGATCTTATGCTTGATAGAGGGTTCTACAAACATATTTACGCTGGTGCTGTGCAAACATGACTGGGTGTGTCATAAAAATATTGCAGTAGGAATGCCATACAAACATGGCAGTAGGGGTGCCATACAAACATGGCAGTAGGGGTGCCATACAAACATGGCAGTAGGAGTGCCATACAAACCTGGCAGTAGGGGTGCCATACAAACCTGGCAGTAGGGGTGCCTTACAAACATGGCAGCAGGGGTGCCTTACAAACATGGCAGCAGGGGTACCATACAAACATGACAGTGGTGTTGCTGTGCATCATACTGAGATTGTGCAGCAAACAAATAAGTGTGATACTGTGTGTGGTATCTTCTGGTGGCTTCTGTAGTTATCTGTGTTGTACCATCCCACAGACCCTGACGATTTTATTGTTGACGAAGAAGGAAACTCCATCAGCAAGGGAAAGAAGAAAAAGAAACATAAATTTCACGACGATGCGTAAGTAATCCTGTTTTTCTTCTTCTTAGTTCTTTCTACCCCTTGTCGCTCTTAAGTCTATATTTAATTTTATATATATATATATATATATATATCCAGTTGTGTGCTATATTGTCAATGCTTACTAGGGTAAAGAATAATGTAGACTCCACTGGAGCATAGGCACTTAGGCAACTCACACCAGGTCTTCCTGTTAACGTTCTCAGTATGGTTTTTGGTCTGCCTTTATTTCTATGCAAAAGACATTCTAGTTATTTTGTGTCCTATCCAACGCCAGCATCTCTTCTCCACCTCTTGATTCACTGGAATTTTCAAAAGTCTCTACCAAAGCTCAGCAATGTTGATGCGATAAGAATGTATTTGTGTGTTAGTGATTTCTGTCTGTGGATTCATCCTTGACTTGTGTCTGTTCGTGTATTCAGTCAGTGACTTGTCTGTTCGTGTATTCAGTCAGTGACTTGTCTGTTCGTGTATTCAGACAGTGACTTGTCTGTTCGTGTATTCAGTCAGTGACTTGTCTGTTCGTGTATTCACTCAGTGACTTGTCTGTTCGTGTATTCAGTCAGTGACTTGTCTGTTCGTGTATTCAGTCAGTGACTTGTGTCTGTTCGTGTATTCAGTCAGTGACTTGTCTGTTCGTGTATTCAGTCAGTGACTTGTCTGTTCGTGTATTCAGTCAGTGACTTGTGTCTGTTCGTGTATTCAGTCAGTGACTTGTCTGTTCGTGAATTCAGTCAGTGACTTGTCTGTTCATGTATTCTGTCAGTGACTTGTCTGTTCATGTATTCAGTCAGTGACTTGTGTGTGTTCGTGTTTTCAGTCAGTGACTTGTCTGTTCATGTATTCAGTCAGTGACTTGTATCTGTTCGTGTATTCAGTCAGTGATCTTTGTTTGTTTGCAGTGCTCTTCAGGAGGCCCAGGAGATCTTTGGTGTGGATTTTGACTTCCCAGAATTTGACAAGTATGGTGATGAAGAAGATGAATTTGACGAGGAAGATGAGGTGAGTAAACAAGCACCAGTTTTAAAATGTGGTGTTAATGTTAAATGTGGTTAAAAAGACTTGGTGTTTTGCTTTCTTTCTTCCTCATTCTTTTTATATGGTTTTTTTGGTATGATAATTGATTCTCCTGTATATTATTTATTAAAAATTTAAATTTTGTTGTTGCCTAGCTAATCAACTTTATATAACAGGTTCTTTAAAACATCTCTGTCATCACAGCCTACCTGACAGAAACGCGGTCTCTCTCGTCAGCTGTCCCGCCTCATGCACTTTCTTACTCAAGGTCTCTGCTATTTCCTCTGCTCATAATCATTCTGGTTAGCTGACCCTCCCTCCCCGCCTTCCTCACCCAGTACCGCACCTTCTTTCCAGTCCACTGTGATATTAGATATGGCCAAAGTGTTTCAATTTCCAGTGGTAGTAGCTGTTTACAGGACAGTTTTTCTTGAGGTTCAGATCTTTTTAAATGTCCATCATTTTTTTGGCTTGTCCATGGTATTCTAAGAATCTTTCTATCAAATCCATACATTGCTACGGGAAACATGCATGATCAAAGTATTTCAGTTTCAAAGAGTAGATGCTGTTTAAGGGACAGTTTTCCTTGATGTTTAGATCTTTTTAAATGTGCATCTTTATTTTTTTTTCTTTCATGGTATTCTAAGAATCTTTCACATTTGTATGTTGCTGCAGGAAGGACTGAAAATTGTAACTTTCTGTTGCTTAGCGATAAACCATTAAAACTGTTTAGCTATTGCCCAGCTAGAAGAGACAACTTCAGTGTATTTCCATGATTCTAAATGTCAATAATTTTCTCTCTTACATTTATATTTTTGCAGTATGAAGAAGAAGAGGAAGGAGAAGATGGTGAACCCAGAAAGAAGAAGGGAGGGAGAAAGAAGCCAGCCAAAAAAAGTATATTTGATGTAAGTACAGCCATTGTTGATGATGTGTATTAATATAATTCCTCTCAGTGGGGGGGGGGGGGGGAGACGAGTTCCTGAGCGATGTTTCTGTCAGGATAAGTACACGGGTCATGAGTACATGAACACTGTTTTTGTCAGGATAAGTACACAGGTCATGGGTATATAAACACTGTTTCTATCGGGATAAGTACATGGGTCAGGCTATATAAACACTGTCTCTGTCGGGACGAGTACGTGGGCCAGGCTATATAAACACTGTTTCTGCCATGATAATTTCACCGGTCATGAGTATGTGAGCACTGCTTCTGTCAGGATAAATGGTTGATAACAGGTGATAGTATAATTTTCTCATGGGCTGTCATGGGTATCTGAACAGTCATGTTTTTTTTCATGTTTATGATCAGTCTTTCATAATTTTTTTGTTTGTATGTGAACATACCCTTATGTTTGTGGACAGTGCTTTTATGTTTGTAGACTGTACCTTGATGTGACTTTAACAAACATGATGTGTGATTCCCCAGGTATTTGAGCCAAGTGAACTGGAGAGAAGCCATTTCACAGAAGCTGACAATGCTATCAGAGCTGCAGATTTCCCAGAGAGGTTTCAGGTTTGTAGGCCCACGTGTTCATGGGAGGCGATTTTGGGTATGGGCTGAATTTATTGGGGATTAAGTTTTGGTTGAGCAAAGGTTGAAGTTATGTGGGGGACAGGCGGCTTCAGGTCACAGATTTCTGATGGATAGATGTACAATAACTGGACAGTGTGGTTTATACATGCAAGAAAAGGATTTCATTTTATTCTTCATATCTTGATTTAACTCTGTAGTGATGCACCTGACGAGATACAGCAAAATATACCAGGCAATAAATAGGGCAATGTATTGTTTGTATCGGCATTATTTAAATTTACAATGGGAAAACATTGTTCTAAAGATTGTGATGTTTTGTGTAGATTGCAATAAGGTTAAAGGTTAGCATAGGTAGGTTTGGAACTTTAGAGGTTAGAGGTTGGTGTAGAAGAAGTAGATTATGATATGTCGTTGTAGAGTTTGGAACTTTAGAGGTCAAATGTTGGAGTAGAAGATGTAGATTGTGTATGTCATTGTAGAGTTTGAAACTTTAGAGGTTAAAGGTTGGAGTAGAAGATGTTGATTGTGATATTTTGTCGTACAGTTTGGAACTTTAGAGGTTAAAGGTTGTGGATTGTGATATGTTGTCGTACAGTTTGGAATTTTAGACGTTGAAGGTTGGAGTAGAAGATGTAGAATGTGATATGTCGATGTAGAGTTTTTTTTTTAGCTTTAAGGTTGGGACTGTAAAGGTTTGTACTTTAAACATTTATAAGGAATCAGAGAAGTGCCCGACCTCTGATTTAGTTGTTTGTTCTATAGCTGCGTCGTGTGCCGGTCAAGGAAGCCGAAGATGCTGAGTTGGAAGAAGAAGCTGAATGGATCTACAAACAGGCATTTGCAACACCATGTCTCTCTCAGCAGGTATGTCCTGGCAACTGTTATTGTTGAAAATTTAGGGTTTCGTTAAATATTGTTTTTGCCTCCATTTTATTTAGATTGTTTGTGTGTCTGTGTCCCTTTCTTCTGTAGCCTACGTAGAGTCAAAATGCTAATTGTTTCCTACATTTGTATGTGATTTTTTTTTTTAAATGTATTTTTTCATCTGTATGTGTGTGTACCGATTAATCTATAAAATATAGGTCTAGCTTTTTATGCCCGTTACGGCTGAAAGTGGAAAAGATTTCCTTTTTTTAGAAGAATAAAAAAAAACTTTATGTGTATGGATAGTGTCCAGTACTCTGTATGTGGAAATTTTCTGTTTATTTTATGCTGTTTCTTTTTCTGTATGTATGTTTGTTTGGCATATGCATGTTTATAATTGTGGATAGTTTTTGTGTTGTGATTTTGCTGTGTGTGGCACGTGTGCATTTTCCCATGGATAATTTGTGTGATGATCTGTTGCAGTCCTACCTGGACATGGATCACCTGGGTGCTGCCAACAACTTCAACCGCCGCACACCCAATGCAATGACCAGCAAGATCAAACAGGCCCTGGGCTTTATGAGGAACCACAGGCAGGAGGTAAGTCACAGCTCACTATGGTACAGAGTATCATGTGTGTGGGTCACAGCTTGCTGTAGTACAGAGCATCATGTGTCTTGGTCACAGCTCGCTGTAGTACAGAGTATCATGTGTGTGGGTCACAGCTCGCTGTAGTACAGAGTATCATGTGTGTGGGTCACAGCTCGCTGTAGTATAAGGTATTATGTGTGTGGGTCACAGCTTGCTGTAGTACAGAGTATCATGTGTGTGGGTCACAGCTTGCTGTAGTACAGAGTATCATGTGTGTGGGTCACAGCTCGCTGTAGTACAGAGTATCATGTGTGTGGGTCACAGCTCACTGTAGTACAGAGTATCATGTGTGTGGGTCACAGCTCGCTGTAGTACAGAGTATCATGTGTGTGGGTCACAGCTCGCTGTAGTACAGAGTATCATGTGTGTGGGTCACAGCTCGCTGTAGTACAGAGTATCATGTGTGTGGGTCACAGCTCGCTGTGGTACAGAGTATCATGTGTGTGGGTCACAGCTCGCTGTGGTACAGAGTATCATGTGTGTGGGTCACAGCTCGCTGTAGTACAGAGTATCATGTGTGTGGGTCACAGCTCGCTGTAGTACAAGGTATTATGTGTGTGGGTCACAGCTCACTGTAGTACAGAGTATCATGTGTGTGGGTCACAACTCACTGTAGTACAGAGTATCATGTGTGTGGGTCACAGCTCACTGTAGTACAGAGTATCATGTGTGTGGGTCACAGCTCACTGTAGTCATTTCCATAAGTCTCATAGTACAGAGTTGAGTTGAGTCAAAAATTGACATCACAGCACTCGGGGCATCCCTGTATGTACCCCTTCCTCATCTTCATCAGATGTAGTACAGAGTATCAAGTGTGTGGATCGCAGCTCAGTGTAGACATTACTTTCCATCTTGTAGAACAGTGTCATGTGGTGTGGTCTAATGTATCATATTTTCTTCAGGGTGTGATCTATACTCCATTGTATCATGTGTTGTCTACTGTCTGGTGTATCAAGTGTGGTATAACTTTTCCAGTGTTTTGTGTTTTAGCCACTGTCATATGTTATTGATTCCTTTCTGATGTATCAATTGTGTATTGTGATTTCCTTACCCCACATATCCTGTGTATTGTAGTGTCGTGTGTTGTTGTTTGCTCCCCATGTTACATATGTATTGTGGTTTCCTTACTCCACACATCCTGTGTATTGTATGTGTCGTGTGTTGTTGTTTGCTCCCCATGTTACATATGTATTGTGGTTTCCTTACCCCAATACCCTGTGTATTGTATGTGTCGTGTGTTGTTGTTTGCTCCCCATGTTACATATGTATTGTGGTTTCCTTACCCCAATACCCTGTGTATTGTATGTGTTGTGTGTTGTTGTTTGCTCCCCATGTTACATATGTATTGTGGTTTCCTTATTCTACACATCCTGTGTATTGTTTGTGTCGTGTGTTGTTGTTTGCTCCCCATGTTACATATGTATTGTGGTTTCCTTACCCCACATACCCTGTGTATTGTATGTGTTGTTGTTTGCTCCCCATGTTACATATGTATTGTGATCTCCCTAAATCAACGATATTACAGGTGTATGTTTTGCTGTCTGCAGGTTCCATTCATCGCATTTTACCGCAAGGAGTACGTGGAGCCAGAACTAAACATCAACGATCTGTGGAGGGTCTATCACTGGGATGAGAAGGTCAGTGTCTGTGTCATAGATGTTGTTGTGTCATTGATGTTGTTGTGTCATAGATGTTGTTGTGTCATAGATGTTGTTGTGTCATAGATGTTGTTGTGTCATAGATGTTGTTGTGTCATAGATGTTGGTGTGTCATAGATGTTGTTGTGTCATAGATGTTGTTGGCCGTAGTGTCCTCAAAGGCTTCAGTATTTTCTTCTTTTTCGCATTATCCAGTTTTAAACTGGCAGAAAGTCCTGTCCTGATTGTTTGACCACTTCTGAAATTTTATGGGCATACCCTTGTTGATTGCATTATCAACCGTTGGAAAATAGAATTTGTTTGTATGATTGGACAATGTTTTCTGTGATCTCCAGTGGATGCAGCTATGCACTAGACGAACCAACCTGACCCGCCTGTTTGAGAAGATGAAGGAGTATCTGTACGAGCAATACTCGGACCCGGACAAGCCCGCCGTCTTGTTCCGACCCATCACTGAAGCAGAAATAGAAAGGTATGATGTGCGATTATTGCCCGTGGCCGTTAAGTTAATCGTAGGCTTCGATTCCTCCCCACCAGAAAAATGGTTGACACATTCTGATTCTGGGGACAGCTTTTATCGGGTTTGCTATCTAGACAGTTTGCAGTCTCCTGCCGATGAGATTCTTTCTTCTCAGATAGTGGGCTGTCTTGATCATTACATTGTGAAGGCGGCATGGATCTGTCGGTCATTATTCTGCCTTTGCATAGGACAGTTGCAATACACTTTGCCTCTGTCAAAAACACACAATATCCTGTGGACATGGAAGTCTCTGATAAGGGAACAGAACAATAAAAAAAAAATTTGCAGCCTAACAAAGCCACTTTTCACTGTTTTCTTCTTCTTTCGTTTGCCTTGATATAGATTATCTTTGTGTGCAATGTTTTCTTTAGTATGAACTTCACTGTCTTTTGTAAATTTTGAAGACGAAGACCGTGTTGTTTTTGTTATCCTTACTTAAGTGTGTGTTTTATTTATTATATTTAAAAGCTGAGGAGATATGGTTTTATAGACTAATAGTGAGAATATCCTGGACAGATAAGGGTTAATGAATATGTGTTGAAACAAACTGACTCAGAAGGAGACAATCTACATTCTTTGGTCATGTCCTGAGAAGGAGAAAACTGGAGTGCATTGTGACTGGGGAGAGTTAAACTGGATGAGAGGCAAAGGGAGACAGAGAGAAGAGTTTGACATGGCATATAGGATCATCTTTGTAAGAGTTTAGTGAAAGTACATGAGACAGAAGGTTGCGGATGCACATGACTACCAACCTCACACAGCAGGCACTTTGAGAAGAATCACCCTTGTTCTGTTCTAGTTAATAATCTTGGAAGTGTTTGTAGTTTTTGAAATTTAATTCTGTGCCATCTCCACAATAAAGGTTGGCTACAGTGCTGCATCTGTTGTCTTTTGGGGGGGGGGGGGGGGGGGGTGTCTTACATGATAAGACCCCAAATCATTTCATTGGTGTGATCTTACTGCCAGTTACTGCCTTTATTATACCACGTTTGCCTGGGGGGGGGGGGCGCTGGAGCCTGAGGATTTAGGGCTGCAAGGCTAGTGCTGTCGCCATGAACTGCGCAGGTGGGAACTTAATTTTGCCCTAAAATAAAAATATCCCCAACCTCACCGAGGATTTGAACCCAGTTCTCACGCATGACATTTCAATCCCCTGACATTTTTTTGTGGGTGTCACCTCTGTATGGGGTGGGAAAGACCTACTGACTCGCTTACAAGCATGTCATAAGGGTCGATTAATTGGAGGCTTTCTTCAAAGTTGGAGTGCATCTGCCTGAGAGGCAAGGAACAGTCTACATAAGATAAGTCAGATTCGTAAAACGGATGTGCATGCAACACTCAAGTTCTGGAACAGGACTAGAGACTTTTGGCTGGAGTTTACAGCCGGTGGAACGCAAACAGAAAGATCTAGATGTCCCCAAGAGATTTATACTAACATGGATATGTGCTGTGCTTCCACTCTTGTGGAAACAAGAAGTTCTAAATGTGTCTTTATGATTTTCTAGAGTGAAGAGTGTGCAGACAGCTGAAGAGCTCAGAGATGTGTACCAGAACTTTCTTCTCTACTACGGCCATGAGATACCCAACATGCGTAATTTTGAAGTGAACAGGCCGCCGGAGGAAGGAGAAGCGCCGGCAGATCCCAAACCCAAAGGGAGCACTATGAAACAAGCTCAGAGGCGCAGTGGTTACTCCATTTGTCTGTCGGCCAAACTTGGTGAGTAGGGTAGTGGTTAATGCATCTGTTAGGGCAGGGCAGTGAGTTGGATTCTCTGTGAACTTAGCCGAAGCTAAGTAGGGTAGTGGTTTCTCAGTGCTTTGGCTTAACCAAACTTGGTAAGTAAGGCAGTGGTTTGATGTTAGCTTATCCGACCTTGGTAAATTTCTCTGTAAGCTTGGAAAAATTTGATCAGTAAGGTAGTGGTTTCTCTGTAAGCTTGGACCACAGGAAGGTGAGGTATGCTTGGGCAAGAGAGGCCAATAGATGATTTATTGTACTGCGCATCATTGCTCCATTAGGGTCCCATAACCCCATGTATAATATGTATCTTGAAATTAGGACCAGAAATTTTAAAAACATTTATGATTAGGTAAAGATCTACAGCTGCTGTATAAGATGCACATTGTTTTTAGACTAAATTTGTGTAAAATAAGTACGTCTTATATGTGGGAAAAAAATATGTCTTGGATCTAGTAGGTGTAGGTGTGTGATGCTAAAGTTTGAGACCTGACAGATGTTGATATGTGATTTGAAACTGGGATCTAGTATGTGTGATGCTAAAGTTTGAGACCTGACATGTTGCTGTTAGTTATCACTAATAGATTGTGTTTGACATTTTTCTCGCAGATGAAATAGCACGCCAGTTTGGCTTGAAGCCACATGAGTTTGGGGAGAACGTCCGAGACAACTACCAGCGACACGACGTCAGTCAGTGTCCCCTGGAGCCGCTAGAGCTGGCCAGAGATCTTGTGTGTCCGTAAGTGCCCGTACTGGCTGGACTTGTTTGTAATTGTACATGTATTGTCTGTAAGTGCATATGTATTGTCTGTCTCTTGTGGCTGTGTGTTTGGAAGTTCACATGTGTTGTCTGTGTTATATGTCCATAAGTATGTGTGACTACTGTCTGTAATAGCACATGCATTGTTTATATCACTAATGTCTGTAAACACACATGTATTGTCTGTCACTTGCTGTGTCTCTAAGTGCACATTATTGCCTGTATCAGTTGTATGTAAGTACACGTTTGTCTTATCTTTAGTCTATAAGTGCATATATATTGTTGGTCTCTTGTATCTGTAAATGCATAGTATTGTTTGTGTCTATAAATGCACAGTGTTTGTGTCTGTGAGTGCATACTATTGTTAGTATCATATGTTTATTCATCTGTCTGGCTAATGACTGTAAGTGCACATGTATTGTTTATGTCACTAATGTCTTTAAGTGCACATGTATTGTCTATATGCTTATGTCTGAAAGTAAGGTCATGTCATGTGTGCTCATAAGTGCACATGTATTGTCCATATGCTTATGTCTGTAAGTGTAAGGTCATGTCTGTCATGTGTGCTCATAAGTGCACATTTATTGTCCATATGCTTATGTCTGTAAGTGCTAAAGTAATGTCTGTCATGTGTGCTCATCAGTGCACGTGTGTTGTCTTTGTGACTTGAGTATTGATATGCACATGTTACCTATATCAGTACTGTTTTAATCATTGTCAGTTTGTATCAATGATCTTTCTGTGCTGAAGTTTGGGTCTCTAGCCTGTGGACCCCCCCCCCCCCCCCCCCCCCCCCCCAACATTTCTTTCAGCGGTAAACTTATTTAAATAGACCTGCTCATTTTTATCAGTACGTTACTTAAACATTACAGTTCTACGAACAAGAATACACAAATCCACTGAAGTGAAGTATATCTAAGAGAAATCACATATCTGTCCGACCAGTTGAATCTCTGACACGTGTGGTACCGAAAGAGTTAACAAAACAGAAACATCTCTTTGCAGGCTATTCCCGACTGTGGAGGATGTACTGAAAGGTTGCCAGCTGATGGTGGCCATGCAGCTAGCCCACGATCCACTGGTGAGACAGAGTGTTCGAACCGCTTACCAGGAGAGGGCCAAACTGACAGTCACTCCAACCAAGAAGGGCATGAAGGTTAGATTTTTATCATACTTGTGTTGTACTTCATTCTATGGATTTGTTTCTGTGTTTGTTTTATGCCTTTTTTCAACCCCCCTAGCCACTGGGGTGCGGCGGCTAAATGCTCCACCTGCCGGTCGAAGGTTCTGGGTTCAAATCCGCATAGAGTAATGGATTTTATTTCTTACAAAAATATGACCTTGGCTGTCAGGTTGACCCTTCCTAAAATGGGTACCAGGTAAATTTAGGGAAGTAAAGGTAACCAGAAGATAGCGACCACAAAACTGGCCAAGGGTTGATTGTTCTAACATGATATGCCTAATGCACACTATTAGTTTGAAAAGGGTCCTTGACCTTCTCTTTGCTCTTTTTCTAATATAAGTTCAGTGGAAAAGCTACCCTAAGAATCTGGAAGAATAGAAATCAAAGAAATTTAGATTCTTGGTCTGTTTTTTTGTTGTTGTTCACAGGGTTGATTGAACTTCTAGACCACAAAGCAGACGTGAAGTTTTCTGTTCCTTCAATATCACATAACAACAACAAAATGTCTCTAAATGTCTACTTGTAGAGGAAGTAATCACTATATACATAGCTGAAAGTTTACTGAATTTCTTCCCTTTGACCATGAAAAAGTGATTTTTGTCACTTCACTATTGAGTGCAATACAGAAAATATTATGTGGTAATGACTTTTAAAAATAATATTTTTCTCCTTCTTCAGATAATCTATCTAGGGGGGGGGGGGGGGGGGGGGGGGGGGGGGGTGTAAATGTGTTACACACCATACAGTTGTAACCAATACCAAAGCTGTCATAAAGGCATACTGTGCCCTGTGTGAAGACATCATGTCAAACCAAATAATATAAAGGTCAGAAAAAGGGCTCTCTTTAAAGGGTGCAGAATAACGAACTGTTTTGTAAAGGCATGTACTGTACTGACGGATGGAAATTGTCACTACCACCCAGTCCACCGGTACACACAGCTTATATGTGGGTTCTTATGTACGGAGAAACAACATGTAGCATCAAACATACGCCGCACGATGAGCTAGGGTTTAGTCGCCTAGGCAAATGTAGAGAGACAACATATTTTGGTGCAGTATTTGTGAGAGAGATATAAGCAGTGGTGTGGTTTAGAGGTTAGCGCATATGATTAACAATTTCATGATCCTGGAGTAACAGGGTTCGTTCCACACAGTGGACAGTTTGAAAAAATGTAACTGATTCCTGGTTTTCAGACAATAGTTTGAGAGGGTCACAATTGAAGAGATCTCCTACTTAATATTCTCAAAGACGAGAGTGGCTACACTGTAGCCAATCTGAATTGTGGATGCTGAACAGCAGTTGTTCTTTTGTGTGAAGTAGCAACTATTGTTCTAACAAAATGTAATACTGGTGTCTTGTTTCAGATCATAGACGAGAGTCATGTCTGCTACACCATGAAGTATCTCAAGGGCAAACCTGTGAAGGATTTGAAGGATGACCAGTTCCTCAGGTTGTTGACGGTAAGTGTATGTTGCTTGAAAGTTTTTCGATGTGGGCTGTAGGGCTCTATTTTGGCGGGAAGAAAATGTACACCTTGCTCGCCTAACAGGCATTTTGTAGGAGACAAGTATTAGGGCTATTTCTGTCAAAGTTGGAACTCATCTGCAAACTTCTGGATCAAAACCAGTCCATGAGTTGATGAACAACCAGAATTGTCTGCTGTTTGTGTTTTCCCACACTTTTACAGCTGGTGTACGCTAAGAAGCAGAGAGAGCTTGAAAGTACCTAGTCTGTATATGCATGCTGTGGTAACACAGTCAGATTTTACAAGGGTCACATGTGTGATTGTCTGCTCAGGATGTTAGTTAGTTATTTAGTTTATTAGTTGGGTTATCATCAGTGCACTCCAGACAATTCCATAGGTGCTCAGACCTCCCCTCAGTATGAACCCCAACGTCCGATGGCTAATAGTACCAGTTCTATGTTGATTAACAAGTCTTCTGACATGTCTGGTGTGCGTCTCGTTTTTTGCTATGCCGATCTTAATTTCCAAGCCTGCCATTCTGACGAGTAATGTGGATTCACTGCCCCCAAAGTCCTCTATCCTTTCCATTTCTGTGAGGGCATTAATACTATCAGCATGATCCATAGCCTGACCGTGGGTAGTGAAAGCGGATCCAGCCAACCTGTCAGCTCTTTTATTTCCATTGACGCCTGCGTGTCCCGGAACAAAAATAAAGGTGACTGCTCGCACAGTGGACTTCTGTAATGATTCAAGCCATTGTCTTCGCACTGAACCTGCCTGAACCCTCCGGATCATACTCATTGAATCACTGAGTTTACATACGAGTGTGTATATGCTCAGGGTGTATGCAGTTTAACGCCATCTTCTATTATTTCTTGACCCATCTTGAATTAATCCCAGTTTATGTTCATTTTCATCAGGCATTTATTTTCAAATGTATTTGACTTTCGTTCAGTGTCTTAATGGTTCTCTAGCTTTAACTGCCATAGGTTAAAATTGAAATAACTTTAGAATTGAAAATATGCAACTATACTCAAAGTAGAAAAGACAGTTAAGAAATTTTTCAGATTAGGCAACTATGAAGGTTCTCCTAGGTCATGTATGATGCAGTTACTTCTTCAATAAGTGATATCTGTTTCTTGTGCCTTGTGGGTAAAGTACAAAAAGTAAAGTATCTTTTTGACACCCCCTTAGGCGTATTGGGCACATATGACTTGACCTATATTATATAGACCAATTAGCACTCAGTGGATGATTTGGTAAACATCACACTAGCTACCTTTACTTCCCAAAACATAAACCTGGTACCAACTTCAGGCCTGTTTGACCTTCTGATCGGCAAGCGAGTGTCTAGCTGCTACGACACAGGGAGCTCTTTACCTTGTGTGTGGTATATGCAATTGTTTGTTTGACAGGCTGAAGAAGAAGGTCTGCTGACCCTCTCCATCAAGATGGACGAAGAGGATGACCAGTCAAACACCAGCACAAGCTACTTCGAAGAGATCAAACAGCTGTACTACAGGGTAAGTCAGGCCTCGAACCCTCACACATATCAGACAGTGTTAAGACATTCTAACACTGGCTCATTATTGACCACACTGATCTATGGGCCTGGAACCCTCACGCACATCAGACAGGGCTCAGACATTCTAACATTAGCTCAATGGCCACACCCATCTATCTTTAGATCTTGTTGTAGTTGTTGGTATCATCTGATATTGTTGGATGATGATAGCTGTTTGTAGCCTCTAGTATAATGATCACCTTTGTCTTGTCGGATGATATATATACCATCTAGTACAGCCGATGAAATATTAATTGTTGGTATCATCTAGTATTGTCGGATGATATATATACCATCTAGTACAGCCGATTAAATATTAATTGTTTTTATCATCTAGTATTGTCGGATGATATATATACCATCTAGTACAGCCGATTAAATATTAATTGTTGGTTGATATATTAGCTGTTGGTAACATCAGTTATAACCAACATATCTGTGTTGTTGAAAGATGTATTAGTTCTATTGGTATTATTTAGTAGGACCAACATATCTGTGTTGTTGAAAGATGTATTAGTTCTATTGGTATTATTTAGTAGGACCAACATATCTGTGTTGTTGAAAGATGTATTAGTTCTATTGGTATTATTTAGTAGGACCAACATATCTGTGTTGTTGGATGATATTAGGTCTATCGGTATCATCATTTATAACCAATAGATGATTTATTATGTCTATTGGTACCAACTAGTATAACCATTATATCTGTGTTGTTGGATGATAGATACATCAGGTCTATTGGTATCATCTAGTATAACCAACATCTCCATCTGGCAGGATGAGTTCAGTCACCTGGTGCAGCAGTGGAACACCCAGAGAACGGAGGCTCTGCGCCGTGCCCTCTACAAGATCCTCTACCCACAGATGGAGAAAGAGGTCCGAGCAAAACTTGTCAGCGAGGCCAGAGAAGGTGTCATTAAGGTAATTGTTATTTTTGTGTCATCTTCAGAATGCATTTTCAACTCAATTCTTTTAAATCAGAACATTTGTGCCGCTGGTTTTTCAGTCAGCAGAGGCTGCTGTGACTGCCTCCACCTCAGTTCTCGAACCAGAAAGAGAAACAAACCCGCCGACAGATTCTTTGGCTCTACGCCATTTGGTGGTAGATTGTTGCATGGAGTGAACAGTGCAGACACACAGATAGATCATGACATTGTGAAGAAAATGATGCAGCTGGGAGTGACCAGTTGATCTGGTCAATACTGAGGAGAAAAGCAGGTTGAGTGTATGACTGACAAGCAGACTTCTACCTGTACCAACCGAATTTTAACTCTGTTTTGCTAGCTGCTGAAGATAGGAACAGAGTGCTTATGGAAATGTCTTGAGTGTTATCATGTCTCTTTTTTTTTTTAAACAGAACTTTCCATCGTGACTAACATATACAGCTGCTAACAACTTTTCATGTTAAAGTGTTTAGTGTCCATTTTAGATGTGTCATGGAATGTTTTGGGAGCCGTTGTGAGTGGCCACTAGACGCTCACCTACGAATCCGAAGGTCATAAATTCGAGTCTGAAAGAAACCAGACTTCTTTAAAAATCACTTTGCCCCCCCTCCCCAGCCTTGTGTGGGTACCAAGGCAAGTCCTGGGAAGTAAAAGCGGTCTGCATGACATTGACTACATCAGCCACCGAGTGCCGTTTGATCTATAAAATTTAGCTCTAGCACTGTATGCTGAAACAGGTTCTTTACTTTGTTGGAATGTTTTACTGTCTCTTTTGTGTGAAAGAGGATCATAGCTCAGTTGGTTGGTTGGAGCCTCTGCCTAGTAAGCAAAGGGTCATGGAATCCCCCTGGCACCTTTACTCTTTATTGTGGATATCTGCGCTGCACAGTGGTTAAACCTTATGCTCCGACCGAAAGTCATGGGTTAGTTTTGTGGCTGCATTGTTTACAAGTTATGTTTCTCTATTTATTTATGGAGACTGCTGGGGGGGGGGGGGGGGGGGGGGTGTCATTGCAGCTGCTACGATGTTTATACTTTGTGCGCCACTCTCGGCAGGTGAGTGGCTATTCTGCAGAGTGAGACCCATCTATATTAGATAAACCTAGTTGGGTAAAGTCGATCCTCTCAGTTTTGAACTAGAGCTGCGCTAGAAAGTTGTACATTTGGCTTTTAGCTTTAACTATCTCTGTTGCAGACCTGGGCTAGAAAGTTGTTCACTTGGTGTTTAACTTGAACTTTCTTGTTGCAGGCCTGTGCTAGAAAGTTGTACAACTGGCTTAAGGTGGCCCCCTACCAGATGGACCAGCAGCTGGAGGACGAGTTTGATGAGTCCAACAACGAGGACGGCCTCAAAGTTCTGGGCATCGCCTTCTCCACCAGCCAGTCAGTTTTGTTATCTGTGTCATTTCATTCTGTAACATGTCTTCTGTTGTGGGCATCATTGCATTCTGTAACATGTCTTCTGTTGTGGGCATCATTACATTCTGTAACATATCTTCTTTTGTAGGCAACATTACATTCTGTAACATGTCTTCTTTTGTGCTCAACATTGCATTCTGTTACATGTCTTCTGTTGTAGGCATCATTGCAATATGTAACATGTCTTCTGTTGTGGGCATCATTACATTCTGTAACATGTCTTCTGTTGCTGTCCGTTCCCATCAGTATTGTCTATATCCTATTGTCTTGCAGAGAGTGGCAGATTGTACTTGCAAGGTCATGGGTTGTGAGCATACTTTAGATATTTCTCCAGGCCATGCCAGGGTGGTGTGGAATGAACAGGCAGACAGATTGGCTGGATCTTCATTACTGGGTGATGAATTGATACATGTCAGGGCAGATGTGGTCAGAGCTCTTTAGAAGCAAGTAACAAAGTCGAAAGAGAAACTAGATTATATGGGCTCAAGAGAATGATGCACCTGGGTGTGACAAGAGAGTTCGGCCTGCACACTAGGCTCAAAGGAAACGCAAGACGGACATACAGCCAGACCACGACTAACACCATTGGTATTGAAACTCTGCGGTGGCTGCTGAGGATGGGGACGGAGAGCATACGGGAATGCCCGAGTGCTGTGATGTCAGTTCTTGACTCAACTCAACTTAGACCTTCCAGCTACATTGATGCTGATATTATTGGCCTCAGATATATTCCATCTATCCATCGCTTTCTTGCAGGGCCCAGCTCAGCTTTCATTATGTTGAAATAATGAGGTTCTGCGCCACTTGGTGGTGAATTGATTTATGACAAGCTAGATGTTGTCTGGGTCTTTTGGGAGAGAGAGAACAGTGTAGAGGCACAAGCAGATCATTACAGTCTGAGGAGAATGGCGCTGCAGGGGAGTTACCAGTAGATCTGGCCGATGCTTAGCACTCAAGGGAAGGGCGAGACGGATGTACACTCCCATAGTTACTGGTGCTATCAGAATTGGAACTCTTCACTTGCTGCTGAAGATAGAGGATTGAGTGCTTATGGGAGTGTCCAGAGTGCTGTGATTTAGATTCTTTAATCAACATTTTACATTTGTTGTTTTAAACTGACCGGGCTCTCATAGTTGATAATAGTTTTAGTTTTTTTAAATTTATAAATGTCCTTGCTTCCTAAATCTATTTCTTTCACATTTCAGTGCTTGTTTCATGATTCTTTGTCCAGTTTATCTCTGTGTGTGTGCCCAGCATGTCACCATCTTGTCTTAGGGACATATAAGCTGTTATAAATTTATTTGCTGTTTTTTTCTAGGGACACGCCCAGCTTTGGGGCTCTCATTGACGGAGATGCATGCGTGTTGGAGTACATTCGTTTGGAGCACCTAACCAAACGTGCAAAGTCTTGGAGAGAGCTGGACAAGAAGGGCAAGGTTGGTAACCTCTCCACTTGTCTGTGTTTTCGTATCTTGTTTGCCATTACTGACATTTCTCCACATGGACATGGGGAAGTTTTTGCGTTCTTTAGAAATTTTCTCCAGGGTATAACAGTGTGTTGGGAAATGAGCAGGCAGATAGACTGGCGGGTTTTGCACCACTGGGTAGTGAATTGATGTGTGACAAGCTAGACGTTGTGAGGATCCTTTCAGAGCGAGTGAACAGTGCAGATGCACACATAGATCATTACGGTCTAAGGAGAGGGGGGGTGTTACCAGAGGATCTGGCTGAGGCCAAACGCTCAAGGGAAGGGCGAGACAGATATATAGTGGGACTGTTGCTGGTACCATTGTAATTGGAACTCTTTGTTTGTTGCCGAGGATGGGGACAGAGCACCTATGAGAGTGTCCTGAGTGCTATAATGTCAATTCCTCTTTCAACATTCAATCCCATGTAGATTCCAGGTCCTTATTTTGGGGTATCCCCCCCCCCCCCACCCACTCCCCCACCCCCACCCCCTCCCTTAAACAAACATATTGTAAAAGTTAGGTTGAAGGGCATCTGCTTCAGAGGCGAGGAACATATAAATAACCCAGATCCGTGAATCGAATCTGCATGCAAAACTCATTCTGAAACAAGACAGCGACCAACCAGCACTTTCTGCAGGAGTATTAGCCTGTGAACAGGAATAAGAAGTACTAACATTGATCAGGGTTTTAGAAGTCTGAATAAGACTTGCTCAGTTTCTCCTGCATGTCTCAGATGTCTGTGCTTCTAGTGAATGATTGAAGGCTGTGCTGTGTGCGTGTCATTCATGCACTAAATGTCTGTGTGGGCCATTCATCCTTTAAATTATTCCAAGTATGACATCTACATATATCATTCACCCACTAAATAAAGTGTATGATGTCTATGAATTATTTGCCCTTATATGTTCCAGGAGAAAGACATGGAGAAATTGAAGGAGTTTATCGCAGAGAAGAAACCCCATGTGATTGCAGTCACGTCAGAGTCCAGGTCAGCATGTGGTTTTCAGCATCATCAACATATGATGTTGTTTTTATCTTGTTGCAGGCTATACTGTTGTGGTTAAACAATTTCTGCTGTTGTTTTGTGTTGCCAACATCACACATTTACTTTATTTCAAATAGCTTTATTTTAGACAATTGATTACATTCATAGTTAACCCTGTTGCTCCCTGACGATTTTATCTAGTCACTTCTGGTTGTGGCTCAGTCCCCTAAATGCCAACATATCTGCCATGACCTGTTTTCAAAAAGCGCAGTTGGTTCTTTTCGCACCTGTGCAGTGTTTAACAGGTCAAGATATGAATTAAAATAGCATGGTCCTTATGACCTTCAGTTGTTTGTTTTAAAGCCAAGTTGATGTCTTATTTTCCCTCAAGCCTAAGTGATAGAGGTTACTGCAAGAGTCGCTCAATACAATTTTTTTTATACGCCAGAGAATTTATCACAATTAATGCCTCTCCCTCTTCATGTTTATTGTTTACCCCTTTTATGCACCTTGAGATATTTTAAAAATTTTTTAGTGAGCTGTATAAATGGTTGTTTATTTTCTTTTTTCAATAGAATATTTTAGGGGAATTCCCACGAGTAATGAGTCATTTGTTTTGTAAGATTCATGAGGTGAAAATGCTAACCTTGTCCTGTTTCCTTTTTCAAACTCATCCTAAAGCATCTTATGTTCTGCTGTTGTCTTCTTTTTTTTCCTTCTAATTTATAGTTTATTTCATTTTCTGGTTGATATTGTGAAAATGTTGCTATTTTAGGTCGACATGAACACCATTGAAACTAAACATCTTGTCCCTATCTTATGTCCCTCTTGCTTTGCTTCAGCGAACATTGTATCACTTTCCTGTCTGCTGAGATTAGTTAAAGTCACCATTATGGTACCTGTAATGCCTTGTTGACGCAAAGATTAAGGGGCAGAAAAATCAAAAGCACTTGTTTTAAAAAAAAAAATATGTTCCAACCTGGGACGCAGATTAAAACATCCATTTTGGGACCAGATGTTTTTTTCGTGTTAGCCATTTTCAGCTAGTTTTAAGCAACTTTGTATTAACGAGGTATTTAATGGATGTTTCATCATTGTCAAGTGTCTTGCCAACGGGCGTGGGCAATTGTGCTTCTACATAATCTGTGATAAGCATCAGTTAGTTTGTGTGTTGACACCCCTTGACACCCCTCTGTGCCATGACAAAAGGATGTCAAGAATCTTCTCACGTTGTCTTTCTCTGTCTCCTTTTTCCACAGATCTTTTCGGTGGTTGCAACATGTTCCAGTTTCCTTCTTCTCATAACATGACCCAAAAATATGACTCTCTTTCTGGTGTTTGTGATAAGTTGTCTTCGAACCTTTGTCTCTTTCAAAACATGGTTTTTTTTTTAAAGATGTGTAGATAAGGTAAAGTCAACATTACAGTAAATTTGGCCTTTGTAAGTCGTTTTCAAGCCTTAAAAAAATTGTTTAAATTAAATTTTTTCTTTTAAACCCAAGGTTTGACTTATATTGTGGGTGTAACTAAATAAGCATAGCCCTAACTCATTATTAACCTAAAAATCTTCGGCTCGACTTGTACGACAGGTACAATGTCAGTGTGTGCTGTATCATATTTCATGTCTTAGTAGGACAGTTAAAAGCATCATTATTTCATATTCTATCCACCCAGGCAAGCTCTGATGATCATTGATGACATCAAGAGCATCGTCTCGGAGCTGGAGATGGAGCAACAGATGCCAGCCATCAACGTGGAGCTGGTGGACAATGAGCTGGCCATGATCTTTGAGAACACCAAGAGAGCTGAGGTTTGTTCGCATTCTTACTCTCTTCTTTTCTCTCTTTTCTTCTTCTTCTTGTTAGTGTTTACCGACCATTAAAGTTCTGGTTGTTTATCCGCTCCTGAAATTGGGTTTTGATCAAGAACTTGAGTTTTGCATGTGCGTCCATTTGACAGAATTGGCTTGTTTGTATGCAGACTGTCGGTTCTTTGCCTCTCAGGCAGATGCCTCTCGACTTTGAAGGAAGCTCCTAATTAGTCGCCTCTTACAACATACTTTGTTCTCCAGAATGGAAGCTCATGAACTCACACAGGGAGTTCTCACATCCGCTGGATAGAGCTGGTGTGACACAAATAACTGTTTCCTGTTTCATTGACCACATCTCTGAGAGAAAACAAAAGTGACACACAACTAGCAGATTTCTCTTCTCACATCTGCTAGCTAGAGGTACTCCCTCACAACGGCGGTGTTCTTGTCACAACTAGCAATGACCTCCATGTTCTGTTCTCAGTCCCACACTTGTTGATTTACTAGATGCCAATCCTAGAGTTGAAAAACATTATGCCGCACATGTTTTATTCTTCTTATTCACATTCACTGGCTGTAAACTGTAGTGGAAACTTATGGTTGTTTGTCCATTTGTGGACTTTAGTCTTGTTCCAGAACTTTAGTTTTGTATGAACATCCATTTTGCAGATCTGGCTTATTTGTCTGCAGACTGTTGGCTCCTTGTCTGTCAGGCAGATTCACTCTGACTTTGAAACAGACACCCCGTAAAGAGTGGGCTTTTATGACAATATTTTATGGGGAGAACCTTTGGGTATGGTTCCCCGCTCCACCCCCCCCCCCCCCCCCCCCACAATGGGACCCCTGAACCCACATGAGGAACTCACATTTTACCATCTAGGAATTCAGAAATTATGAACTAACACAAGGTGACTTGGATTACCGTTGCCTCCCCATCTCAAATCAAACCCAAGGAAATCCTTTTCTAGACCAATATCTTGTGTGTTTGGGATCACCAGGCTGAGTTCAGAGATTACCCAGCAACTCTGCGACATGCCATCTCCATCGCTCGCAGACTGCAGGACCCCTTGTTGGAGTTTGCCCAGCTGTGCAACCCTGATGAAGACATTTTGTGCCTGAAGTACCACGCCTTGCAGGTAAGCGCAGTTTCCTATACTTAACACTTGTGTTTTCTTTGTATAATTGTTCATCTCTGTGTTCGTAACTGAGTATCTTTTCATTGACTTCAGTTCGGTTGGTTAGAGAAAGAAGATTATTATGGCATGGAGAGAATGAAGCACCAGAGGGTCTGGCTGGCTCAGAGGAAAGGCAAGACGGACATATAACCAGATTGTGACCGGTACCATCAGTAATGGAACTCTGCGCTGGCTGCTGAAGATGTGGACGGAGCATGCATGGGAATGCCCAGAGTGCTGTGACATCAGTTCTTAACTCAACAGTTCGGTTGGGTATAAAGTGGCAGCTGTATATTTTCTTTATGAACTAGTTGGCCCACATATATGTGTCTGTTTACACATGTTTCGTCAATTTGATTGGCTGTCTTATGGATCACAGATTCCCATGTTGAGTTATGTATTCTTTTCTGTGGTCGGAAAATTCTTCATCTAAAATCATATTGGTCACCTGCATACAGATTTATGTTTCTGATGCCTTCCTTTAGCACAGTATAATACTGTCATCTGTAAAGATAGAAATGTGCCAACGAACAGTGACAAATATTGCAGTTTGTTTTATTTAGTTGCTTATCCTTTACAGGATGTTGCAGATCCAACCCCAGCTTTTTGGCTTTTTTACCCTGAACGATCAGCTCTCAGTGCCACTGTAAAAACAATGCATGACCGTCTGCTGCCAAATCCCCTGCAGCCAGAATCCAACCTGGCATTCACAAGGTTTAAGCTACAGACACCGACAAACTGTGTAGCCTGTTCAAATAGACACTGACATTGTACTGTGTGGCTTGTTCAAATAAGACAGCAACATTGTACTGTGTGGCTTGTTCAAATAAGACAGCAACATTGTACTGTGTGGCTTGTTCTAATAAGACACTGACATTGTACTGTGTGGCTTGTTCTAATAGGACACCGACATTGTACTGTGTGGCTTGTTCAAATAGACACCGACATTGCACTGTGTGGCTTGTTCTAATAAGACACTGACATTGTACTGTGTGGCTTGTTCTAATAAGACAGCAACATTGTACTGTGTGGCTTGTTCTAATAAGACACTAACATTGTACTGTGTGGCTTGTTCTAATAGGACACCGACATTGTACTGTGTGGCTTGTTCAAATAGACACCGACATTGTACTGTGTGGCTTGTTCTAATAAGACAGCAACATTGTACTGTGTTGCTTGTTCAAATAGACACCGACATTGTACTGTGTGGCTTGTTCTAATAAGACACCGACATTGTACTGTGTGGCTTGTTCAAATAGACACCGACATTGTACTGTGTGGCTTGTTCTAATAAGACACTAACATTGTACTGTGTGGCTTGTTCAAATAGACACTAACATTGTACTGTGTGGCTTGTTCTAATAAGACACTAACATTGTACTGTGTGGCTTGTTCTAATAAGACACTAACATTGTACTGTGTGGCTTGTTCAAATAGACACCGACATTGTACTATGTGGCTTGTTCTAATATGACACCAACATTACACCGTGTGGCTCGTTTAAATAGACACCGACATTGTACTGTGTGGCTTGTTCTAATAAGACACCGACATTGTACTGTGTGGCTTGTTCTAATAAGACACCAACATTGCACTGTGTGGCTTGTTTAAAAAGAACAATCCTAGAATGTGGGTTATAGTAATTGTTGGCTGTTTGTGTGAGTGTGTGTGTTTGTGTATTCCCCTTCAGTGCTACATTTGATGTTTTCAGGATACCGTACCAAAAGAGGAGTTGCTTGAATCTCTATACCTGGAGTTTGTCAACCGTGTCAATGAGGTGGGAGTGGACATCAACCAGGTGCTGGCCTTTCCATACACTGCACCATTGCTACAGTTTGTCTGTGGTTTGGGACCTAGGAAAGCTTCCCAGATTATCAAGGTGAGTTTGATACACCTGACAGGTGAGATAGGTGGTCTTGGGTGGACCAGTTTGATACACCTGACAGGTGGGATATGTGGTCTTATGTGGATCCTGCCATGGTAAGTTTGATGCACCTGACATGAGTGATAGGTGGTCTTAGGTGGACCCTGCCATGGTGAGTTTGATACACCTGACAGGTGGGATAGGTGGTCTTGAGTGGACCAGTTTGATACACCTGACAGGTGAGATAAATGGTATTGGGTTGACCATCTTGATAACACCCGACAGGTGAGATAGATGGTCAACATTGGACCAGTTTGATACACCTGATAGGTGAGATAGATGGTATTGGGTTGACCAGCTTGATACACCTGACAGGTGAGATAGATGGTCTAAGGTGGACCAGTTTGATACACCAGGGGATGTTTTAGACAGGTCAGCCTTGATGGACTTTTTCAGGAGAGAGCAATTATGGTAGTTTCCAGAAAATGAAGCAGAGGCAGACCTCTGCCATGGTGGATACAAGGCATTGAAGATGCATTGACTATGAAAGCACATTGGACTGGAAGATTAGATAGAGAAAGAGAGACTTTCTACAAAGTACATGCAGATTGATGATGATTAGCATCATTGTCCCATGTTCGTGTTATCCATATTGGTATTGCTGGTTGTCCAAATTGTTATTGCTGGTTTGTCCATATTGTTATTGCTGGTTGTCCATATTGTTATTGCTGGTTGTCCATATTGTTATTGCAGGTTGTCCGTATTGGTATTGCTGGTTGTCCATATTGTTATTGCTGGTTGTCCATATTGTTATTGCTGATTGTCCATATTGTTATTGCTGGTTGTCCATATTGTTATTGCTGGTGGTCCATATTGATATTGCTGGTTGTCCATATCATTATTGCTGGTAAACCATATCATTATTGCTGGTAATCCATATCATTATCACTTGTGATCCGTATCGTTATCACTTGTGATCCGTATTGTTATTATTGTAATGAATGTGAATGTGTTTGTTCAGGTTGGCAATCTTATGGCTCATGTAAGTTTGGTTGGAAAGTTTACTATTGTGAGTGAACAATTGATTAACTCTAATGAAATCTTTCAGACACTCAAGCAGAACAACAGTCGGCTAGAGAACCGAACCCAGCTGGTATCTATCTGTCACATGGGGCCCAAAGTGTTTATCAACTGTGCTGGTTTTATCATGATAGACACAAACCAGCTTGGAGACACGTGAGTAGTTTTTATGTATAAATGTATATTTTTGGCTTCTATAGTAGTCCACACTTTTGTCTTAGAAACCCTTTTATAGAAAAACACCCAGAACCTGAGAATGAACCCCCTGCCCCCTTTCCTGTCTACATAATGTAAAAATACTGGTACTAATCAGTTTTCTTTCAAATGAATTCATATATATACATTAAACATGTTAAACAGAAACAGTGAAATGGAGTAATCAATAAGCACCCATAGAGTAGAGAATTAAACAGCCACCGCCCCCTCGGGCTTACAAGAAAATACGTCAGACAGTGAGTTACTGGTAACCTGACTTACCAATGGTAAATTGATAATAGGATGTCGTTGTCTGTCATTCACACGGGTAAAGATATGTGTGGGTATTTTTGCTCGTCTTCCACACACGGCGTTTATAATATTTAAACACTGCTCTTGGCCTGCTACATGGAACACTGGCTGATCCATCACAATCTCTCACCACTGTTCATATGTCTCAGCCTAGCTGTAAACTGCAATACGTATCAGTGGCTCTGTTAAAGGAGAGTGCAGAAGAGTAAGGTGAAGAAGAAACAGAAGAAGAAGAAGATGAAACAGAAGGAGAAGAAACAGAAGGAGAAGAAGAAGAAGAAACAGAAGGAGAAGAAGAAGAAGAAACAGAAAAGGAATGAACAGAAGAAGAAAAAAGAAGAAACAGAAGAAGAAGAAGAAGAAGAAAAAACAGAATAAGAAGAAGAAGATGAAGAAACAGAAGAAGAAAAATGAAGAAGAAGCAGAGTAAATGGGTGTAACATGAAAAGATGAAGCTACCCACCACATTAGGTGATGGATGACCTGTGAGACAGAAGCTAGTGACCATACCCAGCAAATACTGCCTTGTTCCCCCCACTTGCTTCTGTGTATTTTTTTTATTGGTTTAATGAGATGAATCTTTCTCATACAGATCTGATGTATACGTTGATGTTCTGGACGGCTCCCGTGTGCACCCAGAGGCCTATGAGTGGGCCCGAAAGATGGCGGTGGATGCCCTAGAATATGATGACACCGCGGAAGATGCCAACCCGGCCTCGGCTCTGGAGGAGATTCTGGAGAGTCCGGAGAGGCTGAAGGACCTCGATCTTGATGCTTTTGCCGAGGAGCTCGAAAGACAGGTGGGTCCAGAAACACAGGATTTGAATATTTAATCCATGGGAAAGGATACATATGTCGTGTTTTTTAGTCGGTTGTTTTGTGAAGGGACATGTTAGCCTTAATGGATGTCAAAATATTCTGTGTACATGGTGAGGGATTAAGAGAGGGATATGTTACCTTCTCATTTGTGTGGATGAATTAGGAGGTTACATGCTACTGTAACATATACAGTATGTGTAGAATAATAAAATAACCTACGTGCATGTTACGATTTTATTTTTATGTGTGCACTTTACAGAAAAAAATCTCCATACTTTACTGAGGATTGAACCCTGATGCCCCGCATCAGAGCACAGCCCTCTAATAACTCGACCAGCCGCTACTGTGTTATAACAGAGCCTCCTAGGGAGACAAAGAGTAGTAACACTATTGTTGCTGTATATATTACCATGCAGGTCATAAGAGGCCACTAAGGAGTGTTGACATGAATTTGACCACCTCTTTCCATAGGAAGAGGAGTAAAAGAACCTCATTACACCAGTAGTGCTTAGTAGCTAGGCTCATAGTCTTTTTTTTAAAAGAATCAGCACTCAGTGGGGGATCTGGCCAGCCACCTTTACTTCCTAGGGCATAATCTGGTATCTATTTTAGGCTGGTTTCGAACATAGGAACCTAAGTCGGTTTTGAAGAAAATATATTCAGACTTAACTGCAGATTTGAACCCAAGGTGTTTATGGCTGGCAGATCTAGCCACTGCATTGCTGTGGCTCCTCTTTCCGTAAAAAGAAGTAACTAAAACTTAGTCTAGCTAATCAGGAACATGTCTGCCAAATACCTGATGTTGGTTGCCTGAAGGTGTATGTCCAGCTACAAGCTGAAAGGCATAAGAAGAGGGAGACATGAGTGAGTTCCAGGCCCGCATTTTAGGGTGTGGGGAAAATAACAGACCAACTGCCTCCCAACACCTCCAAGCAGGTTGTACAAGATCATCACTCGCTGCCCGAAAGGCAAGGAGCCAACAGTCTGCATACAAATAAACCAGAATTGTGAAATGAATGTGCATGCAAAACTCAAGCCTTGGAACAGGCCGAAATTCGAGAAGTGTCAGAACTAGAGTTGTGTTCAGAGTTTGCAGCTGGGGAAAGCGAGGAAGACGAGCAAGACCAGTTGCATTATAAAATCTCATTATATCTGTTTTAGGGCTACGGAGACAAGCACATCACTCTGTATGACATACGTGCAGAACTCAACCACAGATACAAGGACCTGAGAACCCCGTACAGGTCCCCGTCCCTGGAAGAGAGGTTCAATATGTTGACCAAAGAGACACCAGAGACCTTCTACGTGGGTATGTTCTCTGTTTAACATATTTATAACGATTGCACGAACAAACTTTGTTTTTAAAGGGTTACCTTCTGCACCTCCAAGCACTTATCTTTCGGATCACAGTTAGATGTTATCAGTAATACATCCTGTACGCAAGTTGGTCAGTTTCATACGTGACTAATTCAGTGGCACCACATCTTACATCACATATAAAGTAAAGTAAAGGTCCCTTTTCCACCCCTTTAGGTGTATTGGGCATATAGGGCTAGACTATATTTTTTTAGACCAATTGGCACTTTGTGGGTGATGTGATCATCACCACGCCAACCGCCTTTACTTCCCAGGACTGCACCTGGTACCGACTCAAGGCTAGGGTCCCTTCGGGAGTCGAGGTCATTTTTGAAAATAGTCCGGCCCTTTCAGGACGCAAACCCACGACCTTCCGATCCGCAGGCAGGCATCTAGCCGCCATCGCCACGGTGACTTCCACATCACATTTAGGTCAACATAATATTTATTTTTAATGTATAACATTATGTGCACTTCTGACATCCCCTTGTGGATTCTGGGCCCCATAGGGGGGGGGGGGGGGGGGGGAGATGCCTTGACCTACTGACTCCCCAGCAAACACGTCGAACATGGCAACTGATTAACTGATTAGGCGTCTTTCCTCCGAAGAAGTCCTTGCCAAGCAGCAAACATTATGGAGCTCCAAAAACATTTCATGCATAACTAAGATTCAATTGCTCAGAGCACTATCTGCGAAACGTGGATCTTAACATCTGAACTTGAAAGAAAGATACAAGCATTAGAAATGCTATTGTTTTAGAAAAATTCTTGGCATATCATACAGAGTTCACATTACAAACGAAGAGGTTTCCCCATAAAATTATGCAACACATTGGCAACTATAAACCTGTTTTAACTAGTTAAAAGGTGAAAAATGCAATGGTATGTAATAAGATCTAACGGCCTCTCAAAAACAGTACTGCAGGGCTCAGAAGAGGAAAAGAAGAGAAGAGGCAGACTAAGAAAGACCTGGTTACAGAATCTGACTGACTGGACAGTCTTCAGGCATGCAACCATGAAGTCCATCGCAACTGACTGCCAAAAGTGGATAGAGCTGATCAGCCAGTCAACAGAAAATGGTGACTCAACAACAGGAAGTGTTATGGGATGATGATAAACACTAATAAGAAGATTATATCACTCAGATAGGTCATTGTTTGATGAGCAGTTCTATCATATCACACAGTTAGGTCATTGTAATGTTACTCACCTGCAGTTCTCTCATATCGCACAGATAATTTAAAAACATTCCTGAGAGATACACTACTTGGGTATAGCTCTTTGGTATCACATAATTGTAATGTGTTACTGATGTTTGGCTCCCCGACATTGACATTGTAATAGGTCATTGTAATGTATTACTACTGTACTTCTCCCCACAGGCAAACTGGTCCAGGTTCAGGTGACTGGCATTGCTCACAAACGGCCACAAGGTGACCAACTGGACCAGGCTAATCCGGTCAGAGATGACGAGACCGGTTTGTGGCAGTGTCCTTTCTGTCACTCCAGCCAGTTCCCTGAGCTTAGTGATGTGAGTCGCAGTTTTTCTTGTCTCAACAAATGTTGTAGTATTGTGTGTACATGTCACTACAGTTTTACTTGCCTTAGAAGAGCTGCAGGAGTTTCAAGGAAAGACAATATGAAATCAGACGAATGCTAGAGATAAAGCCAGTCTCACAGGCCATTAAAGAACAACAAATGAAGTGGTTTGGACACAGCAAGCCACACTAAAATATTACAACAGGTATAGAGCGAGTGGAAGACCTCGGAAAATATGGAGTGATGGCATTAAGAACAGCCTTACAGACATTAACATCAGCCTTTATCACTGAATGTTACATCTCCCCCCTACACTTCGCTGAGGTACAAGGTGAAAAATGAGGAGAAGAAGTTATAAGATGAGAAAGATAGCACTGTACTGGGCACATCTCGAAAAGCAAGCAAGAAGAGAGAAAGTCACCATACAGGCACTAAAATGGGAAACAAATTGATTGAGAGAAAAAATGAGGACATGTGCTGTGTCTGTCAGTCTGTGTGTTCTCTGTCAGTCTGTGTGTTGTCTGTCAGTCTGTGTGTTGTCTGTCAGTCTGTGTTGTCTGTCAGTCTGTGTGTTGTGTGTCTGTCAGTCTGTGTGTTGTGTTGTCTGTCAGTCTGTGTGTTGTGTTGTCTGTCAGTCTGTGTGTTGTCTGTCAGTCTGTGTGTTGTCTGTCAGTCTGTGTGTTGTGTGTCTGTCAGTCTGTGTGTTGTGTTGTCTGTCAGTCTGTGTGTTGTGTGTCTGTCAGTTTCATGTGTTGTGTGTCTGTCAGTCTGTGTGTTGTCTGTCTGTCAGTCTGTGTGTTGTTTGTCCATCAGTCTGTGTTGTTTGTCTGTCAGTCTGTGTGTTTGTGTCTGTCTGTGTTGTCTGTCTGTGTGTGTGTGTTGTCTGTCTGTCAGTCTGTGTGTTGTTTGTCTGTCAGTCTGTGTGTTGTTTGTCTGTCAGTCTGTGTGTTGTTTGTCTGTCAGTCTGTGTGTTGTGTGTCTGTCTGTCTGTCTGTGTGTTGTCTGTCTGTCAGTCTGTGTGTTTGTGTCCTGTCAGTCAGTGTGTGTGTGTCTGTCAGTCCGTGTTGTTTGGTGTTGTCAGTCCTGTCAGTTTGTGTGTTTGTGTCTGTCATCTGTTTGTTTGTCTGTCAGTCTGTGTGTGTTGTGTGTCTGTCTGTCAGTCTGTGTGTGTTGTGTGTCTGCCAGTCTGTGTGTTTGTGTCTGTCAATCTGTGTGTTGTCTGTCTGTCAGTCTGTGTGTTGTCTGTCTTTCAGTATGTGTGTTTGTGTCTGTCTGTCTGTCTGTCTGTGTGTTTGTGTCTGTCTGTCTGTCAGTCTGTGTGTTTGTGTCTGTCTGTGTGTTGTCTCTCTTTCAGTCTGTGTGTTTGTATCCATCAGTCTGTGTGTTGTGTCTGTCCATCTGTGTGTTGTTTGTTTGTGCGTTTGTGTCTGTCAGTCTGTGTGTTGTGTCTGTCCATCTGTGTGTTGTCTGTCTGTGTCTGTCAGTCTGTGTGTTGTGTCTGTCCATCTGTGTGTTGTCTGTTTGTGTCTGTCAGTCTGTGTGTTGTGTATCTGTCAGTCTGTTTGTTGTGTAACTGTCTACCAACAATTTGTTTGTCCAGGTGTGGAGTCACTTTGATGGGGGTAACTGTCCTGGTGCAGCTGTTGGGGTCAAGTGTCGCCTGGACAGTGGGGTGACCGGTTTCATCCATGTCAAGAACCTGAGTGACCGCCAAGTCAAAGATCCAGAGGAAAGGGTCCAGGTGAGTCAGTGTGTCTGTTTCATCTGCGAGACCTTTTCTCCAGTCTACTTTTTGTCTGTTTGTCTTTCTTTTTTGCTCTGGGGGAGAATGCAAGCTCTTCTCAAAAATGTTTCTTTCCAATTTGTTCTTTTCTTTCTTTGCTTTTTGTTCTTTCTTCCTTCCCTTCTGTCATAATTGGTCTATGGAAGAGTGCAAGCTCTTCACCACTATACTCTTTTTTCGCTTTTCCTTTTTTTTTCTTTTTTTCTTTCTTTCTTTCTTTTCTTTCTTTCTTTCTTTCTTTCTTTCTTTCTTTCTTTCTTTCTTTCTTTCTTTCTTTCTTTCTTTCTTTCTTTCTTTCTTTCTTTCTTTCTTTCTTCTCTTTTCTTTTTTCTTTATTTATTTCTTTCTTTATTCTTTATTTATTTATTTATTTATTTATTTATTTATTTTATTTATTTATTTATTTTTTATTTATTTATTTATTATTTATTTATTTATTTATTTATTTATTTCTCATCTATTAGAAAGTTTATAAAAGCAGAGGTGACTGCAATAGACTAGTATAAAAAAAAAACCACAGAAAAACTAACTACAGTCACATTTCACTTGATGAATTTCTGTTGGAGAGGACCTCTTCTCCAATATATTCTTTGTCTTTCTTTCTGTCCTTCTTTGTTTCTTTGCGAATCTCCTTGGTTAAATGGTTACAACACTGGACTTATGCTGCACAGATTGGGAGTTTTATTTTTGTCTTTATGAATGCAATTTTTTTTACTGAGATCCCTGGGGGTTATAGCTGGCAGTGTAGAGTTGATCTTTTGTGCAACATGCCTAATGAGCAGTAAACCATTCTGTGGATTAAAACTTAGACTTAAAGTATTATAACATTTTCACCATTTAAATACTAAACAAACTGGGTCATGATCCTGTAGGGAAAAATCCTTTAAAAAATATTCAATAGGTCACAAATCATTTAAAAAAAAAATCTTATATACATTTGTATTTTATTCTAAACATATGAAGATATTGATTTGATATATACATATAAAGATATATTAAGGGGTAATAATAAATACGAACAAAGTGAAGCATTCAATGGAATAAATTCCCCAGGGGCTAAAAACTAAAATGTGTCATGTGACTAATGCCATATCATTGAGGCTTATGAGAAAATTAGACATCAACAAAAAGCCATCAAGGTCATAAGGAAACCCCTGTAAGTGCTATTTTTTGAGTGCACTAGCGCAGCAACCGGCATGGGTTAAACCAAGCACCAGCAACAGTCAGCAAAAACTCACAGAGATAGGAGTTTAAAGAGAGCCGGACCCGACCAGGACCCAGAACCCCCAAATTCCACACTGGGTTTAGGACTCAGGAAGACAAAGAAAAGGAGTGTCAGGTGTAACACCACAAATAAAGGGACACCAAATAAGATCGCCAAGGAACCTTCCTTCATAAAGCAGGCCTTCTGGCGGCTGTAAAAGGATCAAGTTTGGAATTTTTGTTTATCAAATTGGAATCGGAATGCTATTTTTAGTTATGATATTCATATACTGTCCTTGTTATACAGTACAAAAAACATATTGGACCGATGGAATTTAATTATGCGTTACAATAACTGGTTAGACATGGCCATATATTGACATTTGTGGAGATATAGCACAACCAGAAGTGATTTAGGCTTCTCTAGGCAATATAGCTATAAAAATTAACCTGGTTCAAAGAAATCACTCCTTGCCTTTTACCTTTTTTTCTGGCTTTTTTCTTTCCAAATTGATTGCAATGTTGTAACTGGTACAATATGTCACATTAACTCTCACTAAATCATGTTGTCACTGACAGATTGGCATGACAATCCACTGCCGGATCACCAAGATTGACATAGAAAGGTTCCAGGTGGAGCTGACCAGCAAGTCCTCAGACTTGGCGGACAAAGATGGCATGTGGAGGTAGGTTGACTTTGTGGCCGACAAAGATGGCGTGTGGAGGTAGGTTGACTTTGTGGAGGCCTTGTTGCTGGTGGGTTGTTTGTGTGGATAACAGGCAGGCAGATGTCTGTAGGCAGTGGTTTTCCACCTTGGTTGGGGGGTGGACCTTTTTGGGGGGGGGGGGGTTGTGTGCAAGATGGCTGAGCAATTTTGAAAGTTAATTGTCAAGCCAATTTTAAATTAATATTTAACAATAATAAAAACATAACAGAGCTTAATGGGAACTGTGATATCTGTTCTACCTTATCTTAATCGGAGCTGAGGAAAGTTGGCAGGTAAATCAGGGAATATCACAGTAAATGGAGAGAGATTGGAACAAGTAATAAGTTTCTCCTATCTGGGACACGTAGTAACAGATGATGGAAGACGTGAAACAAATCATAAACATAATAGGAACAGCTAAACCTCTCTTCAATAAGATGCTCAAATTACTGACAGCAAGAGAGATAAACAACAAACTCAGAGTCATCAAATTTTATGTATGCTCTATCCTGCAGAAACTTGAATAATTAAAAATAAAGCAGCTAGAAAATTGAATTGTGGAAATGTGGGTATACAGAAGAATAGGTCGTACTTCATGGAAACAAAAACAGAGGTTCTGGGAAGACTACAAATCAAAAAGACATTTACTGAAAGAAATAAAAAAAAGAGACCAATTGAAATACTTCAGCCACATTAAAAGATGAAAAATTAGCACAGACAGATAAAGAAATGTTAATGCAGAGCAGGCCACCCAAAAAAAAAATGTAGAGGGTTGGGTGACATCTTCATGCGGTTACAAATGATGTTTGAAACTCTCCACAGACCGCAGAAGGACGTCTACTATGATTACGACACAGAGAAGTCAGACATGGACAAAGAAGCTGACAAGAAGAAACTGCAGGCTCGTCAGAGTAGGTTGTTTCTGTTTGTTGGTGATTCTTGTCTCACCCAGTGTATGTCAACTTTACACCAGTATTTCCAAAAATTTTGTTGTTGTTGCTGCTCACTGCCCCTTTTACAGTGAAAGAAAATAATGCTTAGCATTCACCCTATCCTTAAAAATATCATCATGATGTGCTGTGCTGGTAATCATATGTGGTCATGATTCGCCATCCTACACCATCAGTATAATAGCGGATCAGGTCAGTGTTCTCGTGTGCATATGGTCAAGCCCTCAAGATATTTATCTCTTTTCCCTGCCTTCTTTCTACCAAACTGGCCAGTTGTCACCAAGTTCTCCACTCTACGGTTGTCACCAAGTTCTCTACTCTACCAGTTGTCATCAAGTTCTCAACTCTACCAGTTGTCATCAGGTTCTCAACTCTATCTACCAGTTGTCACCAAGTTCTCTACTCCACCCCCCCAGTTGTCTCTACTCTACCAGTTGTCACCAAGTTCTCTACTCTAACCAGTTTGTCACCAAGTTCTCTACTCTACCAGTTTGTCACCAGTTCTCTACTCTACCAGTTGTCATCAAGTTCTCAACTCTACCAGTTGTCACCAAGTTCTCTACTCTACCAGTTGTCACCAAGTTCTCTACTCTACCAGTTGTCACCAAGTTCTCTACTCTACCAGTTGTCATCAAGTTCTCTACTAATACCACCGTTGTCACCAAGTTCTCTACTCTACCAGTTGTCACCAAGTTCTCTACTCTATACCAGTTGTCACCAAGTTCTCAACTCTACCAGTTGTCATCAAGTTCTCTACTCGACCAGTTGTCACCAAGTTTCTACTCTACCAGTTGTCAACCAAGTTGTCACCACAGTTGTCACCAGTTCAACTCTACCAGATGGCACCAAGTTCTAGACTCTACCAGTGTCACCAAGTTCTCAACTCTACCAGTCCGAACTCTACAAGATGTCACCAAGTTCTCAACTCTACCAGTTGTCATCAAGTTCTCTACTATACCAAGTTGTCATCAGTTCTATACTCTACCAAGTTCTCTACTCTCCCAGTTGTCACCAAGTTCTCTACTCTACCAGTTCTACTCTACACCAAGTTCTCTACTCTACCAGATGTCACCAAGTTCTCTACTACACAGTTGTCATCAAGTTCTCTACTCTACCAGTTGTCATCAAGTTCTTATAACCTCTACCCATGCACCAGATGTCACCAAGTTTCTCTACTCTACCAGTTGTCACCAAGTTCTCTACTCTCAGTTGTAATCAAATTCTATACTCTAGTTGTCATCCAAGTTCTCTACTCTACCAGTTGTCACCAATGTTCTCTACTCTACCAGTTGTCACAAAGTTCCTTAACCTAACAGTTGTCATCAAGTTCTCTACTCTACCCTACCAGTTGTCACCAAGTTCTCTACTCTACCAGTTGTCATCAAGTTCTCTACTCTACCAGTTGTCACCAAGTTCTCTACTCTACCAGTTGTCACCAAGTTCTCAACTCTACCAGTTGTCATCAAGTTCTCAACTCTACCAGTTGTCACCAAGTTCTCTACTCTACCAGTTGTCACCAAGTTCTCTACTCTACCAGTTGTCACCAAGTTCTCTACTCTACCAGTTGTCACCAAGTTCTCTACTCTACCAGTTGTCACCAAGTTCTCTACTCTACCAGTTGTCATCAAGTTCTCTACTCTACCAGTTGTCACCAAGTTCTCAACTCTACCAGTTGTCATCAAGTTCTCAACTCTACAGTTTGTCATCAAGTTCTCTACTCTACCAGTTGTCACCAAGTTCTCTACTCTACCAGTTGTCACCAAGTTCTCTACTCTACCAGTTGTCACCAAGTTCTCTACTCTACCAGTTGTCACCAAGTTCTCTACTCTACCAGTTGTCATCAAGTTCTCAACTCTACCAGTTGTCACCAAGTTCTCTACTCTACCAGTTGTCACCAAGTTCTCTACTCTACCAGTTGTCACCAAGTTCTCTACTCTACCAGTTGTCATCAAGTTCTCTACTCTACCAGTTGTCACCAAGTTCTCTACTCTACCAGTTGTCACCAAGTTCTCTACTCTACCAGTTGTCACCAAGTTCTCCATTCTACCAGATGTCACCAAGTTCTCTACTCTACCAGTTGTCATCAAGTTCTCAACTCTACCAGATGTCACCAAGTTCTCTACTCTACCAGTTGTCATCAAGTTCTCAACTCTACCAGTTGTCACCAAGTTCTCTACTCTACCAGTTGTCACTCAAGTTCTCAACTACTACTACCAGTTGTCACCAAGTTCTCTACTCTACCAGTTGTCATCAAGTTCTCTACTCTACCAGTTGTCACCAAATTCTCCACTCTACCAGTTGTCACCAAGTTCTCTACTCTACCAGTTTGTCATCAAGTTCTCAACTACCTCACAAGTTCCTTGTCGTTGTCATCAAGTTTCTCAACTCTACCAGATGTCACCAAGTTCTCTACTCTACCAGTTGTCATCAAGTTCTCAACTCTACCAGATGTCACCAAGTTCTCTACTCTACCAGTTGTCACCAAGTTCTCTACTCTACCAGTTGTCACCAAGTTCTCTACTCTACCAGTTGTCACCAAGTTCTCCATTCTACCAGATGTCACCAAGTTCTCTACTCTACCAGTTGTCATCAAGTTCTCAACTCTACCAGTTGTCACTCAAGTTCTCTACTCTACTCTACCAGTTGTCATCAAATTCTCTACTCTACCAGTTGTCACCATCTCTAGTTCTCTACTCTACCAGTTGTCACCAAGTTCTCTACTCTACCAGTTGTCACCAAGTTCTCTACTCTACCAGTTGTCACCAAGTTCTCCATTCTACCAGATGTCACCAAGTTCTCTACTCTACCAGTTGTCATCAAGTTCTCAACTCTACCAGATGTCACCAAGTTCTCTACTCTACCAGTTGTCATCAAGTTCTCAACTCTACCAGATGTCACCAAGTTCTCTACTCTGCCCAGTTGTCATCAAGTTCTCAACTCTACCAGTTGTCACCAAGTTCTCTACTCTACCAGTTTGTCACCAAGTTCTCTACTCTACCAGTTGTCACCAAGTTCTCTACTCTACCAGTTGTGTCACCAAGTTTCTCTTCTCCATTCTCACCAGTTGTCACCAAGTTCTCTACTCTACCAGTTTGTCACCAAGTTCTCTACTCTACCAGTTGTCACCAAGTTCTCCATACTCTACCAGTTGTCACCAAGTTCTCACTCTACCAGTTGTCACCAAGTTCTCTACTCTACCAGTTGTCACTCAAGTTCTCTACTCTACCAGTTGTCACCAAGTTCTCTACTCTACCAGTTGTCATTCTACCAGTTCTCTCTACTCTACCAGTTGTCACCAAGTTCTCTACTCTACCAGTTGTCACCAAGTTCTCTACTCTACCAGTTGTCACCAAGTTCTCTACTCTACCAGTTGTCACCAAGTTCTCTACTCTACCAGTTGTCACCAAGTTCTCTACTCTACCAGTTGTCACCAAGTTCTCCATTCTACCAGTTGTCACCAAGTTCTCTACTCTACCAGTTGTCACCAAGTTCTCTACTCTACCAGTTGTCACCAAGTTCTCTACTCTACCAGTTGTCACCAAGTTCTCTACTCTACCAGTTGTCACCAAGTTCTCTACTCTACCAGTTGTCACCAAGTTCTCTACTCTACCAGTTGTCACCAAGTTCTCTACTCTACCAGTTGTCACCAAGTTCTCTACTCTACCACCAGTTGTCACCAAGTTCTCTACTCTACCAGTTGTCACCAAGTTCTCTACTCTACCAGTTGTCACCAAGTTCTCTACTCTACCAGTTGTCACCAAGTTCTCTACTCTACCAGTTGTCACCAAGTTCTCTACTCTACCAGTTGTCACCAAGTTCTCCATTCTACCAGTTGTCATCAAGTTCTCTACTCTACCAGTTGTCACCAAGTTCTCTACTCTACCAGTTGTCACCAAGTTCTCAACTCTACCAGTTGTCACCAAGTTCTCTACTCTACCAGTTGTCACCAAGTTCTCTACTCTACCAGTTGTCATCAAGTTATCTACTCTACCAGTTGTCATCAAGTTCTCTACTCTACCAGTTGTCACCAAGTTCTCTACTCTACCAGTTGTCACCAAGTTCTCTACTCTACCAGTTGTCATCAAGTTATCTACTCTACCAGTTGTCACCAAGTTCTCTACTCTACCAGTTGTCACCAAGTTATCTACTCTACCAGTTGTCACCAAGTTCTCCACTCTACGGTTGTCACCAAGTTCTCTACTCTACCAGTTGTCATCAAGTTCTCAACTCTACCAGATGTCACCAAGTTCTCTACTCTACCAGTTGTCATCAAGTTCTCAACTCTACCAGATGTCACCAAGTTCTCTACTCTACCAGTTGTCACCAAGTTCTCTACTCTACCAGTTGTCACCAAATTCTCCACTCTACGGTTGTCACCAAGTTCTCTACTCTACCAGTTGTCATCAAGTTCTCAACTCTACCAGATGTCACCAAGTTCTCTACTCTACCAGTTGTCATCAAGTTCTCAACTCTACCAGATGTCACCAAGTTCTCTACTCTACCAGTTGTCACCAAGTTCTCTACTCTACCAGTTGTCACCAAGTTCTCTACTCTACCAGTTGTCACCAAGTTCTCTACTCTACCAGTTGTCACCAAGTTCTCCATTCTACCAGTTGTCACCAAGTTCTCCATTCTACCAGTTGTCACCAAGTTCTCCACTCTACCAGTTGTCACCAAGTTCTCTACTCTACCAGTTGTCACCAAATTCTCTACTCTACCAGTTGTCACCAAGTTCTCTACTCTACCAGTTGTCACCAAATTCTCTACTCTACCAGATGTCATCAAGTTCTCTACTCTACCAGTTGTCACCAAATTCTCCACTCTACGGTTGTCACCAAGTTCTCCATTCTACCAGTTGTCACCAAGTTCTCCATTCTACCAGTTGTCACCAAATTCTCCACTCTACGGTTGTCACCAAGTTCTCCACTCTACCAGTTGTCACCAAGTTCTCCACTCTACCATTTGTCACCAAGTTCTCCACTCTACCAGTTGTCACCAAGTTATCCACTCTACCGGTTGTCACCAAGTTCTCCACTCTACCAGTTGTCACCAAGTTCTCCACTCTACCAGTTGTCACCAAGTTCTCCACTCTACTGGTTGTCACCAAGTTCTCCACTCTACCAGTTGTCATCGGGTTCTCCACTCTATCCTTTTGAAATTTTCTTTCTGTAAGCCGGAAAAAAAAACAACATGATGATACAATAACAGTTTTGTGTTTTATCTTTTTTTCTTCCCCTATCATTAAACATCCTTGATCTGTAATATTTCTGGTCTTCTCCCTAGTTTGCTTCTTAGACTGTTTGAAAACTACATTTGGAAGCTCTGAGTCGCCGTCATGGTCTCACCTGTCTCTCCATTTCTAGGGATACGCTCATGGCCTGAAATTCACTGCTGGACTAGATCTGTTCTTGTGGCATCATTCTGCTTTTATTTCATAGATAATGCTTTATTTTGTTCGGGGGGGGGGGGGGGGGGGGTGACTTTGAGTGCGAATGTGACAATGTTTTATTTAGTTGGACTATTGCAGCTGCAGGTGATTTGGCAGCCGTTGCCTTGTGTTGGTTTTGACATTGGTACAGAGAGCCAACCATTCAGAGGGCAGTGGCAAAATACTGAATGTAAGTTACTTGCCTTCAAAAACCGCACCAGCCAAAAAATGCTGGTGTTGGTGTTCTGCAATGTCCTGTAAAGGATACGCAACTAACTTTTCTTTAGACTTTTGAGAGTCTGTACAGTTGAAAATGATGCAATTGAATCTATAATCACACATTGGGATACTGATGCCTGTGTCAGAAATGTCAGTAAATGTATATCGACACATTGAGATACTGATTGTTGACATGTGACAGAATCTGTAGCGACACATGTTCAGATACTGATGGTTGAGACGTCACAGAATCTGTAGCAACATATGTTGAGATACTGACTGTTGAGACGTCACAGAATCTGTAGCAGTACATGTGGAGATACTGATTGTTGAGACGTCACAGAATCTGTAGCGACACATGTTGAGATACTGACTGTTGAGACGTTACAGAATCTGTAGCGACACATGTTGAGATACCGATTGTTGAAACGTCACAGAATCTGTAGCGACACATGTTCAGATACTGATTGTTGAGATGTCACAGAATCTGTAGCAACACATGTGGAGATGCTGATTGTTGAGACGTCACAGAATCTGTAGCAACACATGTTCAGATACTGATTGTTGAGATGTCACAGAATCTGTAGCGACACATGTGGAGATAGTGATTGTTGAGACGTCACAGAATCTGTAGCGACACATGTTCAGATACTGATTGTTGAGACGTCACAGAATCTGTAGCGACACATGTTCAAATACTGATTGTTGAGACGTCACAGAATCTGTAGCAACACATGTGGAGATACTGATTGTTGAGACGTCACAGAATCTGTAGCGACACATGTTCAGATACTGATTGTTGAGACGTCACAGAATCTGTAGCGACACATGTTCAGATACTGATTGTTGAGACGTCACAGAATCTGTAGCAACACATGTGGAGATACTGATTGTTGAGACGTCACAGAATCTGTAGCGACACATGTTCAGATACTGATTGTTGAGACGTCACAGAATCTGTAGCAACACATGTGGAGATACTGATTGTTGAGACGTCACAGAATCTGTAGCGACACATGTGGAGATAGTGATTGTTGAGACGTCACAGAATCTGTAGCAACACATGTGGAGATACTGATTGTTGAGATGTCACAGAATCTGTAGCGACACATGTGGAGATAGTGATTGTTGAGACGTCACAGAATCTGTAGCAACACATGTGGAGATACTGATTGTTGAGATGTCACAGAATCTGTAGCGACACATGTGGAGATAGTGATTGTTGAGATGTCACAGAATCTGTAGCGACACATGTTCAGATACTGATTGTTGAAACGTCACAGAATCTGTAGCGACACATGTTCAGATACTGATTGTTGAGATGTCACAGAATCTGTAGCGACACATGTTGAGATACTGATTGTTGAGATGTCACAGAATCTGTAGCAACACATGTGGAGATACTGATTGTTGAGATGTCACAGAATCTGTAGCAACACATGTTGAGATACTGATTGTTGAGACGTCACAGAATCTGTAGCAACACATGTTCAGATACTGATTGTTGAGATGTCACAGAATCTGTAGCAACACATGTGGAGATACTGATTGTTGAGATGTCACAGAATCTGTAGCAACACATGTTGAGATACTGATTGTTGAGATGTCACAGAATCTGTAGCAACACATGTGGAGATACTGATTGTTGAGATGTCACAGAATCTGTAGCGACACATGTGGAGATACTGATTGTTGAGATAATGAGGTGCACTTGATTACCTCCCCAGCTTACATCAAGCGTGTGATTGCCCACCCGTACTTCCACAACGTCAGCTACAAGGAGTGTGAGAAACTGTTGGCCAACATGGACCAGGGTGATGTCATCATACGTCCAAGTAGCAAGGTACCTCCTTTGTTGTTTGCTGTCTTCTTCTTCTTCTTCATTTATGCCTTAGAACCTCGCAGAGTGGAGTTTATTATAGTTTCCTGTCTGTTGTCCTACTGCTTGACTTGTAAAGTGTCACAGAGAGGAGTTAGATGTAGTATCCTGTCTTTTGTCCTACTGCTTGTGCTGTAAAGTGTCACAGAGAGAGAGATGTAGTTTCCTGTCTGTTGTCCTACTGCTTGTCTTGTAAAGTGTCACAGAAAGAGATGTAGTTTGCTGTCTGTTGTCCTACTGCTTGTGCTGTAAAGTGTCACAGAAAGAGATGTAGTTTCCTGTCTTTTGTCCTACTATTTGTGCTGTAAAGTGTCACAGAGAGAGATGTAGTTTCCTGTCTGTTGTCCTACTGCTTGTGCTGTAAAGTGTCACAGAGAGAGATGTAGTTTCCTGTCTTTTGTCCTACTGCTTGTGCTGTAAAGTGTCACAAAGAGAGATGTAGTTTCCTGTTTGTTGTCCTACTGCTTGTGTTGTAAAGTGTCACAGAGAGAGAGATGTAGTTTCCTGTCTTTTGTCCTACTGCTTGTGCTGTAAAGTGTCACAGAAAGAGATGTAGTTTCCTGTCTTTTGTCCTACTTCTTGTGCTGTAAAGTGTCACAGAGAGAGATGTAGTTTCCTGCCTTTTGTCCTACTGCTTGTGTTGTAAAGTGTCACAGAGAGGAGTTAGATGTAGTTTTCTGTCTTTTGTCCTACTGCTTGTGCTGTAAAGTGTCACAGAGAGAGAGAGAGAGATGTAGTTTCCTGTCTGTTGTCCTGCTTCTTGTGCTGTAAAGTGTCACAGAGAGAGATGTAGTTTCCTGTCTGTTGTCCTGCTTCTTGTGCTGTAAAGTGTCACAAAGAGAGATGTAGTTTCCTGTCTTTTGTCCTACTGCTTGTGCTGTAAAGTGTCACAGAGAGAGAGAGATGTAGTTTCCTGTCTTTTGTCATACTATTTGTGCTGTAAAGTGTCACAGAAAGAGATGTAGTTTCCTGTCGTCCTACTGCTTGTGCTGTAAAGTGTCACACAGAGAGATGTAGTTTCCTGTCTGTTGTCCTGCTTCTTGTGCTGTAAAGTGTCACAGAGAGAGATGTAGTTTCCTGTCTGTTGTCCTGCTTCTTGTGCTGTAAAGTGTCACAGAGAGAGATGTAGTTTCCTGTCTTTTGTCCTACTGCTTGTGCTGTAAAGTGTCACAGAGAGAGATGTAGTTTCCTGTCTGTTGTCCTACTGCTTGTGCTGTAAAGTGTCACAGAGAGAGATGTAGTTTCCTGTCTGTTGTCCTGCTTCTTGTGCTGTAAAGTGTCACAGAGAGAGATGTAGTTTCCTGTCTGTTGTCCTGCTTCTTGTGCTGTAAAGTGTCACAAAGAGAGATGTAGTTTCCTGTCTTTTGTCCTACTGCTTGTGCTGTAAAGTGTCACAGAGAGAGAGATGTAGTTTCCTGTCTTTTGTCATACTATTTGTGCTGTAAAGTGTCACAGAAAGAGATGTAGTTTCCTGTCTGTTGTCCTACTGCTTGTGCTGTAAAGTGTCACAGAGAGAGATGTAGTTTCCTGTCTGTTGTCCTGCTTCTTGTGCTGTAAAGTGTCACAGAGAGAGATGTAGTTTCCTGTCTGTTGTCCTGCTTCTTGTGCTGTAAAGTGTCACAGAGAGAGATGTAGTTTCCTCTGTCTGTTGTCCTGCTGCTTGTGCCTATTTACAGCAAAGGTGTGATATTTCCACCTTTCGACTAACACATTTGACTTAGCATTTGTTCACCAGGTTAACTTCCTGGAGAGTTTCTTGACTGACATCTTTTGAGTTGATACAGGAATATTTTAAAATATTTTTTTCTTCTGGGTTTCACTAAGAACGCACCATGTTTGAATGTTCTTCAGGCTGACCCTCAAAATACCACATGGATTCTCACCTGAGTTTTATTATGTTTGCAGGGTTCCGACCACCTGACAGCCACCTGGAAGGTAGCAGACAACATCTTGCAGCACATCGACATCCGTGAGGAGGGCAAGGAGAATGCTTTCAGTCTGGGCAAGTCTTTGTGGATTGCCGGAGAGGTACAGTTGACTTCTGTTATCTGTTTTAGGAAAGCCATATAACTCATCATCATCATTATGTAGCTGATTTTTTTGTAGAGTTACTCATCACAGTCTGCCTGAAAGAAACTCAGTCTTTTCACCAGTTGTCCCATCTCATGCAGTGACCTACCCAAAGTGTCACTTATGACCTGTGTCCATCTTTATGCTGGTCGGCCCCTGCCCCTCTTTTCTGGTACCAGGTCACAGTATTTCAATTTCCGGGATAAGGTGCTGTTTAAAGGTTACATTTTTTTTTTTTTAGTTTAGATCTTTTAGGAGGTCATTATTTCTTTTATTTTTTGTAAATGGTATTCTGAGAATTGTTTTGTAGCGTTTTAACTCAGCAGCCCCTATTTTTTTCTTTAGTGACTATAAGATAGTCCACGACTCACATAAAACTAGATTTTATGCTTCAAGTTGTCTGTCTCCATGATGGAGTGATCAGGCCGTTTGCCTCTCATCCTGAATGTTGTGTGTACATTTGACAGATGCAGTAAGCCAGATCTGGATACAAATAAGCCAGATCTGGATACAAATAAGCCAGAATATACAATTAAGCCAGATATAGTTAAAATAAGCTGTCTATCTGGATACATATAAGCCAGATCTGGATACAAATAAGCCAGATCTAAATACATGTTCTGTTTCTGTAGTGACTCAACATATTTTATCTTGGAAATGACCCCTGTATGTTCTGCCTTGGTAATGAACCTGGTATGTTCTGCCTTGGTAATGACCCTACTATGTTCTGTCTTAAAAAATGACCCCAACATGTTCTGTCTTGGTAGAGGACCCCAACCTATTCTATCCCTGTAATGACCCCCAACATATTCTATCTTGGAAATAGCTTCAACATATTCTGTCTTGATAATAGCCCCAGTCTTATTCTGCCTTGGTAATGACCCTAGTATGTTCTATCTCGGTAATGACCTTAACATATTCTGTCTTGATAATAGCCCCAGCATATTCTGCCTTGGTAATGACCCTAGTATGTTCTATCTCGGTAATGACCTCAACATATTCTGTCTTAAAAAATGACTCTAGCATGTTCTGTCTTGTAAATGAGACGCCCGTATGTTCTGTCTTGGTAACAGCCCCTGCATATTCTGTCTTGGACATGACCCCAGTACTATCTGTTTTTGGCAGGAGTACGAAGATCTTGATGAGATTGTGGCCCGCTTTATCCAGCCCATGGCGGCCACGGCCAGAGAGATCATGGCCTTCAAATACTACCGGGACTCGGACGGCGGCAAACGGGAGATTCTGGACAAGTGTCTTCAGGAGGAGAAGAAAAAGGCTGGCTTCAAGTAAGTGGTTCTCATTCATAGACGCTGAGTGGACATGTGTAAACTCTTTCAACAGTCTCTGGTCATGTGCTTAATCCACTGTGGACCATAAACTGATAAGTCATCTCAAGGTCTCTTAGGCAAAGCTTAGTTGTCACTTCTACTGGGTGGTGGCTGCATGCCTAAAGTAAGTGTGCTCATTATAGACGCTGAGTGGACATGTGTAAACTCTTTCAACAGTCTCTGGTCATGTGCTTAATCCACTGTGGGCCATAAACTGATAAGTCATCTCAAGATCTCTTAGGTTTCCCTAAAGCTTAGTTGTCACTTCTACTGGGTGTGGCTGCATGCCTTAAAGTAAGTGGTGCTCACTCATAGACGCTGAGTGGACATGTGTAAACTCTTTCAACAGTCTCTGGTCATGTGCTTAATCCACTGTGGACCATAAACTGATAAGTCATCTCAAGGTCTCTTAGGTTTCCCCAAAGCTTAGTTGTCACTTCTATGGTGGCTGCATGCCTTAGAGTAAGTGGTGCTCATTCATAGACGCTGAGTGGACATGTGTAAACTCTTTCAACAGTCTCTGGTTGTGTGCTTAATCCACTGTGGACCATAAACTGATAAGTCATCTCAAGGTCTCTTAGCTTCCCCAAAGCTTAGTTGTCACTTCTACTGGGTGGTGGCTGCATGCCTTAAAGTAAGTGGTGCTCATTCATAGACGCTGAGTGGACATGTGTAAACTCTTTCAACAGTCTCTGGTCATGTGCTTAATCCACTGTGGACCATAAACTGATAAGTCATCTCAAGGTCTCTTAGGTTTCCCCAAAGCTTAGTTGTCACTTCTACTGGGTGGTGGCTGCATGCCTTAAAGTAAGTGGTGCTCATTCATAGACGCTGAGTGGACATGTGTAAACTCTTTCAACAGTCTCTGGTTGTGTGCTTAATCCACTGTGGGCCATAAACTGATATTCATCTCAAGATCTCTTAGGTTTCCCCAAAGCTTAGTTGTCCCTGGGTGGTGGCTGCATGCCTTAAAGTAAGTGGTGCTCATTCATAGACGCTGAGTGGACATGTGTAAACTCTTTCAACAGTCTCTGGTTGTGTGCTTAATCCACTGTGGGCCATAAACTGATAAGTCATCTCAAGATCTCTTAGGTTTCCCTAAAGCTTAGTTGTCACTTCTACTGGGTGTGGCTGCATGCCTTAAAGTAAGTGGTGCTCACTCATAGACGCTGAGTGGACATGTGTAAACTCTTTCAACAGTCTCTGGTCATGTGCTTAATCCACTGTGGACCATAAACTGATAAGTCATCTCAAGGTCTCTTAGGTTTCCCCAAAGCTTAGTTGTCACTTCTACTGGGTGGTGGCTGCATGCCTTAAAGTAAGTGGTGCTCATTCATAGACGCTGAGTGGACATGTGTAAACTCTTTCAACAGTCTCTGGTTGTGTGCTTAATCCACTGTGGACCATAAACTGATAAGTCATCTCAAGGTCTCTTAGGCTTCCCCAAAGCTTAGTTGTCACTTCTACTGGGTGGTGGCTGCATGCCTTAAAGTAAGTGGTGCTCATTCATAGACGCTGAGTGGACATGTGTAAACTCTTTCAACAGTCTCTGGTCATGTGCTTAATCCACTGTGGACCATAAACTGATAAGTCATCTCAAGGTCTCTTAGGTTTCCCCAAAGCTTAGTTGTCACTTCTACTGGGTGGTGGCTGCATGCCTTAAAGTAAGTGGTGCTCATTCATAGACGCTGAGTGGACATGTGTAAACTCTTTCAACAGTCTCTGGTTGTGTGCTAATCCACTGTGGACCATAAACGATAAGTCATCTCAAGGTCTCGGCTTCCCCAAAGCTTAGTTGTCACTTCTACTGGGTGGTGGCTGCATGCCTTAAGTAAGTGGTGCTCATTCATAGACGCTGAGTGGACATGTGCTTTCAACAGCTTAACTGTGGGCCTAAACTGATATATCATCTCAAGGTCACTTAGGTTTCCCCAGCTTAGTCACTTCTACTGGGTGGTGGCTACATGCTTAAAGTAAGTGTGCTCACTCATTGACGCTGAGTGGACATGTGTAAACTCTTTCAACAGTCTCTGGTTGTGTGCTTAATCCACTGTGGGCCATAAACTGATAAGTCATCTCAAGGTCTCTTAGGCTTCCCCAAAGCTTAGTTGTCACTTCTACTGGGTGGTGGCTGCATGCCTTAAAGTAAGTGGTGCTCACTCATATACGCTGAGTGGACATGTGTAAACTCTTTGAGCAGTCTTTGGTCATGTGCTTAATCCAGTGTGGGCCATAAACTGAGATGTCATCTCAAGGTCACTTAGGTTTCCCCAAAGCTTAGTTGTCACTTCTACTGGGTGTGGCTACATGTCTTTTCGCGGCTCTGCCAAGAGAAGACAGTCTGTCAAGACATGTTCTGATGTCTGTTCGGCACAAAGACACTGGCAGAGAGCTGTCTGGCTCATACCTAATTTATATGAGTGTTTATTGAGTCTGCAGTGTCCAGTGTGTAAGAGAAAAACTGACTTGGTCGGTTCTGTATAGGTGATTGATGAAACATTTCTCATGATTATAACCTGTTTTTGTTTCTCAATGTTTCTGATTTTTCTCTTCATGAGGGTTTGTTTTGACTTCTGGAACAGATAGTGGCTGGTAGATTTGTGGTTTGCTGCTGCCCTCCTTGGCTAAAGTTTCAGTGCTTTCATTGTATTTGATGCCATGTGTAAACAAGATTGGGTGATTATAGGAGTGTGGGCATGGGTTAGTTTGTGAGGGCGTTAAACATAAGTCAGTGAATTGTGAATGTGAACACTGGTTATTTGTATGGGTGTTAAACACAAGTCAGTGAATTGTGAATGTGAACACTGGTTATTTGTATGGGTGTTAAACATAAGTCAGTGAATTGTGAATGTGAACACTGGTTTTTTGTATGGGTGTTAAACATAAGTCAGTGAATTGTGAATGTGAACACTGGTTATTTGTATGGGTGTTAAACATAAGTCAGTGAATGATTGGGACTGTGAACATGGGGTTTTGTGTGTGTGTGGATGTTGCACACACTTGGGTGATTGTGTGTATGAAAATAGTTTTATTTCAGTGCACTTCCACGTATCACTTATAGTTCCACGTGATGTCTCCCACATAGTTGCCTAGGGTCATTCATTGTGGGGGTATAGAGGCAGATGGGTCTGTTTCAGTTTTTTTCCCCCTTTGTGGATGTCAAACATGAGCGGATGATTGTGGATGTCAAACATGAGCGGATGATTGTGGTCGTCAACGAGGAAGGTAGACATGGTTTATTTGTGTCAATGTTTGTATCTGTTGTGATGGGTCGACATGTTATTGATTTGACAAACCGGATCTATGTATCGGTTTCTGGTCAAATTAGGGGGAGGGGGGGGGGGGCCTCTGCTCTCTGTCCTGAAAGGCATCTAATTAGCTGTTTGCTGAAATTGGATGTGTTGGGCTAAAAGGTGAAGATATCCACCCTAGTTTTAAACTACAACACAACATGCCAACGCTACTCTTTTGATAGTGAATGAAGAGGAGGAAGATGCAACACATATCTTATATAACTAACATAACTTTTTAATAGTGAATACTAATATTTAACAGAAGCTGTAATATCTCTGCCAGTTGCGTCATTAAGTCCTTTAAGAGTGAACTAAGATGAAGATGCAGCACTGGATCATCTGTGGATCCCAGGTAGATCCTAGCAAACCTTCTTATCGGCTTAGACCATCGGCACTTATGGGCACAAAAACGTCAATCAAAATAGTAAATGAAGAAACACTACTACATAGGTAGGGTCAACAAGTTTACTGAACTGATGCAGAGTACATATCATTTGTCAAATTTTGTACCATAATTTTGTGTACATAAATTGAATGTGTGTGTTTTGTGTTCAATTTTTGTAACCTGTTTTAATAAAAATAGTGTTAAAATATAAATTCAACCTACGGCCAGTTTGAACTACCACCTGTTAGTGGTAATATAATTAGGTCGCTTTTGATTTTTAAGGAAACCCTGTTTACATATGCCGACCCACCTGTGTTCCACAGAATTCCCTACCTCATGAGTGCCT
>CAJHNH020002744.1:0-7500 GCA_905116865.2 Candidula unifasciata
CATACAAGACAACTGCTGTGGTAAAGATGGGTGTAAGAATGTAGGACGGGCCTGCGTGCCCAATTTGTTACCCTTTGAAAATAAGGGTTACACAGAAGTCGGCTTTGCCATAAAAACTCTAATTGTAGGCAAGCTAGTGGGGACCACCCCCCCCCTTCCCCCCCCCCCCCTTTCCCAACCCAAAGCCCCCAAAGGAATAAATGAAAGATGATGATTATGAAGATATCCCTACAATATGGAAGGTTCCGGTTAAAATGGACGCTAGACAGCGGCGCCGTTCGGAACAGAGGCAAATTTTTTGCTTCTGCCGGACGGTGGCCGATGCATTTTTGCTCCATTTGTAGACTGGATATAGTTTCGTCGCCCAGCTTCTGAGTTGAATGCATGGCGTGACCCTGTGAGCTGCGGATTGCATTTGGAATGTTTTTTTTTTTTCGACTGTGACCAACGTGGTGGTGTGAATTGTAGATTCAGAAAATGGCGCGATGCCTGTCATTCAATGCTTGCGGGACCCGTATTAAAATTGATCACGCGGACAACTGCTGATCTGTTGACGACAAGTTCTGCTATCATCAATGATGAACTGCATTTCTAATGTTGGACTGTTTGTGTTAGCACTTCGGATGGCTACCATATGCTTTAATGCGAGTGTATGCTAGATATGCTGAGACAGCAGTCTGTCAATCTTTCCACAAGGGACTGTGATAGACATTCTGAGTGTTTTTCGCTGGCACAGGAGCGGAGCAAAGATGGGGCAACCCGTTTGCTATGAAGCTGAAACTAAGACTACCAGACTACCAGACAATATGGAAAGAAACGTGCCACCATCATCAGCACTTTTGCACCAACCATGACAAACCAGGATGATGTGAAAGACAAGTTCTATGAAGAATTACGTGTAGTTATAAACGCTGACAAGCTCCTAATGTTTGGTGACTTTAATGCTGCAGTTGGCTCGGATAACATCTCCTGGAATGGTACTATCGGAAAGTACGGAGTAGGTCGCTGAAACAGTAATTGACTTGTTCTCCCCCAGATGTGCACTAAGCTTGATCTCCTTATCACAAACACAAATTTTCGACTGCCTGCCCGAAACAGAACTTCCTGGATGCACCCACGATCAAAACACTGGCACCTCATTACCACATGTAGATAAAATTTAAGATAGGCGTGTCAGCCATGTGCACCTGTAGAAAGGTGCTCCAGACAGCAGAGCATGTACTCCAGGACTGGGCAGTGCTAAAGGATAATATTTATAACACTGCCACTAACAACTCTGGGTCCTGCTATCAAGAAGCAAAATGGCTGCTTCGTTGAGAACTGAGGAAATACAAGAGCTGCTGGCTGTGCTGCCTCCATAAAGCATTTATAAGTGATCCAAAGTCCACATCCAAGAAAGATACCTTCCACCACGCGCGTAGAATGGTGCAGCGTAAGCTCCGTCAGATGAGGGGTTCATGGGTGAGAAGAAAACCAGACGAGATCCAAAACTTTGCTGACAGACAAGACCAGTAATTTTTTTTTTTTTTTTTTTTTTTGGGTACTTAAGGCAGTCTATGGCCCATCAATCAGCCGCATCTTCCTGTCCTATAAGAAGATGGGCGAGCACTAGTGGTGGATAAACAACACATTTGTCAAAGTTGGGCTGAACATTTCAACAATATTTTAAATCAGTCTTCATCTGTTAACACGGACCCTATCAACCGCCCTCCCCAAGTCCCCATAAATATCTCACTTGAACAAGCACATACCCTGGAGGAAATCGAAAAGGTGATTCTTCAAACTTCTAGTGGCAAAGCTCCTGGCTCTGACTCAGTCCCTGCAGAGGTTTATAAGACTGACAGGAAAACCCTGACAGAGGACCTTGATGTGATCTTTCAGCAAATTTGGCAGACTGAAATCATTCCAGAAGAACTCAAGGATGCATCAGTATTACACCTCTACAGGCGGAAAGGAAATCATCAAGATTGCAACAATCACCGTGGCATATCCCTGCTATCAATCGCAGTAAAAATATTTTTTTTTAAATACTCCTAAATCGTCTTACGACACACCTTGATGGAGGCCTGCTACTTACGACACACCTTGATGGAAGCTTGCTACCTACGACACACCTTGATGGAAGCCTGCTACTTACGACACACCTTGATGGAAGCCTGCTACTTACGACACACCTTGATAGAAGCCTGCTACTTACGACACACCTTGATGGAAGTCAATGAGGTTTCCGGAAAGAACCCGAACCCATAGACATGGTGTTTGCCGACAGGCAGTGACAAGACAAATGTCAGGAACGGCAGTGTGACTTATTCATGGCTTCCATTGACCTCACAAAAGTGTTGGACTCTGTGACTTATTCATGGCTTCTATTGACCTCACAAAAGTGTTAGACTCTGTGACTTATTCATGGCTTCCATTGACCTCACAAAAGCGTTCAACTCTGTGACTTATTCATGGCTTCCATTGACCTCACAAAAGCGTTCAACTCTGTGACTTATTTACGGCTTGCATTGACCTCACAAAAGTGTTAGACTCTGTGACTTATTCATGGCTTCCATTGACCTCACAAAAGCGTTAGACTCTGACTTATTCATGGCTTCCATTGACCTCACAAAAGCGTTAGACTCTGTGACTTATTCATGGCTTCCATTGACCTCACAAAAGTGTTAGACTCTGTGACTTATTTACGGCTTGCATTGACCTCACAAAAGTGTTAGACTCTGTGACTTATTCACGGCTTCCATTGACCTCACAAAAGTGTTAGACTCTGTGACTTATTCATGGCTTCCATTGACCTCACAAAAGCGTTAGACTCTGACTTATTCATGGCTTCCATTGACCTCACAAAAGCCTTAGACTCTGTGATTTATTCATGGCTTCCATTGACCTCACAAAAGTGTTAGACTCTGTGACTTATTTACGGCTTGCATTGACCTCACAAAAGTGTTAGACTCTGTGACTTATTTACGGCTTCCATTGACCTCACAAAAGTGTTAGACTCTGTGACTTATTCACGGCTTCCATTGACCTCACAAAAGTGTTAGACTCTGTGACTTATTCATGGCTTCCATTGACCTCACAAAAGTGTTAGACTCTGTGACTTATTCACGGCTTTCATTGATCCCACAAAAGCGTTCAACTCTGTGACTTACTCACGGCTTTCATTGACCCCACAAAAGGGTTCAAGTCTGTGGCTTACTCACGGCTTTCATTGATCCAACAAAAGCGTTCAACTCTGTGAATTATTCACGGCTTTCTTTAACCCCACAAAAGCGTTCAACTCTGTGACTTACTCACGGCTTTCATTGATCCCACAAAAGCGTTTGACTCTGTGACTTATTCACGGCTTTCATTGACCCCACAAAAGCGTTCAACTCTGTGACTTACTCACGGCTTTCATTGACCTCACAAAAGTGTTAGACTCTGTGACTTATTTACGGCTTGCATTGACCTCACAAAAGTGTTAGACTCTGTGACTTATTTACGGCTTCCATTGACCTCACAAAAGTGTTAGACTCTGTGACTTATTCACGGCTTCCATTGACCTCACAAAAGTGTTAGACTCTGTGACTTATTCATGGCTTCCATTGACCTCACAAAAGTGTTAGACTCTGTGACTTATTCACGGCTTTCATTGATCCCACAAAAGCGTTCAACTCTGTGACTTACTCACGGCTTTCATTGACCCCACAAAAGGGTTCAAGTCTGTGGCTTACTCACGGCTTTCATTGATCCAACAAAAGCGTTCAACTCTGTGAATTATTCACGGCTTTCTTTAACCCCACAAAAGCGTTCAACTCTGTGACTTACTCACGGCTTTCATTGATCCCACAAAAGCGTTTGACTCTGTGACTTATTCACGGCTTTCATTGACCCCACAAAAGCGTTCAACTCTGTGACTTACTCACGGCTTTCATTGACCTCACAAAAGCGTTAGACTCAGTCAACAGAGAGGGTCTGTGGAAGATCATGGTAAAATATAACTAGACAAAGAAATGTACCATGTTTATACAGCAACTGCATGATGGAATGCTGGCCAGAATATAGGAGAATTGAGAATTTTCAGAACCTTTCCATGTTACAAATGGTGTCAAGCAAGGATATGTACTCACTACCATTCTATTCAGTATCATGTTCTCAGCTGTATTGTTTGATGTTTATCGAGATCGAGGTAAAGGAATTGATATTCGCTATCGTATCTTGCATCAGTAGAAAACTTCTTTAAATCTTAGGCGGTTCAAAGTGAAAACCAAAGTTGAATCATGTATTATTAGAGATCTTGTGTCTGCTGACAACTGTGCAGTAAAACATGGACAGATTCTCCGAGGCTTGTACCAATTTTGGGCTTACCATTAACACCGAGAAAACTGAAATTATGTAACAACCAGCACCAGGCAAAGTGTACACTGAACCAACCATTCTGGTAAATGGCCAAAAATTCAAGGTTGCGGACAGATTGACATACCTCGGTAGTACATTGTCTCAGAACGTCAAGGTTGTGGACAGATTGACATACCTCGGTAGCACATTGTCTCAGAATGTCATCGTCGACGATGAGGTGAGCACCAGGATCTCTAAAGCCAGCTGCACATTTGGCAGATTATACACAAATGTCTGGCATCCTAGTGGCTCCAGTCTGCAAACCAAACTTGGACTGTATACAGAACCGCAGTGCTTCCACTGCTACTGTATGCCTGTGAAACTTGGACTGTATACAGAACCGTAGTGCTTGCACTGCTACTGTATGCTTGTGAAACTGGGACTGTATACAGAACCGTAGTGCTTCCAGTGCCACTGTATGCTTGTGAAACTTGGACTGTATACAGAACCGTAGTGCCTCCACTGCTACTGTATGCCTGTGAAACTTGGACTGTATACAGAACCGTAGTGCTTCCAGTGCTACTGTATGCTTGTGAAACTTGGATTGTATACAGAACTGCAGGGCTTCCACTGCTACTGTATGATTGTGAAACTTGGATTGTATACAGAACCGTAGTGCTTTCACTGCTACTGTATGCTTGTGAAACTTGGACTGTATACAGAACCGTAGTGCTTCCAGTGCTACTGTATGCTTGTGAAACTAGGACTGTATACAGAACCGTAGTGCTTCCAGTGCCACTGTATGCTTGTGAAACTTGGACTGTATACAGAACCGTAGTGCTTCCAGTGCTACTGTATGCTTGTGAAACTTGGACTGTATACAGAACCGTAGTGCTTGCAGTGCCACTGTATGCTTGTAAAACTTGGACTGTATACAGAACCGTAGTGCTTCCAGTGCTACTGTATGCTTGTGAAACTTGAACTGTATACAGAACCGTAGTGCTTCCACTGCTACTGTATGCTTGTGAAACTTGGACTGTATACAGATGTCAGGCCCACACACACACATACAAAACTCAACCACTCCCACACAGTCTGTCTGGGAAAGAAGTGAACATTAAGTGGCAAGACATTGTCCCGGACACTGTCGTACTGGACAGGGCAGGCATTACCAGCATCAAAACCATCCTGATGCAGTCACAGGTTTGATGGGCTGGTCATATTGTTCGAATGCCTGACCATCGGCTCCTTAAATTAATCTTCTATGGTGAGATATATGAAGGTCGACGTTCTCATAGGGGCCAGAAAAAGCGCTCCAAGGACACACCAAGGATATCATTGAAAGCTCTAAGTCTAAACTCTGAAACTTGGAAGGCTGCAGCACAAGAACGGACTTTATGGCGCACATTTGTCCGAAATGGTGCAACAATCGGCGAGGCATCTAGAACAAGGGCAGCTGAACAGAGAAGACAGGCCAGAAAGAACCGTCAAACAGGCCTTTTGTCTACAGACATTGTGCCCTGCCCTCGTTGTCCCAGACTCTCCCGAGCACGTATTGGACTTATAAGTCACCTTCGGACTCATAACCCACATACATATTATTATCCCTATCACACATCATATATTTATGTAACATGTCACACATCATCCATATGCTACATTCCATTTATTATCCATATCACACATGTCACACATTATCCATAACACACATTCCACATGCATTAACCATATCCCACGCATCAAACACATCACAGATTTTAGATAACATACAAAAAAATAATTCACAGTTATCATTCATTTCACATGACATACATATCACACATTCCACACATATTAGCTATAGCACACATGTCATACAACACACATATCACACAACATGCAAATCACACATTCCACATTTATTCTCTATCTCACACATCATACATGTCACACATGTAACACAGCATACATGTAACACATTCACATGTATCATCCATATTACACACATCACATGAAGTAAATATGACACACATTCCACATGTATTACCCGCATCAGACAGACCACACATGATACATATCACACATTACACATGTATTACCCGCATCAGACACACCAAACATCATACATATCACACATTCCACATGTAGTATCCATATCAGACAGACCACACATCATACATATCACACATTACACATGTATTACCCGCATCAGACACACCATACATCATACATATCACACATTACACATGTAGTATCCATATCAGACAGACCACACATCATACATATCACACATTACACATGTAGTATCCATATCAGACACACCAAACATCATACATATCACACATTCCACATGTAGTATCCATATCAGACAGACCACACATCATACATATCACACATTACACATGTATTACCCGCATCAGACACACCATACATCATACATTTCACACATTCCACATGTATTACCCGCATCAGACAGACCACACATCATACATATCACACATTCCACATGTATTACCCGCATCAGACAGACCACACATCATACATATCACACATTCCACATGTATTATCCATATCAGAAACACCATAAATCATACATATCACAGATTACACATGTATTATCCATATCAGACACACCATACATCATACATATCACACATTACACATGTAGTATCCATATCAGACACACCATACATTATACATATCACACATTACACATGTAATATCCATATCAGACACACCATACATTATACATATCACACATTACACATGTAATATCCATATCAGACACACCATACATTATACATATCACACATTACACATGTATCATCCATAACACTCACATCATACATATCACACATTCCACATTATCCCCGACCGCAATTGGATATAAACTTTTGTAGTGATGTGTGGGTTTGAATCCCAACACTGCACACCCATGAGAGAAATGGGACTAATATCTGAGCTATGTTGATCCTAGACACAGTCCTGGATCAACAAGAAACAGCAAATGTGGCTCGTAAAAAAGATTCAAGTAGCTGTACTTGTATGCAACCGAGTAGAAAAGGGATATTTAGATATCAAGATGAATTCACCGAAAGAATATCAAAATACACAGTTAACCCTTCCGACTTTTCCCTCTACTGGTATTTCGTTATAACAAAAGCCCCCATCAAGTGATTTACGTGTAACTGAGCTAAGGTA
>CAJHNH020002744.1:12500-74369 GCA_905116865.2 Candidula unifasciata
TGCTATGGATTTTATTTCCCCTACCTATAGTGATTTCCCACCGTTCTTTATTACATTTCCAATACATTCCAAAATATTACAACGTATTTTCTGGTATATTAATCACTTGAATTCCCTGTATACATTTTCAACTGTTTAGTGACATCTTCACATGTTCAAAACATTAAATAATAGCATATTTCATCATCATGAATTTGCATATTCAATTCTAAAATATTTCGTTTACATTTTGTAGCTAATAAATTTTCATATTTAATTCTAAACTATTTCGTCACGTCACCTATGTCTTTATCCAGTATTCGTCACAATGGCACAATTTATACATATACATTATACATATAAATCATATGTGTCGATCAACAATTACAAACCAAATATTCAAACATACTGTGATGACCCTGCTTTGCATGGTCTCCACGAGTACATTGTGGCAAGCAGGAAGTTCGTGCTACAAGTGACGGCACGAGATACTTGTGGCCGGTGCAGTAAGCGAGGCGAAGCCCGAGCTAGCCTCGTGGTCAGTCGATCATCAGAAGTCAGGGAAGAAGGTCGTAGTAATTGAAGATGTAGTTTTTATGTCGCGAGAATGGTTAATGTTCGAATATGTCGCGAGTGATAGAATTGAGTATAATTGTTGAAGCATGTTGAATACATGGACCAGAATAAACTGACAGATTGTACCAAGAAGCTGAGCAGCGTTTGTGTTGTCAACCCTAGACGTTAAAGTGGGTGCACACCAAGGTACATTTCAAGTCGACGTCAAGGTTCTTTCCAAGCCGAACCAAGGTTATTTCAAGCAAGGCTCGACTCATTTCAAGTTAAAACAAGAGTCATTTCAAGTGGGTGCTCGTCCGGGAGTTGAATCCGGGACATCTCGCAAATCTTTTCTTCGCTATTATATAGCCCTCTGATCTGTCCTGTTCTCGAATATTCTGGATTCATTCTCACGAATTTCCCACTGTTGAAAGTCGTGTGTGGCCCGTGATAATTCTCATTTCACACGAATGGTTCATAAAACCTGACTTTCAGATATCTCTCATAAATCTCGTGTTATCTCAGCCAGTCAAAACATTCGTCTTACATTTATTACTGACGTCATCTATCGGGCATAAATTAATGAGGAGAAAATGACTCACTACATTCTCCCCCACCCCAAAAAAAATGTTTTACATTTTCAATTAATCAGGTGTGAACATTCCACTGAACATGGTGATTCTAGACCCTTGTAGTGAATCATTTTCGACAAGTTCATTTCCAACCAAGTTCCCTTTTCCTCATTAGGTTAACAATTCAAACACTCTAAAATGCCATCTGTTGGGTCTTTGCACGACTGTGAATACCTTAATGGGATCCTCACCCAGGCACTCCCCTTTTAGTGCGGAAGACCAATAATCTGGCTCCATAGGTATCCCCACCCAGTTCTAAAGTCGGTATACAACCGAACCCCTCTCCTGGCACCCCCCGATCGGTGCGGAAGTCCAAAATCTTGGCTCTAAAACCGAAGTGTGACCCCATGAAGTCCCACCCTCGCTATTCCCATTCATGAAAGCCGTCAACAATGGCTAAATCAGTAATGTATGGTTTTGTTCCCAAATATGTAAGGTACAAGATCCTTGTCTTCAGACACTACAACATGTCTCATTAACAACCATATTCAAATCAAATGCTACACCAATTAAATTTATTATTCTAGTAAATGCAACATATTTTCTGGTGAGGTGTATTTTAACACTGAATGTTGTCTCCCTTTAATTGTTTACTATATTATACCCGTTCAAATCAAACATACATTTTTCCTAGTTGTAAATTCATTTAATACATTCATACAAAAATACAATGCATACCCTTGCATAAAATGATTTCAGTTAATACAAGTTGTAATAGCAGTTGCAACATATTCTACAAACGTGACATGATATCTGGTAAATAATTGTCTGTTCTGCTTGCGCATAAACATTCACAAACATTACTCCCAGTAATGTATATGTCACAGAAACAACCAAACTCAACAAAAATACAATACATTTGAACGAGAAGCGTTGGCACTAGTCATTAGTCTAAAAAAGTTTCAGAAATTTCTTTTAGGAAAAGAAGTCACTATTTTAACAGATAACTTGGGGTTGACAAAATTATTAACAATAGATGCCAATAGCAATCCAAGGGTATATAGATGGGCGTTGTTAATATCACAATTCAAATTTAACATTGAACACATCAAAGGAACAAGAAATTATTTTCTCCAGATACCTCAAAAATCATCAAATTCTAGGCGACACTTCAAGAGCATCTATACAATATCAAGATCGTCGAATACCAAACGTATCATAAAATAAAGAATGCGAGAATAATGAAGCATTCCGACCGTTAAACGCAATCAAGAACAACCAAAATGTCAGTATTGCTAGTGTTCACACAAGTATTTATTGTGAAATTTAGATCAAGTTGATTATCTAAAGTACTGGTGTAAATATCAAATTAATGATGAAGTATTTTAAAAAAAGTGCATAAACACCTGATTTCATTTATAAAAAACAGCCACATACTGTGTGTATTGAACACCTTCCGTTTAATTATTATTTTAAAGGTGGCATATCAGTGTATACAGTCACTGAACACTGATAATAGCATTGTGTTAACTCATTAAAGTATATTTTTAGTCAGTATATTTGCAAGATTACCAGCTATCCTACAAAGAGACACCCCAGAGCAGAATAGACTGTTGAGCAAACCAAGGAATGAGAACCTTGAAAGCAAGCGCCAGAGTACAAGCAAGACACACACAGCCTGCAGAGATGGATCAAGATCAAGGATAGTTAATGGAATGAATGGGAATGAAAGAGAATAAAACAGGTATGAATGATGAATGAAAGATTTGTGGGCAGTATTTTAATAGTGTACATGTAGTTTACTTAGGTTAGTAGTTCATTAAATAGTTTAGTATTCATGTAATGGCAGTAGTTCAAATGTTAAAAAAAAAAAAAAAAAAAATCTCTCCCCAGGAACAGCACAAAAAAAAATAGATCAAGATTTAGCAATAGATCATATAGAAATCTTTTTCCACAGAATGACTTTGATAAAAGATATTTAGGTAAATTGGTCCACGACACCCAAGATTACAAACTGCTATGATTATACTGATGCTGACTAGACTGATGGTAAAGAAAGAGTGCACACATCAAAGCACAAGCATAGTAGAGGAGTTGAACTCATCTGTGTCCATCTGAAGGGGGAAAGGTGTCTGAGATTCCTTGGGGTTAACTACCCTGTTAAAGGTGTTATAGTCTTGGAGGAAACTAAGATCTATGAAAAATATATCTCAACTATCATTGTTTTCATGTTGGATTCCTTGGAGTTGGGTAATTACTCTGTGAAAGGTGAGACTTTGGTCTATGAAAATATATCCAACATGCATTTTTTTTTTCTGTGGTAGATTCCTTGGGGTTGGGTAATTACCCTGTAAAAGGTGTTATAGAGCTTTTGGGAAACTAGAAGCACTATGTTAAATATATCTTACCACTATCATATCGGCTAAGAGTCCTTGGGGTTTAACACCCTGTGAAAGGTGATGTAGAAATATTGGTTAAATCCAATTTTCTGTGTAGTAAATATCTCAAAGCTGATCATCATCACTATCATCATTTCACTTTAAACCCGATAGAGTAGATATAGTGACTAAACAATACTACAGATGCAATAGGTGCAAAGATGGTTTAAACTCTTCACCAGCTCAGTACTAGGAAAAGCATGCAGTAAATATTAAAGGCAGTTTTTAAAGGGCAGTAATTGAGGATAATCAGGAACCTTAATCCCTAGTGCGAATACAATTAAATTGATTTACTATATCTGGTTAAATGAAAATGACACTTGATGTTCCATAAAGTGTCATTTTGTTAAAAAGGGGGGAGAGTGTGATGACCCTGCTTTGCATGGTCTCCACGAGTACATTGTGGCAAGCAGGAAGTTGGTGCTAAAAGTGACGGCACGAGATACTTGTGGCCGGTGCAGTAAGCGAGGCGAAGCCCGAGCTAGCCTCGTGGTCATTCGATCATCAGAAGTCAGGGAAGAAGGTCGTAGTAATTGAAGATGTAGTTTTTATGTCGCGAGAATGGTTAATGTTCGAATATGTCGCGAGTGATAGAATTGAGTATAATTGTTGAAGCATGTTGAATACATGGACCAGAATAAACTGACAGATTGTACCAAGAAGCTGAGCAGCGTTTGTGTTGTCAACCCTAGACGTTAAAGTCGGTGCAAACCAAGGTACATTTCAAGTCGACGTCAAGGTTCTTTCCAAGCCGAACCAAGGTTCATTCCAAGCAAGGCTCGACTCATTTCAAGTTAAAACAAGAGTCATTTCACATACATACTAAAACAGACTTATAATCTTGACATTACATCAGGCAGGTGATTGTGGATGCCTTTGATGTGTTGTATTTTGAATTTAAATTGCGCAATCAATAGAGCCCATCTGTATACTCTAGCGTTGTTTGTTGACTCCATGGTCATCAATTTAGTAAGTCCTAAGTTGTCAGTTAAGATCGTGAATTCTTTACCTAACAAATACTTTTGGAATTTCTTCAGGCTCAGAACTAATGCTAATGCTTCTTTCTCAAATGTGCTGTACTTCTGCTGTGTGAATGTTAATTTATGTGACCAATATAAAACTGGAAAAAAATGTCTGCATCTGTACAAGATTCATTTAGATCTGCAATAATTTGATGATTTACATCCAATATTTTAAAATATTGTTTCAAAATGTTCACATAATTTAATTTATAACTTCATGAAATTTTACTCAATTCTGCAATTCATCAATAATAAGTACTTTTGTACTAGATATATGCTGCAAGGTGATATCCACATATTTATGAACCATTAATATAAAACATAGTTCATTTTATTAAAATTCATGACAAATTAAAACTGGTTTCAACAATTCAAAGTTTCAGAATGAGGAAAGTGTTTGAAATAGACCTGATCAAAAAGTAATAGTTTCAGAAGCACTAATGCTAATAGTGTACCACATTTCAGAATTTGACAAATTCCCATGGACAGATATAGTTTCGAGATGAAAAAGCCTCTGTGAACAGGATAGATAATTCCTAAAAGTTGTAGATCATGAATTATGTTGATAGTATAGAATAGTTGTAAATTCATTCCACCTGTTGCAAATAGAACTTGGCATATGATGAACAATATGTGTTGCAGTAACCACACGTACTGGAACAAACGCTGTGAGCAGTTGTCTTGCTGTGCTCGACTTGGGTCTCTTGGGTCGTGATTACCTCTGGTTGCCCAAATGACTGTTCCAATTCTTTTTGTTTCCCTTTTCGGTTCCAAAAACCTGTAAGACTTTTGATTGCAAGTACATTGAATAAAACTGTTAATTTTACAGCCATATATTTCTTGACTTTGATTTTGCTCTTTGATGCTCAATTTTTTCTTTTTAAAACACCTTTTCCTCTGTTTTTTCTGTACATGGTCTTGCATACTCGGTTTGGGATTTGGATGCCTATCTTTCATACTATTATTATCTTTCATCCTTTCAATCTTCTCATTGCTTTTTCTCAACATTCGTTCTTCTGCAGTCATACTTGTCATTACTGCCGTTGTCTCATGTATACCTTCTACTTTCTCACTTTCTGTTATGTTCTGGATACTTCCAGTTTCTATACAGTCATTCATAAAAATTACTCTCATTCCAACATCCTCTTACTACTTTCGCAGTGGATGTAGGGTTTGGAGTCACATCATTTACTGCTTTGCTCTCATTCCGGTTTTTTTCCATTACTTTCACAGTGGATGTGGGGATTGGAGTCACATCATTCACCCTATTCTCTTCGCTGACTGGAATGTTTTCTGCCTCCCAATTAATGATGTCCTCCTCGGATACCTTTTCTAAATCTTCCCTGTTACCTATAATTAAATCTGCACTCGGTGATGGTAACATAGCAACATAAATACTCTTTCTTAAAAATGGTGTTGACACACATACATAAGCTAATCTATAAATTTCTATTCTGCTACTGAAAGTTCTACATTTGATAAACCTTTGTGTTACCTCTTCTGGTCTCACTAATGCCTGGCGAATTCCTGATATCGTAGCGCCGCTATCTCTCAGGACTGATACGGTTCGTCCATGCACCATACCTTTGTGTAGTGTTAAACTACCTTGGTCATGTGCTGCTGTGCTGGCATCATGGATTTGTATCTGGTGACCGCATGGTAGGCTACCCTCAGATTGAAATTCTGTACAGATGAGACAATTATCATTAATGCAACAAATTTCAACAGCATTACCTTCATATGTATCTGAACCTGAATCTTCATCAGACAACCCATATGCCACGTGTGCTTCTTTGATCTGTTGTTTGAAAGCACACTGATTATGTACGTGGCCATAACATAAACAAGAAAAACATTTTAACACCCTATTGTAGTCATTGAGCTTGTTCTTCCTCTTGGCAAAGAGCTCCTGAACCCTCATTTCGTATGCTGGATTCTTATCGCAAATAGCGTCTGAACCATGTTGTCGATTGCAATGGCTACAGTTGATAATGGTTGCTTTCTTCTTGTTGTACCTCTTGTCTTTCATTGGGTATCTTCCTTGCTGAGGTCTTTGATATGCTGCAGCTCCTGATTCAATGACATCATTAACTGTTGAACTGAAGATATCTGGGTAAGCATTATAAAAATTACCACCCAATTGTTCCATATGCTTAACATTTGCTGGGTTGGTTACTTTCAAATACCTGGCCATCTGCTCTGGCAGTGATTCTAGAATTGTGTTTCTAATCAGCAGGTCAACTAGCAGATTGTAGTCGTTATTTACGTTCACTGCGTCTAGCCATTTCTGAAATGTGTTTTGCACCTCGGACAAGTAGTCCACAAACGTTTGACCACTTCTTGGCTTCAGTCCAACATAATGCTTCCTGTAACCCATTTCGTGAAGGTTATAGTGCTTCATGATACGTTCCTTGAGATAATCAAAGTCCCTTCTATGCTGCTCAGGAATTGAGTCCAACACCTTCAGTGGCTCAAAGCCTACGTTTTTTGTGTGTGGAAAATCTGTGCATAGTCTTCCTTAGGAACGTTATTCATGCGCATTTAATGTTCAAAGTTCGATAACCAAGCAGCTATATCGTCATGTTCGCAGTAGTTAAGCACTATGCCAGAGTACTTCTTAAGCCTGTTTTCCTCTGCTCTTAATCTTTCTTTTTCTATAGCTGCTTCCCTTCTGGATTCATTCTCCATCTCTTTGGTCTTTATTTGCGTTTCAGCCTTCTCTTTATCTGACTGAATTTGTGCTGCCAGCCTCTCTTGCTCTAGCTGTAACCTTTTCTCCTCCATCTCTTTTTGTTGTAGTAGTTCGCGTTCTTTTAATTCTTTCTGGAGTACTATCTCTTTCTCTCTAAGTGCCCTTTCTTGTTCTTTTACAAGGAGGTCGTGTTCTCTGGCAAGTCTCCTTTCATTTCTTTCCTCTTCTGCTTTTATCTTCTCCTTCTGTATCTCTTGTTCTGCTTTTATCTTTTCTTCTCTTTCTCTGCTGCTCTCTCTGTTGCTTTCATTTCCTTATACATTTTATCTGCATATTTTCTCAATTCCTCACCCTGTAATCCTAACTCCCTCCCATTCGCAATCCATTCTGCCATTCCTGACATTCTTGAATAGGATAATCAAGATATCCTGCTACTCCTCTTTTTGTTTTACAATTATTTCTGTCACACTCAACAATAACGACACAATAACAATTAAAATTTAAAAAATTCAACTGAACAAATAATAAACTAAGTCGTTAACTACCGACTTAGAATTAACTAGTGTTATTCTAAATTAACTAGGTATTCTAATTTTAGTTAACCAACTCTATTAATTATCTAACTGTAGTAAAATGTCTACCTTACTTTCTAATGAGCTTGCACTATCCTTGCTTAGATGTAGCTGTAACTGAATATTGGAATCCGCTGTCACTATTAGATATGCACACTAGGACTACTGTAATAATAGTTTAATCAATAAGCAACCCTAGAATTATTCAAGTAAATAATTCACAAAAATAAATAAACAATAATTAAATTTACTTTAATTATTTATAACTAATGTATTATTAACGTTTTTAATGTAATAAATCTCTATTTAAATATGTCACCTATAAATTAATTAAATAAATGTACTAAATAATTATTAATTAAATAGTTACCTATGAATTAATTAAATAACTGTACTCAATAATTATTAATTAATTAATTACCTATAAATTAATTAAATAAATGCACTAAATAATTATTAATTAATTACTTATGATTTAATTAAATAACTGTACTCACTAATTATTTATTTATTAATTAATTACCTATAAAAATAATTAAATAAATGTACTAAATAATTTTAAGAACTTATGCACTAAAAATTGTTAAAAAATCTATATATACTGAAGGCAAATGACACTGGTCCTATATAAACTGTCAAAAATTATGATTTTTAATATCAATAATCATACACAATTTGTCAACAAATTCCAGAAATAAATAATGATGATGATGATAAACTCCGACTATAAATTTTATATTTACCACCCAAAAATTACAGACAGAAATAATTAATGATTCAATAATTTTATGGCCGATGACCGATGATTATGCCATAAGTCCAGCTGGAAATAATAACTGCCAAAAAATTTAACCCAGAAATAAATAAATAGCAAAGAAAAATTATATCGTCCACAATAATATAATCACAACCTAATAATTCTTGCTATAAAATAAAAATAATTCAGAAATCAATATCAAAAAAAAAGATTATATAGTGTGAAATAATATAATCACAACGTAATAGTTATTACCAAAAAAAAAAAATTACTGAAAATTCAGAATCAAGATAATAAATACTTTCAATATAATCAAGTAACTTCAATCAAGCACGCGAAGAATAGCTATCGCAATAAATAAATTAAATTAATAAATAATTCTACTCCTATTGATGTCGGTCCTGAAGTGTAGATCCGAAACGGTGTATCAATAAAGCAAATGTGTATACACAATTGCGCAACGGTCACTTGAAACACTATTAATCTTGCTAAAGTCTAAACACACTTGAAAATTTGTCACTTGCTGAAAGCACTGTTAATATATCGGCCTAAGTCACTTTCTGCGGCACACAATAATAGTTACATTTCTTGCTGATTATTTTCACAAAATCCTAAGAATTCCAAATGCTCCTGGTATATACTGAATATTTATTCTATGCATAATCGAATTGAAGCAAAGTAATTTACCTTATTTGACCTAGTTCGCCATCTCTCATGCTGTTGTTCTGCAGTCACGCTTGCACACACTTGACCCAAATTTGCAGTGTCAGCGACGACCAAGTTCGCCAATTGTAGCAGAATTGACTATTTCAGCTGGCCTGCGCAAATACCGGCGAGTTAGCGGCCAATTTCCAGCGCTGTTACAGAGATTTTCATTTCGCGGACTCTCAATGTCGTGACCCGGAAGTTTGAGTTGGCTTCTTGCTCGTGGGATCTTTTTTTTTTTTCGTCTTTATTATTCGTCCGTGGCTTTTGGTTTTGGTTGTGTTATATAGCGCTGTTACTGTAGACACATAGTGAACAATTTCTTCGCCGCAAATGTTATACAACCACTTGTTCTCTTGCTCGTAGGCTTCTTGTCGATGATTTTGAAGGACGACGCAAGTGCCACGTAACCCTGGGCAGTCTACGTGTCCTTTAACCTTTCACACACGTGACGTCATAGCCCAGCATCAGGTGTGTTACGGGTTGAATCTTTTTGCCGCAACTGTTCGGTGATTCCTGCAACTATGCGTTTCACCAGATATCGCCTCTTACAAGGCTGTCTTTCACGAGTATTTTCGTCTCAGACTTCCAATGGAATTTGCATCTGCATGTACGTGACAGTTTATGGGATCACTTTTCTGTTGCTCTGTTGTCTAAACTTTCAAACACTCGGCTATAACTGTGCAACTGTTGTCCTCACTAGATGATTTCAAAAGCTGTGCTCTCTCAGGCAGACTTCGTCTCTTACATATCAGTCATTAGCAGGAGTATTTTCTGCCTCAGACTTCTAACGGCATTCAGCGTCTGCATGGCAAGTAACAGTTCATGACATGATCTCGCTGTTGCTGTTCTGTGTTTGCCCGGTTATCTCCGTTTTCGAGCCTCCAATTGTAATAAGTGGTGTTTATATTCTCGTTGTCTAGGTGGTGTTCATGCGTGTGTCGTAAATGTTCTTCTCACACACTTCACGTTACATAACTGGTACAAGCCGACACCTATGTAAGCGTACGAGACATGAGTTTATTGGCATATTCACACTTACAGAAGAGTCCTGTCGTTGTTTTAGTAAACAGCTCTCGCACACCAATTCACGCAGCCTTCACCGAGCAGGTTCTTCATGCATTCACTGACCAAAGTCGGCTCCCATGAATCAAGTTGAGGTCCTAGCCATTTTACAGACTGGCATGGTCGATCTTGGCTTTACACTTTGTCGTCAGGGTCTCCTTTCTCAACAATCACTCTTACGTTGACATTCTTCCACTCAGTCGCACATCCTCTCGCTCCAACAGGTCGACACAAAACTAAATTTGGTCAGACTCAAGTCTGACTTATACCACGGGTTAGTTTCACGTGGCAACACGTGGTGGCCCTTTACTTGCACGTGGCGACCATTGATCGCGTTGTCGTGATACCCGTGATAACTAATGGTCATCACCTATCTCAAGATCCTCGTTTAATCCGAGTCTCTGGAATATCTCGGTGTTTTAGGTCAGCTTTGGGCCTTCCCCCCAACCTTCCTAATCTGGGTTAAAATATCCCCCATTACAGTCTGAACCAGTGAATTTTTGTGACAGTTAAATGCTGTATTATGTTATCTGAATCAGTGAATGTTTGTGTGACAGTAAGATGCAGTATTATGTTATCTGAATCAGTGAACTGTTGTCTGACAGTTAGATGCCGTATTATGTTGTTTGACCCTGGGTACAGTTGTGTGACAGTTAGATGCCGTATTATGTTGTCTAGATTATAAAGTGAAATTGTATGATGATAATAGACCAGATGTAAAACTGCAGACCAACAATGATGGTCCACCAATAATGACTGCAGAAGTCGAGGATGCATTACATCATATGAAGAAGGGAAAAGCGCACCGGCCAGACAACATTTCACTAAAACAAATCGAAGCACTGGGAGATTCTGGAATTGAAATAATAACTAAACTTTTGAATGATCTTTATAAAAGCGGGTTTTTTCCAAACGACCTTTTAAAATCCATATTCAAAGCTCAGTCAAAACAAAAAAACGCACTTTAAAATGTGAAGACCATCGCACGTTAAGTCTTATGAGTCACATGACTAAGATTTTACTGAGAATAATTATGAGAAGAATAAGATCAAAGCAATGTTTCCCCATTGTAAATTTGAACAAAGAAGACACAAGCAATATATTGCACAATCTATTGCCTGGCATATTTCGTTGTTTCTCGTCAGGTGCATACTACAGTAACAATTACATAAGTGAAGCAAATAAGCGAATCCTTTATAACTAAGCTACAATTTAAAAAACGATGAAACATGACTTGACTGACGAAAGAACAGTGTCGCTTCGATGTGGTGATTGGGCATCCGAACCTCAACGCGTTCTAATGGGTCTGCCCCAGGGATCACCATTGTCGCCTGTGCTCTTCAGTGTGTACACAGAAGGAGTCACGAGTGCACAAAGCGTAGGCCTAGGCAGAACAATGTCGTATGCAGATGATATCCTTGTTTACCGTCGAGTTAAAAACCGGCAGGAAATTACAACCATGCTACAACACGAACTAGACAGACTTAGTGACTGGTGCCAGGAATCAAGAGCTCAGGTGAAGCCGTCCAAAGCCTCCTTAACATGGTTCTCTCTGAATACCCACATCGTCAGTACACCAACGCCAGTCGTAAGCATTTGTGGTATGGACATCGAGAGAACGGACACCATGAAATACCTGGGCATGACATTTGACAGATGCTTGTCACACAAATGCCACGTACACAACGTCATACTTAGAGCCAGGAAAGGTCTGACAGCACTCAATGTGTTAGCAGCAGCTGATATTGAACAACGCCTACTTTTTCTTCTCTGTCAAGAGCTTGTAATAAGCGTCATTGACTATTGTCTTGGCCTCCTCACTGTCAGCAAAACCCAGATAGAAAGACTAGTCCGAGTACAAAATGAGGCCATGAGACTCATACTCGGCTGCATAAAAGACACCTCCTGCAACGCCATGCTCTATGTCCTGGATTTGCCAACGATGACTAGCAGAAACAAAATGGCATAGGTCAAGGCGTACATAAGGCTATCGGCAGACGTTAACCACCCACTGCACAAAGCTAAACACGACACAAAAGGAACGCGTCTCAAAAGAGGCCGCTCTTGGATGGCAAAAGCTGAGGATTTAATCCAGCAGGTATGTGACCTAGACACGATGTCATGGAAAATAATGGAAGAATACACCAGTAGATATGCATGGCATCTCTAAGGTTGTCATCACACTCGGAGGGTACTACCAGGATCAAATTTCTGCGGTCGTAGACACAGAAGTAAGGAAACTGATATATTAGCATTCAGACTCAGAAGATATCATCATCTACACAGATGGATTCGTGAAGCGCGGATCAAGGTCAGCATGGGCATACACAGCGCAAAGAATGGGAAGAACAATACATGAGGACAACCACATCAAGCATGACCATGGAAATAGCCGCTGCTTCTAGAGCTTTAGCATGGGTATCCGAGCAAACCGCCACACAGACAGTTATTGTATCAGACTCCATGAATATGCTTCAGAAGATAGCAACAGGCGGTATGCGCCCTGTATGGATAGAAAGCTTTCGGAAATCGTACTTAACCCCCGTAACCTGGATCTACACACCGGGTCATGCGGGCGTAAAGGGAAATGAGCGAGCCGACCAACTGGCAAGCACTCCACTAATGACTGCGGGAAAAAGCATGGACAGAGGAGATATTGTCAACGCTGTACGAACTGGGCTAGTGGATAATGAGGAATCCCTGACACTAACATGATTGCGTGACATGGGAGTAAAGCATAGTGAAGCACGTCTTCGAGGCCGAGAAAGGAGACATTATAATCAGCTTCTCATGGGGACAATTAGTAGAAGTACTTTGGAGTGGCTGCTGCATAGGGAGGACTAAGCACGCATGGGAATGCCCAGTGACGTCGATTGTGATAACATGAAAAAACATAACATCTTGTAGGGAGTCGGCAGTCCGAAACCCAAGTTCAAGGTGTCTCCTTTGTGTCAAAGAACTGCATGGCCGTTGGGTGAACATTCGTTAACGAAGGCAGTCAGGTCGTTATAGGGGCGACGCTTGCTGGTGGATGTAATGTCCTAAGCCCCTACCCCAGCTAATAGTGAGGTTACTGCTGGGGTGACCGTTTATTAACCCTCACATAATGCTTCAGGTCAAAATGGACGCTAAGCACGGCCACTTTTTGTAGCCGTGGCAAATTTGCAATTTTTTTTTTTTTTTTTTTTGGTTATTGCTTTTGCCAGACGGTGGCCGTTGCATTTTTTGCTCCATTTGTAGACTGGAAGGATATAGTTTCGTTGCCTAGCTTCTGAGTTGAGTGCATGGCATAACACTGTGAGCTGCGGATTTCATTTAAACTGCGATAAACATTTTATGTGTTTTTCGTTGGCACAGGAGCGGAGCAACTATGGGGCGACCCGTTTGCTACGAAGCTGAAACTAAGATTAACCAGATTATATGACTGCCTGTTTTTACCAGGGCAGCCGTCAAGACAGAACCATCTTTTTCTGAATACAGAGTTCCGGACGCAGATGATGAATCGCGGAAGCTTCGAGAGATCTTAGCGTTCTGCCATTGGTAAGAAGGATTTGAAAAGCGTTATTTTTAGTCAACACGTGTCCAGATTTTAGAAGAATGCGTGCTATTGCAGAGGGGTGATATTTGCGGCCATTATTCTCATTTTAAATATTAATTTGCCTGGCTATTCCCCCGCTCATACTGGAATGTGCTCAGCAACTCGTTTCTCCAGGCATCGATCCATTCTGCCCACATAAGCAGCTTCACAGCTACATTTAAATTGGTAGATACATTTTGATTTGGCGTACGTCGACACTGGTTGTTTCACTGAGGGCGTTGGTACGGGCGTAGTTTTAAACCTGATAATTGGCAAAGCGGTGTAGAAAGTTTGGCTGACTGCTGTTTTAAGTCGGTCGTATAGCCGTTTCATAACATCATCCCCACGATAGGTTAACTGTATGTAGACTTGTTGTTTGGGGGCTGAAGTTTCTGTAGTAGTTGGTTGAGGAGGTTGGCAGTGGCGCTTAATAAATCTAACTGGGCATCCGTTCAATAATAACGTTTGTTTGAGGGTTTCTAGTTCAGACTGTAGCGTATCGCTGGAGCAAATCTTTCTAGCGCTGTTAAATAATGTTCGTACTAGGCCACGTTTGTACTGGATGGGTGTAAAACCATTAAAGTTCATGTACAGGCCCGTCCGAGTATCTGTCCTATATACTGATCGTTGGATGGTGTCATCTTCCCTTCGTCTGATCAGGACGTGTAAAGAGGCGATTGTGTTGATACATTCATGTTGTAGGGACAGTGAGATGTTTTTATGTGCCCGGTTCATCTGCGTGTGTAGTATTTCTGCTTGTTGTTTATCAGTAATGATTACAGCATTGAAGTTGAAAACAAATTTGAGGCACTAGTGACACCTGATGAGTTGGCTGATGAAACAAGAAACACCATCATCACAACAGCTCAAATCAGGATTCCTAAAACACGACACAAGAAACAGATTTACATTACAGAAAAAACCGTTAAGCTGATAGAAGAAATTTAAAGCAAGTAGGGACAGAAAAAAAAAGAGCCATGCATATAGGAACTACACGAAAGAAATCAGAAGAGATATCAGAGGAGATTTAAAAAAAAACAGTTTATTATAAATACCTGTAATAGAACTGAACAACTCCAGATGCAAGAAAGAGACAGAGACATGTTTAAAGAAATTAGTACATTGAAAGGCGAATCCAGGCCTTCTTTACACGCAATAAGTGATAAAAACGGTAACACATTAACGGAAACCAAAGACATAATAGAAAGATGGAAAGAATACTGTAGAGAAATGTATGAGGATGTGACAGGTAATTCAAAAACGACTTGTGAAAGTTATGAAAAAGAACCAGAGCCTTTACTGGATGAGGTACGATCAACAATACACAGCCTGAAGAAAGGAAAGTCACCAGGTTGCGACGAAATACCAGCAAAACTAATTCAAGCAGGAGGAGAGGCCAGCGTCCGAATCTACCATGCACTGTGCTCGAAGATCTGGAACAGTGGCATTTGGCCTAAAGCGTTAAAAAGAACAGTCTATATCCCTCTCCCAAAAGAAAGGAAATCCAAAACTATGCTCCAACTACCGTACCATCGCATTAATAAGCCATGCTAGCAAAATCCTCTTACAAATTATCATGAAAAGGATTGAAAGGAAATTACAATATCAACAAGATGAAGCACAAGCGGGTTTCAGACAGGGTAGAGGAACTAGGAATCACATATTTAATATGAGAATAATTTTTGAAAAATGCAGAGAATACAATGTAGATCTTCATGCTTGTTTTATTAATTATAGCAGGGCATTTTATTGTGTCCAGCACCACAAACTGTGGATTATTATGAAAAGTATGGGGTTTCCAGCGCATTTAATTGAAAATCTCTATCATGAACAAGCAGCCATCAGAGCAGCTGGTGAAACATCTGATTGGTTCGAGGTGCAAAAGGGGGTGAGGCAGGGGTGCATTCTCTCACCATACCTATTCAATATATACGCAGAAAATATAATGAGAAATGTCAAAAATGACCAGACTTGTGACAGTTATGATCCGCTCAAAACTGGTGGCAACCCTATTCCGGAACTCCGCTACGCAGATGACACAGTCCTCCTTTCGAACAGCGTAAAGGGAATAGAAAATTCAATATTGTCCGTCTGAAAGCACAGACAAGATCAAAATCTGTTCTTGAATTTAAAGAAAACGAAAATAATGTCCACAGATAAAACTCGATGTCACCCAAAAATAACAATAAATGATGAAGAAATTGAAAATGTCACAAACTTTGAATATCTGGGCTCTATAATAAACAACAATGGAGACTGTTCGACAGAAATTAAAAGGAGGATGGCCATAGCAATGCAAAGATTGAACAACCTTAAAAGTCTATGGTTAAGCACCAGCAAGGAGATTAAAATTAGAATTTTGAGCGCATGCATCTTCCCTGTGGCTACATACGGATGTGAGTCGTGGACTATCTTTCAGTCCTTAGGAAAAAGAATAGGGGCTTTTGAGCTGAAATGCTATAGAAAGATTCTCAGAATATCTTGGACAAAGAAGATGAGAAATATTGACATCTTAAAAGATCTGAACATCAAGGAAGATTGGCTAATAAACAGCATCCTTTCTCGAAAGCTGAAATATTTTGGTCATATCAAGCGCCACGACGGATTGGAAAAAATTATAGCAGAAGGCATGGTACCAGGAAGGAGAGGCAGGGGCCGACCGACACGAAGATGGGCACAGGATATAAGTGACTCCTTGAATGGGAAAGTTCATGAGGCGGGAGAACTGGCAAGAGACCGAGTTTCTTACAGGTAGACTGTGATGAGAGCGACGTCTGCAAAGGGCCTACTACATGATGATGTTTATCAGTGGCAACAATAAGAATATCGTCTACAAAAAGTTTGTAACACACCAGTTTATCAATGGTGAAAATATGGGGGGTGACAGCAGTCAAGCTTATAGAAGCAATTCCAGGGAAATTTTACTAAAAAGCTCAACAAAATGGGGAAGCAGAAAAACGTGAACAAAAAAAACACAACGCATCGACCGGGCTGCCTTTTTCAAACACAAGTGAACTACACAAACGTAACGCCGAGGAGAGGAGAGTATGTAGATCTCTAAGGGGTGACGTGAGCTACATACAGTGAATATACCATGAGACATTTAACTGATATGTCCGGAATTGTGGCACAATATAAAAAAATCACGTTACGCTGATGACACAGTCTTGATAGCAACAAGTCGGAAAGAACTACAGGAAAGGAAGGATAGACATTGTGGTGAATGAAAAAGTGGAAGAATGGGCCTGTTTAAATAATGGGAAGACAGAAGTAATGGTGGTATCAAAGAAAAGAATTATTCCTTAATGTGTAATAAAAGTCAATGGCGTTATTTTGGGAAAAGTACAGTAATTCAAGTATCTGGGCACATGGATAACATCAGAAAGAAGATGCATTACTGAGATAAGAAACAGGACAGGACAGGCCAAAACTGCATATTATAAAATGAAAAACATCTTATGCAATATATCTTTGTCACTGAGAGTTAGAAAAATAATTCTTGCATACCTTGGACAGCCAAAAAGAGAAACCAAGAGGTTCTGAAAAAGGCGAAACCCAAAAACAACTTAACACAGACATCAGCAAGAGACAGTCATTATCTTTCGGCCATGTTATGAGAAAAGGGAACATGTTTTGACCACTGGAAAGATTTGTGGAAGGAGGAACACAACGAGAGAACCTTCTTGGAAGTCTTGTGGCATGGCAACATGGAGGTCTGTCAGCACACGAACTGATACATTGCTGCAGGAGATCGTAGACTGTGAAGAGGCATGATCGCAAACGCCTGTCACTTGATGATAATGACTATGTTGTCCAAATCAGGGTAGTTGTGTGACAGTTAGATGCCGTATTATGTTGTCTGACCGTTAAATACCGTATTATGTTGTCTGACCGTCAAATGCCGTATTATGTTGTCTGACCGTCAAATAGCGTATTGTGTTGTCTGACCGTCAAATACCGTATTGTGTTGCCTGACCGTTAAATACCGTATTATGTTGTCTGACCGTCAAATACCGTATTGTGTTGTCTGACACCGTATTATGATGAAATTGTGCAGGACCCGTTAATTATTAAATGACCGTCAAATACCGTATTATGTTGTCTGACCGTTAAATACCGTATTATGTTGTCTGATCTAGTGAATTGCTGTGTGATCAGATTTGACCCGTTAGCCACCAGCGATTGTTACATACACTTTATCCGAGTGTTGTGACGCCTAAAATGTAGAAGTTATATCAGTTTGTGTATTTATGTGATTGTGACGTCTAAAATGTAGAAGTTATATCAGTTTGTGTATTTATGTGATTGTGACGTCTAAAATGTAGAAGTTATATCAGTTTGTGTGTCTATGTGATTGTATCACCTAAAACGTCAGAGTCCATATTTGTGTATCTATGTGATTGTGACGTCTAAAACGTCAGAGTTGATATCAGTTTGTGTATCTATGTGATTGTGACGTCTAAAACGTCAGAGTTGATATCAGTTTGTGTATCTATGTGATTGTGACGTCTAAAACGTCAGAGTTGATATCAGTTTGTGTATCTATGTGATTGTGACGTCTAAAACGTCAGAGTTGATATCAGTTTGTGTATCTATGTGATTGTGACGTCTAAAACGTCAGAGTTGATATCAGTTTGTGTATCTATGTGATTGTGACGTCTAAAACGTCAGAGTTGATATCAGTTTGTGTATCTATGTGATTGTGACGTCTAAAACGTCAGAGTTGATATCAGTTTGTGTATCTATGTGATTGTGACGTCTAAAACGTCAGAGTTGATATCAGTTTGTGTATCTATGTGATTGTGACGTCTAAAACGTCAGAGTTGATATCAGTTGTTTGTTTATGTGATGTTTAAGTGTTTCTGTTATTTCGCTTCGCGCTGGCTAGTAGCTATCTGGTTGGTGTTTGTGTTTTGAAAACACAACTGACGCTTAAACAAACACAGAACTGATAGACGCTCAACAAACACAGAACTGATAGACGCTTAAACAAACACAGAACTGATAGACGCTCAACAAACACAGAACTGATAGACGCTTAAACAAACACAGAACTGATAGACGCTCAACAAACACTTCAGACAGGCTAGAGTCTGTCAGAGTGACAAGGCAACCTAGAGTCCATCACAGTGATCTGACAGGCTAGAGTCTATCAGATTATGTTATATTGATTCACTCAGACATGTGTTCTTCCTGTTCATTTTGACTCACTCAGACATGAGTGCTCCATATGATTTGTTGACTCACTCAGACATGAGTGCTCCATATGATTTGTTGACTCACTCAGACATGAGTGCTCCATATGATTTGTTGACTCACTCAGACATGAGTGCTCCATATGATTTGTTGACTCACTCAGACATGTGTGCTCCATATGATTTGTTGACTCACTCAGACATGAGTGCTCCATATGATTTGTTGACTCACTCAGACATGTGTGCTCCATATGATTTGTTGACTCACTCAGACATTTTTGCTCCATATGATTTGTTGACTCACTCAGACATGAGTGCTCCATATGATTTGTTGACTCACTCAGACATGAGTGCTCCATATGATTTGTTGACTCACTCAGACATGAGTGCTCCATATGATTTGTTGACTCACTCAGACATGTGTGCTCTCTGTTTCATATTGACTCACTCAGACATGTGTGCTCCATATGATTTGTTGACTCACTCAGACATGAGTGCTCCATATGATTTGTTGACTCACTCAGACATGTGTGCTCCATATGATTTGTTGACTCACTCAGACATTTTTGCTCCATATGATTTGTTGACTCACTCAGACATGTGTGCTCCATATGATTTGTTGACTCACTCAGACATGAGTGCTCCATATGATTTGTTGACTCACTCAGACATGAGTGCTCCATATGATTTGTTGACTCACTCAGACATGTGTGCTCCATATGATTTGTTGACTCACTCAGACATGAGTGCTCCATATGATTTGTTGACTCACTCAGACATGAGTGCTCCATATGATTTGTTGACTCACTCAGACATGAGTGCTCCATATGATTTGTTGACTCACTCAGACATGAGTGCTCCATATGATTTTTTGACTCACTCAGACATGAGTGCTCCATATGATTTGTTGACACTCAGACATGAGTGCTCCATATGATTTGTTGACTCACTCAGACATGAGTGCTCCATATGATTTGTTGACTCACTCAGACATGTGCGCTCCCTGTCCAGAGCTGACCTGCTGCCATTTCTTGCCCAGTCCCCCACACAGAGCTCCAAAATCATGGGAACTCAAGTAAACTGTAGCATTCAGTCATTCTTATTACTTGACTAATTCACTAATACCTGATTTCAATCATTAACATAAACTGACTGACAGTCTCAGATACAATCACACACATTCTCAAAGACAATACAACACACACATTCTCAAAGACACTCACACATTTCCAGGTGTCACAGATCTGCAAGCTTCATAGAGACTGGTCTTACAATGGAGAGAAATGTTTCAACAAAATAAATAGGAAGTTCAACAATTACTTTCAAGGAACAAACATCTACAGGTGTCACAGAAAGGTAAAAATCTACAGGTGTCACAGAGACAGTCTGTCCATGCGTACGAGAAACAAATATGCATAGCCTCTCCAGGTGTCACAGTCTCTCCATGTGTCTGAGAGACAAATAGTCTCTCCAGGTGTCAGTCTCTCCATGTGTCTGAGAGACAAATAGTCTCTCCATGTGTCACAGTCTCTCCATGTGTCTGAGAGACAAATAGTCTCTCCAGGTGTAAAAAAGACAAATATGCAGTCTCTCCAGGTGTCAGTTTCTCCAGGTGTCACAGTTTCTCCAGGTGTCACAATTTCTCTAGGTGTCACAGTTTCTTCAAGTGTCACAGTTTCTCCAGATGTCAGTCTCTCTAAGTGTCACAGTTTCTCCAGGTGTCACAGTTTCTCCAGGTATCAGTCTCTCCGGGTGTCAGTCTCTCCAGGTGTCAAGAGTCTCTCTGGGTGTCAGTCTCTCCAAGTGTCAGAGTCTCTCTGGGTGTCAGTCTCTCCAGGTGTCAGAGATTGTAGAACATATATTAGCTAGGGGTCTCACAAAAACCACTCACACAAAGAATATAAGACAACTAACAACAGAGACTTTGAGAGGACTGCTATCTTCGTTTCTCTCCTTTCTGGGTGCGCTTTTTCTCTGTCTCCTTTCTTTCTTGCTGCTTCTGTTTCTGCGCTAGTCTATCCTGCTTGTCTTTTTCTTTCTTCTTTTCTTGCTCTTCTTTTGCCTTGTCCCTCTTCTCTCTCTCCAGACGCGTGACTTCCTCCTTGTTGACATTTCTCATCAGCAAGGCTGAGTTGATGAATTAAGGACATGTTTGAGTACAAATCTCACATCAACCATATAGAATTTGCAGTCAACAATTTCCAGTATAACAACTTTCTCTTAATGTCCTAAATAAAAACATGACTTACAACAACCTAGTGGAAAATCCAACAGTTTGCTACAACTTTCAACAAATTAATATAACTTCCAACATTTTACTATAACTTCAAACAATCTATTATAACTCCCAACACTCTTTTATAGCTTCCAAAAATCCCTAAAACTTTCAACAATCTACTACAACTTCTAACATTCTACATTAACTTCCAACAATCTAATATAACTTCCAACATTCGACTTTAATTTCCAATAAACTATGCTCGTACCTAATGTCCAACACTCTACTATAGCCTCCAACACTCTACTATAGCTTTAAATAATCTAAAATAACTTCCAACAATCTACTATAACTTCCAACACTCTACTATAACTTCCAAAACTCTACTACAGCTTCTAACACTCTACTGTTAACTTCCAACAATCTACTATAGCCTCCAACAACTGTTAACTTCCAACAAGCTACTATAGCTTCCAACACTCTACTATAACTTCCAACAATCTACTATAGCCTCCAACACCCTACTTTAACTTCCAACAATCTACTATAACTTCCAACAATCTCTGCTTGAGTTGAATTGAGTTGTCAAGAACAGACATCACAGCCCTTCCCAAGTGCACTCTGCAATGCACTTTCAGCAGCCAGCGCAGGAGTTCCATAACTGTTGTAGCCTGGTTATATGACCGTTTTGACTTTTCTCTGAATGTAGTCAGCCGGACAGACACCGGTGCATCATTCTCTCCAGGCCATAATAATCTAGTTTCTCTTTGACCGTTACTTGTTTTCAAAGTGCTTTGACCACATCTGATTTGTCATGTATCAATTCACCACCTAGTGGTGCAGATCCAGCCAATCTGTCTGCCTGCTAATTCCCCACCACGCCGGAATTGCCTCGGGAAAAGATCCAAAGTATGCTTACTACCCGTGACCTTTTAAGTTGAGCTTGCCACTCTGCTCGAAGCAACCCTGTCTTCACCTTTCTCAGTATGCTTTCAGAGTCTGTTACAATTATCACATGTGTATCCATCTTGTTTTCTAGCCACCGGCAAACTGCAGTGACCGCCTCCATTCTCATACTAGATGTTGTGGTATCATATGCTAGGCTGTCCTGCACTAAAGATCTTCCACTGGCTTTTGCTACCAACTCCAGGTACTTCTCTTCCCTCTTAACACAAAACCATTTGTATAGATAATCAAACCATCAGGACGAGAACTGTGAATCAACTGTTGCACTTTCACCTCAGTAGCCCCCGCTGGCCACTCTCTGCACTCCCGGCCTAATTTGATCATGACCCTTCAATGGTCAGACTTTTCCTCTGGTACGGACACACTCATCTCCTTGTAAAATGTTCTTCAGCAAGCATACTTGTCTTATTGTGTCTTCGACTTGAGCCATCCACAATTTCCCCCTTTTCAGCTTCTTACCCTTAACAGCACCCAAAGTTTCATGGAGAGGGTGCTTTCTGTCTGCAGTTACTCTGAGGTATGACTTAGCCTGCAGCATGCTGATTCATGTGTGTTGTAACCTTGGGGCAGGACAACATAGTGGGAATGGTGTTGTCGGGAGTCCACGACAATGTTCGGTTACCTGTGTCAATATGTTTCCCAGTCGACTCAAGCCAGGAAATATATGTCAGCTGAGTCAATATTTTGACAAGTGTAAAGGGACTTGACACAAGATGGACACGAGATGCCCAAGGTAGTAAGTAGCCAGTGAGCTAACTAGCATGATTTGTACCAGATAGCCGCAATGCAAGGAAGAAAGATGCTAGTGCTTCTTGTGGGGCCCGAGCTGCCCACAAGGGGCAGGCAATGGTATATACAGGGGTTGAGAGTCAGACAGACACAGAGTACTGCAGTACCAGTCAGACAGTGAAATCTGAGCCAAGAGTCTTGGTCGCGGTGCAGTCGAAGGAAGAGAGTCCAGGTGGCAGATTCAGGCCATGTGGACTGGACACTCAAGAGTAGCTGTTTTGGGTGACGACGCAGGGGGGGCGTAGCATAGGATCAATAGTGAAACAAGACAGCGTAGATGCCGGCGATAGCTGTATGCTAGACGGGACTCAGGAGTCCTGTCAGTCATCAAAATCCTTCGACGGGCTGATGTGAACAAGCTGGAGAACTGGTGGTGTTATTAAGTCTGTTCCAGTCAGCCTAGGCGTCTGCTGAGTGTAGAGCAGAGGTCCAGTTGATAGGAAACATTTCCTGTTCATCTGTACAGCGAGCCCAGAGTGCAGGACGCTGTAGACCTATTAACTGGTCAGCTCATATACAGTGGCAGTGAGCACAAGCTATCCGGGAGAGCGACTATACGGGCAAAGCGAGTGAAACGAGGAGCTAGGTTAATGTATTAGCTAGGACAGATGTCCATATCACTTCGTTTGAATTTATGTGTGAGAGATTGTGACTACCCTCTGTGTCGTGACAATAAATATATGTATGGCGGATATGACATCATTGTTTTCCTGAGTTATATGTGTGGAAGTGAGAACTGTATCTTTAGACACTTGACTGTGTAATGCTTGTGGTTACACCCAGGACAGCACACAACAAGCATCTTTAGCCTGTCTGCCATAGTCCGCAGTCAAGGATGTATTGCATGCACACAACCGGGGTGTCTCTTGTACAACCCAGGGTGACCCGCATAGCTTCATTCTGTATGCGCTCTAGTTTCACTAGCTGACTCTTTTTCTTCTTCTTCTTCTGCATTCGACACCAGTCATTCTAAACATTGAGTCCTGTCTGGGTCACAAATAGGATTGTGCATTTAAGGTCGCCACCGGTCCCCCATAGCTTCTCTTGCAATGTGGCTCCTTTGGGCCAGATTCACAGTCTTTGCTGGGAGAGATTAGGGCAATACTGTAGAATGTGCTCTGGGGTTTGTCTTTCTGCTCCACAATCACAGGCAGCAGATTCTTTTATGCCTATCCTGTACAAGTGTGCTCGAAGACCACAGTGTCCAGTCCGAAGTCTAAAAATTGATGTTTGTTCTTTCTTGTTGAGTTTGTTTATGCTGTCACTCTCTGGTCTGTAATCACCATTCTGCCTTCTCCATTCCCGCTTGAAAGACTGCTTTAGCGCTGTTTTGGTTTCCTTGTAGCTGTGTGGTGGATGAGGTTGTGGAAGATTACTCCCAGCTTTTGCCAACTCATCTGCTCTCTCATTTCCTTGAATACCACAGTGGGCTGGTATCCACTGCAAGACCAGTTCTGCTTCCTTGGAGAGTAAGCCAATGTTGGTCCTTAGATCAGCAATTAGTTTGTCTTGATTTTTGCTGGATAGTGCTTGGAGAACAGACAATGAGTCACTAAGTATAACAATTTGGTACCCTCTGTGTTCTTGAGTAATGAGATGTTGGACTGCAGAGAGGAGGGCAGTTGCCTCAGCTCTGAAGTTAGTGCAGATGTCACCTGCTGGTAGAGAGAGAGAGTTTCTGCTCTACTGCTAGGGGGTTTAATGTAAATTCCACAACCCCCCTTTCTGACTGCATCTGTAGCAGAGCTGTCGGTGAAAACCTGAGTCCAAGTGGTGTTTGGATACTTTTCATCAAGCATAGCAAGAGCCAGAGTTCTCTGTTGTGTCTCCGTCTGGGCATCTTTTGAAGTGATTCCTGGTACCTTTAGGACTACATTTGCTTTCTCTGGCTTGCTGGTCCATGGTTCTGGCCTAAGTTTTTCGCACAGAGCTACATCTCTTTCAAGCAGATCTTGGTGCTGTCTGTACAATTCTCTAGCAAGGTGGTTGGAGCTCTGACGCTTCAGTCTGTTTTTGTTCTCTCTTGAAATTTAAAATGCAGTGGGTGACTTTGAAGTCTTTTTAATTTCTCATACTGTAAAAGAGTTTTGTATTGTCTTCTGAGTTCGAGTGGTTCAGTATCTGCTATCTTTTCTATTTCTCTGATGGGGGTGGATTTCATGGCTCCGAGAACAATCCTTAATCCCATATTCTGAACCTTGTCCAGTTTTCCCATTGTTGTCTTGGCTGCTGCAGCCCATGCAGTGGAGGCATATTCCATGACTGGCCTGACTGCTCCAGTATATACTTGTTTTAGGATTCTAGAGTTAGCGCCCCATGTGGTACCCGCTAATTTTTTCATAACTGCAAGCTTCTTGAATGCTTTTCCCTGTACTGCTTCTACATGTGACTTCCAAGTTAGTCGCGAATCAAGTGTAACGCCCAGAAAGGTAGGAGTCTCTGGAATGAGCTGGTTTTTAATCCAAATTTCGATTTTTTTCTTTTTTTGGGGAGAGAGAGTAAAGTGATGCTGTGCTTTTGGATTTATTTAGCTTTGGACCCCACTTTTCGGTCCAGGCTTCTACATTTTCCACAGTTTTTTGTAACAGATATGAGGCTGTGGTAGTGTATTCGGAGGCTGTCCAAACTGCAAAGTCATCGGCATGTAGGGTATTAGAAATGTGCTGGTGGCAGGTTGCTGTGATATCATTAATGTAAACCAGGAACAGAGTTGGTGATATAGCACTGCCCTGGGAAACTCCTTCTCTTAGTTTTGCCAGTTTGCCGATGTGTCCATCAATTCTGAATCTGGCTCTGCATTGGAAGCTGACTCTTTGAGTCAGTGAGCAACCCAAGTCCTTAATCAATCACTGAGATGATTAAGTGCTGGTATAGTGTGAATAGCATTCTCTGCTCCATGTCCATTGCTGCCATATCTTTAGTGCTTAAGACCTTTCAAAGCCTTTGTCACAACCTCCTCTATGTGATCCTTGAAAGACAAACTTCTGTCAAAAGTGATTCTCAGGTACCGCAGTCTGCTGTCTCTCCTACAATTTATTCTGAGACTAACAATCATGTTGTCCAAAGAACACCACAGGATGGTTGTCTTTTCTGGGTTAATTACAGCACTCATCTCTGTATACCAGTAAATTACTTTATCTACTGTTGTCTGTAACTCTTCAGTTATTTGATTCCGATCTCTCAACTGCCTATATGCGAGAACATCATCTGTGAATGTCAATAATCTGCCAACTCTAGGTGTTTCCAGGTCCACAATCTTGCTTGTAAACACACTGAAAAGCACAGGTGAAATTGCAGATAACTGTAGTAGACCTGGGGGCTACAATACATGGTTCAGAGGTCCACAAACCCAGGCAGATAGCTACTCAACGAGTATACAAAACAGATGCTATCCAGTTCACCAACCAAGGACAGACTCCTTTCTCCATAAGCGCTGTCATCAAGATACTATATCTAACTCTGTTGTAAGGATCTTTCAAGTCAAGTGCCACAACCACCATTTCCCATCTGTTCTCAAAACCTTCAAAAGTACCAAAGACAAAAGTGGTTGCACTTGACCAAATATCTTTCCCTGGATGGTAATTTCCCAAACCTGCTGGAAGTAGCTTTGGTCTTTTCCAAAAACTCTTGTAGCTCACCGGCCATTATCTTCTCCAGCACTCTGTCAAAAGTGTTTTGTATGGTTATGATCCTAAAGCCGCTGAGTGCTGAATGACAATTTATACAACTTTCAACATTCTACTATAACTTCAACAATCTATTACAGCTTCCAACAATCTCTGATTGTACTTAACTTCCAAAAATCTACTATAGCTTAAAACAATCTCTGATTGTATTTAGCTTCCAACAACCTACTAGTTTCCAACAAACTCTAACTGTACTTAACTTCCAACAATTTACTATAACTTTCAATATTCTAATATAACTTCCGACATTCTACAGTAACTTCTGAAAATTTATTATAACTTTCAATACTCTACTGTAACTTATGATAATTTCCAATATTCTACTGTAATTTATAAAAATCCATTATAACTTCAACATTCTACTGTAACTTCCAAAAATCTATTATAACTTCCAATATTCGGCTGTAACTTTTGAAAGTTTATTAAAACTCCCAATACTCTATGTAACTTATAAAAATCTATTAAAACTTCCAATATTCTACTGTAACTTCTGAAAATGTATTATAACTTCCAATACTCTTCTGTAACTTATACAAATTAATTATAATCTCCAATATTCTACTGTAACTTCTAAAAATGTATTATATTGTAACTTCCAATATTCTACTGTAATTTATACAAATCTATTTTAACTTTCAACATTCTACTGTAACTTTCAAAAATCTATTATAACTTCCGATATTCTACTACAACTTCCAACAATATTTAAAACTTCAAACAATCTACTATATCTTTCAACAACCCACTATAACTGTTAATAATCTATTATAACTCTATCATAACACTATTTAAAAAAGCCACACCAGCTCAAGCAAGGATACGATCGCTGGTCTCCCCTTTGACTTTAGCAGCAGCACCTGTACCAGCAGCAGCAATGGCTGGAGTTGAAATCTCATCAGCGCTCAATTCTTCCGGGTCAGTTCTGTGTTCAGTTAGGGGACTTTCACCATTACAGTCAACATGGTAACAGTTGTGTGAGAGAAATCGTGTGAGGCGCACCGGTCATGTAGAGGGAAAATAGTGTGTACTTAAGTAGATCAACTGAGGTGAAAGAGTGTGAGACACATAGGTCACATGAGAGAAAATGTGTGAGGTGTACAGGTCAAGTGAGAGAAAGTGTGTGAGACATATAGGTCTTGTGATAGAAAGTGTGTGAGACACATAAGTCATGTGAGAGAAAGTGTGTGAGACATATAGGTCATGTGAGATAAAGTGTGTGAGACATATAGGTCATGTGAGAGAAAGTGTGTGAGACACATAAGTCACATGAGAGAAAGTGTGTGAGACATATAGATCACATGAGAGAAAGTGTGTGAGACACACAGGTCATGTGAGAGAAAGTGTGTGAGACATAAAGGTCATGAGAGAGAAAGTGTGTGAAACACACAGGTCATGAGAGAGAAAGTGTGTGAGAGTGAGCCTCATGTATATATTCAGGTATTTAAAGTAAGACTGACGTTTTAAAAAATATAAATATTTGTATAAAGTCAGAAAGAGATCAAAGGATACTCTTCTCCATCTGAGACCTGACCATACTGGGCCAAGATGGCTGCTTTTCTGTCTGCCTGCTCCTTGGATAACTTTTTCTCTTTGACTGTGGCCAGGGCTTGCTGTTCAAAGATCATGGACAGCTTATCTGCAACATCTGAAATTTGTATATATGAACATAATATGTTTAATATATCAAATACAATTACCAAATAAAAGATGAATGCTTAGAAAGTCCGAATTTGCAACCCTTTACAAATAAAGTTTGTTTATTTGTTCAACTGCTGGGAAAACATAAGCACATGCAGACTGTGGAAACAACAATGCCAAGGCAAGTCAGCACTGAATCAGTCTGACACTCAACATTTACAGCAAACGCAAGATCGACACTCAACACTTAGAGGAAAGGCAAGATGGACACATGTCTGCCTGAGACTCAACACTTAGAGGAAATGCAAAATGGACACAGTATTGCTCTGACACTCAACACCACTTAGAGGAAAGGCAAAATGGACACAGTATTGCTCTGACACTCAACACTTATGCAAAGGCAAGATGGACACAGTATTGCTCTGACACTCAACACTTAGAGAAAAGGCAAGATGGACATGGCATCTTCTGACACTCAACCCTTAGAGGAAATGCAAAATGGACACATGTCTGTCTGACACTCAACACTTAGAACAAACTAACTTTTCAAAGGGTCACAAATTGGGCACGCAGGCCCGTCTTACATTCGGCCCTTCCAGTCAACCATCTTTGGCACAGCAGTTGTATTTTACTAATAAAGCATGTTATGATCATATGATGATATGCATATTATGAATACTATAAAAGAACACAAAAGCATGAGTTGTAAAGTGCACGCAAAAACCCGGCGTGCATACATACACCCCCATACACACGCTTACCCACTCACTTACACACACATAATGCATGCATGCATACATTACATACATACAGGCATAAATACATACATACCCACATACATACATACATACATACATACATACACAGGCATACATACATACATACACACAAACATACATACATAGATAGATACAAACATACAGGCATACATACATACATTCATTATTACATACGTAATACAGGCATACACACATACAAACATACAGTCATAAATACAGTCGTGCATGGAGACACACACATGCACACTCCCACAGAGACACACACACTCACTTAGACAAAAATACAGACACACACACACAGATACTTACATATAAACACACAGCACACATAACATTCGTGCTCACACAATGACACACACACACATACACAGACAAATATGCAGACACATACATACAGCCACACACGCAGTCAAACACACACACACACACAAATACAGACAAACAAACACATACTGACACCCACACAGACAAACATGTAGAAATGCATACACATACAAACATAGAAATACACATGCAAACACATATATTCAGCACGCACAGACATATACTCTGACATGCAGACACATACAGACAACAAAGGGGCACACACAATACACACATAGACATGCACAGACAGACAGATGCTGACACATACACTCACGTAGACAGACATACAGACACCCACACACAAAGATACATACATACAGCCTCATAGACACACCCGCAGACAAAACACATAAACATACACACGCAAACATGCAGACAAACACATACTGGGACACACACGAAGATATACAGTCACATCAAATATGCAGAAAAACACCGAGACACACACACAGACACATATACACAGCTACATGTATCCAATCGCATACACACACGCAGACACACATACACAACAAAGAGGCACACCTAAACACACACAGACCAATTCACACTGAAACATACACATGGACATACGCACGAACACACACACATTCGCACACATACACAAGGACACAGACGCATACATTCGCAGACACACATGCAGACAAACAACATACTCAGAATCATATGTACACAAACACGCCTACACATACATACATATCACACACACACGCGCGCACAAACATACATATCATACACACTTTGTTTAATAATAAATTGATAATGCAATATGGGTTACATTACATTGAAGGTGGCATATAATCGCTTATAAGTATGAATTGAAAAAGTTTACGGTTAAATGAATAGGGACTTTTAGAATTCTTCAGATCTAGTGGAAGTTGGTTCCACAAATGAGCAGTGGAGTACGCTAAACTTGTTTTATATAAATCTATTCTAGGTTTAGGTAAATGTTATAAATTTAGTCGCTTGCTGTTATAGGATTTGATTTAATTAATCAGAAAAGGTAGTTTGGAGTATTTTGAGATAAAATTTTATGAATAAATTTGGCCTTGTTAAAAATTAAACGTTTGCTAAATGGCAAAAGTCTTAGATGGTTAAAGAGATTATTTTTTATGATATGTTTACTATCTGAAACCAGGCGTAAAGAACGGTTTTGAAGAGAACTTAGTCTTTTAACATTGGATTTGGCGCAACCATCCCAAACTGTGGAACAATAGTCGACATGTGTTTTGATGTAAGATGTGTAAAATAATTTTCTTGCATCTTCGTCTAGAAAGTGCTGAATTTTGACAAGCTGATAAACTTTTTGTGCTATTTTCTTAGTTATGACAGAAACATGAGAATTCCAGGCTAAATGGTTGTCAATTGTCAGGCCTAAAGTTTTGTGTTCCGTTACATTAACAATAGGTAATTTATCAATGTAGAGCTCGAGTGTCGGCTTGTGCTGTACTAATGTTTGCAACTTTTGTCTGGTTGTTATAAGCATAGACCTCGTTTTATTTATGTTAATTTGCATGCGATTGCTGTTCCTCCATTTACAAAGATTGTGTACTTCTTTCTGTAAAGATCTTTCTAACTCATTACGATTCTCATTACTAGTATATATTGTACAGTCATCAGCAAATAAATCGCATGTTGTTGAAGGATACTACTTGCTGTCTATCAGATAAAAATGACCGCATTATGTCGACTAAATTATCGTTAGTTTTTAATATTTTTAATTTATTAATTAGAATATCATGATCAACCACATCGAAGGTTTTCTTAAAGTCTACAAAAACTGCACTGCAAATTTTGACTTTGTTGATGTTAAAGTGCCAGTTGTCTGTCATTTTTGTCATCGCAGTATGGCAAGAGTGCATAGGCCTGAACCCTGATTGGCTATCAACTATCAGATTGTTGTTATTTAAATGCTGAAACGTTATTTTATGTATGTGTTTCTTCAATGGTTTGGATAGCGAGGACAGTAAAGAAATGAGTCTATAACTGCCAAGAGAACTGTTGTCAGCTGAGCCAGGTTTGAGTAGAGGATACACTTTGGCAATTTTAAATGATGGAAAGTAGTTCTTACAAAGGCACTGATTATATATGAACGTGTGGCGCGGTGATTTCGGTCACAGGCATGAGGCAAAGTTAAGTCTGATGTGATGTGTATTAGGAGATACTCCGTACCCCACTCGGGCGCCAGTCCTTCACTGTTCTGGTTTTACGGAACCTCATGCAAGACTCCTGCTGCACGTCCCCGTCGTGCGCCACGGATAATGTCTCAAATGAGCATTAACAGAGTTAGCAGGTGATCTCGGAGCTGGCGGCCCCTAGAGGTGTAGTGTCCTTTCTGGCTCTCACCAGCCCGCCCCCAAACGCATGGGTGAAAAGTCTAACAAAACTCAAGGATTGCTTGCTAAATGTACCATCAAATGACAACTCTCAGTTAAAATTCGGGAGCGAATGGAAAACTGTGCTGCTGAGACTTAACCCTGACCGAGAGATTTACCCGCAGCCAAGACGAGTAATATCTCTTGTGGGCGACTTCTCGCAGCAAGATCCTACCTACATACATCCTCTGTCAATCTTCAGTGTCGTCGTCACCGCCCTGAGGTACACCACGGCAGCAACTTTTCATATGCTGGCTAGGAAATAATGTCCGACAAAGTTATACCCCACGGCACACATGCAAGCTCAAAGTCCGACGATCATAATTCGTACCAATTAGGAAAAAGTCCAAATGTCCGTATCCACTGGTCCCACTCGCCCGAGTGTTGGAACCAAACAGGTGAAGCCACGCCTGACGCATTTTGCTTCCCCATTCTGTCGTGCTAAGGGCACAACTGAAACAACGTTAAAGGTGTCTAACGTGCAATGAAAAAGAATGTACCTATTTGTGTGGCCACAAAAGTCCTGGACCTGCGGGCTGCTCCCCGCTGATCTCCGAAGAGTGCAGCCTTGTAGCGCGGGAAGCTCAATACACGGTTGTGAGGTTAAGCAGTCATGGGCAGGACGTGGCGATTCCTTGGGTGAGCCCAGAACCAGAGCATCATGTGTCGGCTCTGCATTTATGGAAGCCTCCTTGGATGGCGGGGAATGCCCATGATCTGCCCCTGACTTCTCTTGAGGGCTGACAATTCTACCTAGGGCTGCCTTAAGGACGATATTCCGGGGGCCACACCTGTTAAAGGTCAAAGAGGACACCACACAAATGAGGCAACATTTCGACCCACACAAAACAATGGCCACAGTCAACCTAGAAATAGGCTTGACGTCTTCCCTCGAAGTCGGAGTACATCTGCCGGAGAGGTGGGGAACGAGAACTGCAAACAAATAAGCCAGTAAAACGGATGTCCACGCAAAACTCAGGTCAAGGTAAAAGCCAAAAGTCTTTTTGGACGAACAACCGCGACTTACCGCCGGAATTCACAGCCGGTGAACAAGAAGAAGAAGAAGATATATGAATGTTAGGGAGTCACAAATGACTGGTGCAGCACATAGAAGAATTCGATTACTGATTCCATCTAAGCCAGAGGAGTTTGTTTGCTTGAGGTTGGAGAGATATTTATACACTTCAGCAGCAGACAGAAGTGGGATCTCTGGAGAAGTAGTTGTGGTGCATTTTTCCTCACAGAATGATGCTAGTAGGCTTAAGTCACACTGTGAACCTGGTATTGATGACTTTAAATACTCAATTTCTGATCTGAAGAAGGAACTGAACGTTTCACATGTTAGCAAATTAAATATTGCCTGGTCTGAACAATGTTTCTTATTGGTTAGCGCATTAATAGCCTTCCAGATATCGGCACTGTTTGTTTTATCTTTAATTAATTTATTAAAGTGACCTTTCTTCACTTTACTAATTTCATATTGCACTTTATTTCTTAATTGGGGTCCAAATGGAGCAATGATGTGCAATACAAGACTCTTAATGTCTATTAGCCTCTCTTGCTCAAGCCTACCTCACCTTCACGTGGTGGACCCTGTTCTTCCCAGCAATCCAGTTGAAGGTTGGGGTCTTAACCCCCAGCGGGAAACTGGATGGGACAACAAACGAGGTAAAGGCGAAGGGATGAGCCTACTCTCCCTCCCAAGAGATCCTGAAGTCGGAAATAGTGGGCCGGAAGGCGGAACAAAAACCGCAGTACCACGCAACCCCACGCCATATATATGATTACACCGTCAGACAAATTTAATGTTGGTGCTCGCCCTGTGGAGCTCCACCAGGCAGGTGCAGTGCCGGGTTCTGAGCCTCGACAGAATCCACCCCCAGCTACTGGAGGACCTCCTAGACCGTCTTGTGGAGTCAGGAGACGGCGGAGGATAGCTAGTGACCAAAACCAGTTAGACAAAAAAGATCCCAAATTGCCTTTTGTCATAATGCACTGGAATGCAGAGGGGGTCAGCAGTAAGCAGGCTGGCTACAGCAAAAAGTTGGAGCTGGAAAACATCCTCTATGAAAAGCATGTCAGTGTATGCTGCATCCAAGAGACCCATTTGCAGGCAGATCAGATATTTAAAGTGAGAGGCTACCAGTGCTTCAGATCTGACAGACAAGGCAGGCGAAAAGGAGGAGTACTCACCCTTGTGAAAAACAGTATCCATCCATGCGAGAAAATGTCTTATATGGATGGAGTTGTGTACCAACTCCTGCAGCTTAAGACAGACTAAGTGGAATTAGACCTCCTTAATTACTACTGTCCCAATGACAAATCGCTAAACTTCAGCTCTGTGCCAGTACCAAAAACCAACTTTATTGCAGTTGGAGACTTCAACAATCATTCACAGAGCTGGGGCTATAACCATCTCGACAATAGGGGTGAAGAGGTGGAAACATGGCAAGATGACCACTCTCTGATCCTGATCAATGCCCCCTCAAATACTCCTACCTTCTACTCCAGAAGTTGGCAGACAACGTCAACCCCAGATCTTGCCTTCAAATATATCTGGAATGATAAGTAGAGAGGTGGGAGACCAGCTGGGGGGCAGTGACCATCCCCCGATTTTTCTTACTGTCCAGAATGTACCAGTTAATACAGGCCCAGTCATCACAAGATTTAACTACAAGAAAGCCAACTGCGGCCTGTACAGACACAGGACAAGCATACGGTTGTCTGCTCTCAAGGTACAAAATAGGGATATCAATGCTATAGTGCACGATTTCAATAGAAGTATTCTACAAGCTGCAAAAGAAGCAATCCCCAGAGGCTGTCGACACAACTATAGACCGTACTGGTCCAGCACACTCCAGGAATGCCAGGAAACAATGAATCAGGCTAGAAAGGATGCAGAAGCCCAACCTTCACCTGACAACCACATCAAATGGAAAAAGGCTGTAGCAGTGTTCCAGAGAACTAAACTTGAAGAAAAACGGAAAAGCTGGAGAAATAAAACAGCAGCTCTAAACCTTGAGAAAGATGGCAAGAAACTCTGGAGATTAGCCAAATCACTCAATGAAGAGAGTTTCTCTCCTAGACAAACAATCACGCTAAGTGATGGTGACAAAATCTTCAGAAGAAAACAAGCTGCAGATTTGTTTGCCAGAAAATACAGTGTTGAAAGCAACCTGACCCTTAATGAGGACCATCAGAGAGAAATAAGGAAAGAAATACAAGCAAATAAGAGACAGACAGATACTCCTGCCTCTATGAGGGAGCCATTTACCATGGGCGAACTACAAAATGCCATCTTTAGGCTTAAGTTAAAAAAGTCTGCAGGTCCAGATGAAATCAGCAACGAAATGCTAATCAACCTGAGCTCATCTGCTAAAGTAAAGCTGCTGGAAAAACTGGCAGGTACAGGATGGGGAGCGAATGGAAAAACCCTAAAGAAAGTTTATAATGGAGCGATAAGACCCCACTTGGAGTTTGGTGCAACAGCATGGTCAACAGCTGCTAATTCCCATCTACAATCGTTAGACAGAGTGCAAAATCAAGCTCTTAGACTCATCACAGGATCCATGAAAACTGCACCAATCCTGAAGATGCAGAAAATAACTGCAATGCAGACACTGTCCTATAGAAGAGACACTAAAACTATGATGAAGATGGAGAAGTTTAATAGTATGCAGTCACACCCAATGAATGAAAGATTAGATGATCTGGCATTAGGGCGTCTCAAGCGTAGCAGCTTTGTCCATTGGGGGAAAGACTTAGAAGACAGTATCAAGCTGATCTACCTATTAGAACAACACCGCTGAAACCTACCCTATACCTTGGGAGCAAGTCAGTGATACAATACAGATAATGACTTCAGTCAATAGATTCACAACTGGAGATGAGTCCAATGATCTTCAAAAACGAACAGCTGCTCTTAGCATGATTCATGAAAACTATCCCGAACAGTCATGGATACATGTTTACACAGATGGATCAGCAACCAGTGCGGTTAAAAATGGAGGTGCTGGAGTCTTTATTACATACCCAGGCAACCACCGCCACACAAAGTGGATACCCACTGGTAAATTCTGTTCCAACTACACAGCAGAGATTGTAGCACTAGAGCAGGCTGCCGAAATGTTACACAACACCAGTTCTGACTGCCACCAAGTGGTTATATTCACAGATGCGCTTTCAGTGCATCAAGCCCTCAAGAGTGGCAAACTCCCTCACTTGAGATCTGAACTTGGCAAGGTGGCTGTTATCCCACTGTGGTATACCAGGAAACGAAACCGCAGATAAACTTGCTAAAAAAGGGGCAGAATGTGATCAGGAAGAGAATGCAGTAACATACTATGAGAAGAAAAGGGCCATCCAGGCTATTAGAAGTGAATAGAGTCTGGCCAGAGATGACTACCACTTACTTGACCGGCATGGGCAGGTCTTTGTCCTACGTCTCAGGACAGGACATAACAAACTTAACCAGCATATGCACAGGCTTCGTCTAAATAGTACACCTTTTTGCCCTTGTGGGCTATGTGTGCAGACTACAGAACATGTCCTGCAAGACTGTCCCTTGTTCAGCCCTTTAAGAAAGGAATACTGGCCCAGTGAGTCACCACTGTACACAAAGTTGTATGGGACTAAAAATGAACTCATAAAAACAGTCAAGTTTATCACAAGAACCTGTCTGTCGGTGTAAATCAGAAAACGAACACAAGAAGAAGAAGAATTTCTTAATTCGTGATAAGCAGTAAAGTTTTTATTTTTATGTGCCATATCCCGCTCTCTCATAATTTCTAGAACTGCACTAGTTATCCACGGTGATTTAGTTTGGCTTTGTACTCTAACTTTCTTAACTGGTATATGTTTATCAAAAACACCGTAGACTGTCTTAGTCCAGTAGGCTATAGGGTCACCAGGTTCAGGAAGTTGATAAACATGATCGAGCTTTACATTTTGCAAGTCGCGTAAAAATAAATCCAGATTAAAGGGTTTGAAACATCTAAATTGAATAGTCAAATGCTTATTTTTAGGAGCTCTAAATTTACCCTTTGACCAGGTAATGCATACGGGATAATGGTCGCTGACTGCACTATCAGGAACAGGACATTCAATAGTATTTGTTGGACAAGACACATAAATGTGATCGAGTATAGTTGAGGTGGTTTCTGTCACTCTCGTGGGCCGGTTGATTAGTTGTTTAAAGTTATAGGATAGGATGATATCTCGCCATGTTTGGTTTAGTTTCTTTGCATCAATGTTGAAATCTCCTAGAAGAATAATTTCTTTTCCTAAGCTAAAAACTCTATCCAGCATAGAAGTGAAGTCGTCAAACCAATTGTTACCTGCACACGGATTTCGATACAGGTAACCAGTGAAAAGTGATTGCTGGTTTGACGGCTTGACTTCCAGCCAGACACTCTACTTCTAAAGATTCTAGATCATTTCTATGGAAATAATTGATACAATTTGAGATATAAACTGTTTCTAATTTTCTCACTGCGTCTTTGCGAATAACACTGAACCCATTGATTTTAATTTAATTATTAGTAATTTTATTGTTTAGCCGACTTTCGGTAATTCCAAAAAGATGAAACTGGCTGTTAATCCTAACTGATAGCTCAGGTAGTTTGCCTAACAAATGATAAATGTTTAGGTGACCTATTCGGAGGCCACCTTTGTTTAACCACTGATTACGACTGGCTGACATTGTATTTGGTATAAGGGAGTTCATATTTCTTGGCATTGACATTTTTTTTTCAAGATGTACTCACTGGGTTGTACTGGCATGTGATAGGGTAGGGTACCGTCTCTGCTGGAGTGACATCGTGAAAGCCTGGTGCAGAGCTGCAGGATTAAACTGCATGAGATGCTCGACATCTCGATTCCAGCGGTAAGCAGGATGTACGTTAGTGTACAGTGAGGGGTGGTTAACGTGAGTACCACCAGCAGGTCCTCCATTGTAGACTGAAATCTGGGGCATAGCGCTATTTTTTAAGGGTGCTTTTGTAGATCTGCACTGTGGAGACTGTTTAACAGGCAAGGAAGGAAACAGTTCATCATAAGTCTCAGTCTGAGAAATAAGACATGGTTTGTGCTGCACCGGAATGTGCACTTGGGTTGAAGAGAAGTTTAAAGCTGCACTAGAGGATGTTTTATCATTACAATCATTCAGAGTGTTTGCTACAGATGTTCGTTCAGGGTATTCTATATTTTTGGCCAAAATACTAGTTCCTAATTTTGAGCAGTGTATTTGGTCTCTATACATGCTTTTCTTGGGCGCACCGGATGAGGAAGCAAAAAAAGGAGTATTATTTATAAATCTAACATAATGTTCTGAGCAAAAATTTTCGTAGTGTCAGATTGCCCAAGTCGGTCTTGCCACGTTGAACTCCATAGCTTGGGGTTATCATAGAACTTATGAACACAGAAGATCTAGGAAACTTTACACGTATAATTTTCAACAATGAAGACAGTTTTGAACTACTGATAACTTGATCGTTCATAATGTCATTAATTCCAATATGAACTGTCGTTCGCAGCACATTAGAACTGATGTTAGATCGGTTCAGTGTCGCTATCAGTTTATTAATGTCTGCGCCCGGTAGTAAATAGACAGCTACTGTCTCACTGGCTGATGATGCCATGCGGTCACAATAAATTCCCTTCATCAGGGAATCGCCAACAATAACATGTGTGACGCTAGAGTCTATATGGAGTACATGGGGTTGTCGGGTCTGTCTGGATCGGTGCTAATCTTGCCACTGGTGGCTGCCATTTTCATTGCGGCCAGTGTCTATGCATGGTATATGCGACGACTGTTGGTTTGTGGTGGTGGAATTATGAGAAGGCAAGTTCTGCATTTCATCTAGAGCCTGAAATCTGTTGCTCGTATGCACCCCAATTGGGTAGATAGAGGGTGATCACTCGACAGGCTGTGAGGTGGTTTCCTTGGATTCTTCTTGGTCTTCATTGTCAACATCGTTGTTAGCTTTTTTGTTAACTTCATTGTTGGCTGCGTTGTCAACTTTGTTGGTAACTTTGTTGTTAACACTGTTATTGACTTTAGAGAAGGTTTCGATGATCACTCTCAAATTGGCATTTTCTTCTCTAAGAATCTTTATTTCATTTTTTAGTTCAAAGTTTTCTTACGTAAATTTTGAAGGCAAGATGGACACATGTCTGTCTGACACTCAACACTTAAAACAAAAGCAAGATGGACACATGTCTGTATTGTCAAGTCTCTGCAGTAATTACCATTTCTTACCTTTGACCTGTGAAATTATTTCAATGGTCCCCAGCTTATCTGGCCTGCACTGTCTTATGCCCAACAGCCAAGGGACAATCAATGTGAGCTGTCTGATCATATCCCTGCCTAGGTGACCATCATGCCCTTGTGAGGGTGGTCCACCATCACAGAGCCAGCTCTGATACCCAGCTGACAGTAACTGTCAGCATGCGACAGCCGCTAGCCTCAGTATGAGCAGACTAAGCCAAGATGGGATAGCTGACCTGGTTAATACCAACTGGTAACCTGAGGTAAGCCTACCCATCAGGTAAGGACTGGACTCGACTGGTTTTGAGACAGAACATTCCGATAAGCGCTCCATCCTCTTCTTTAGCAACAAGCTCTGAGTTCAAGTTATGATGGTGTCAGTAGCAGATGGACTGTATGTCCATCTTGACTTTCCCTGGAACCTGGGCCAGATCCCTGGTCACTCCACACTGCACCATTTTCTTTAGACCCTGATGATGTACTTCTGCACTAATCACTCATTCTTCAATGTCAATTTCATATCTAGACAACAACAGAGAACACAAGATACAGTCAATATCGTATCTATACAGCAACACAGAATACAAGACGATGTGAATTTCACATCTATACAGCAACACAGAATACAAGACAATATAAATATCACACCATTAATACAACACAAAGCACAAGATAATCTAATTATCATATCTCTACAATAACAACACAGAATACAAGACAATGTAAATATATTATCTTCCCAGTAACAACACACATAATGTAAGACAATGTCAATATCATATCTCTGCAAGACAAGATAATGTCCATATCACACTATTTCACATCTATACAACAACACAGATTATAAGAAAATGTAAATATCACATAAACATGAACTGCTGGCACAAGTTAAACATGAAATGTGACAGAATAATAAGACATACCCTCTGTGACTTGTGACCCTTTCTTGCTGTCAAGGTGAACATTCCACTGTGAAACGATGGATCGGCTAGCAGACTCTGCGCTGTCAGGGTCCTGGAGGTCAACAATATCCAATCAGACAGAAATATTAAATTCTTCACTTTCTTTTCATGCATAATACAGTACCATCTACTGGCCAAATCTGTGCCACAAAGGCTAGCAAGTGGCCACGGATTATTGCCAGTTGTACTGTATTCATGATCTTTCTCTGTTGGGCTCAGGTCTGCAACAATCCTCATTTTCCAAATTGTTGCCCCTGAGTAAACTGAGATGAAAAGCTGTGACCTACTATCTTTATCCTAAACATAAGACAGTAGCAACATTAACCAACTCCTCTTCTTCTTCACATTCAGTAGCTGTAAACTCTGGCAGAAAGTTCTAGTGAGCTGGTTCCATTCTGGACTTTGGTCTTGTTCCAGAAATTGAGTTTTGCATGCACATCCAGTATACAGATCTGGCTTATTTGTATCTAGACTGTTAGTTTTTTTCCTCTCAGGCAGATGCACTTTTAACTCGGAGGGAAACACCAGTAATTAGTCACCTCCTATGACGAGCTTGTTGGAAGAGAAGGAGGAGGATGGGGGCAGTGGGCCTTTTCTGTTTTCTCCTTAATAGTGCTCCAGGACCCAGACAGGGAGAAGCAACCCCTTACAGTGAAACAGGTTAACACAAACATGGTTAGCAGAAGAACAGAAAGGCTGTAGAGGAAACAGAAGCTGCACAGATGCATTTAGAGCAAACAGAAGCTGCACCGGTGCATTTAGAGCAAACAGAAGCTGCACAGATGCATTTAGAGCAAACAGAAGCTGCACCGGTGCATTTATAGGAAACAGAAGCTGCACAGGTACATTTATAGGAAACAGAAGCTGCACCGGTGCATTTATAGAAAACAGAAGCTGCACCGGTGCATTTAGAGGAAACAGAAGCTGCACAGGTAGAGGAAATAAAAGCTGCACAGGTAGAGGAAACAGAAGCTGCACAGGTAGAGGAAATAAAAGCTGCACAGGTACATTTATAGGAAACAGAAGCTGCACAGGTAGAGGAAACAGAAGCTGCACAGGTAGAGGAAATAAAAGCTGCACACGTAGAGGAAATAAAAGCTGCACAGGTAGAGGAAATAAAAGCTGCACAGGTAGAGGAAACAGAAGCTGCACAGGTAGAGGAAACAGAAGCTGCACAGGAAGAGGAAACAGAAGCTGCACAGGTAGAGGAAACAGAAGCTGCACAGGTAGAGGAAACAGAAGCTGCACAGGTAGAGGAAATAAAAGCTGCACAGGTAGAGGAAACAGAAGCTGCACAGGTAGAGGAAATAAAAGCTGCACAGGTAGAGGAAATAAAAGCCGCACAGGTAGAGGAAATAAAAGCTGCACTGGAGCATTTATAGGAAACAGAAGCTGCACTGGAGCATTTAAAGGAAACAGAAGCTGCACTGGAGCATTTAGAGGAAACAGAAGCTGCACAGATGCAATCTTCACACAAACATTTAACAGAAAAGAAATGAGTATAGTAAGAACTTATCTGTGCCATTCATAGACCAAATAGTCTTTGTCAATGACCACATATAGACGTGTGCAAGCAGGACATGAATGATACAGGTACTATGGTAGATTCATGGGAACAAAGTGCTATGGACCATACAGTGTGGAGGAGGCAATTCAAGAAAAAAAAATGATCGCAAAAAGGATGAGAGCTGAGTTTCTAAGAGGAAGCACACCAAAAACATGTGATGGCAACAACAGTTCTGAAACCCCGTGCTCTAACTGTGGAAGACACGTCTTAACACGTTCAGGACTTGCTATCGCCACGGGCTGTGTGTCCCATGCTCTAACTGTGGAAGACACGTCTTTACACGTTCAGGACTTGCTATCGCCACTGGCTGTGTGTCCCACGCCTGTTCATACCATAATACAATGCTATCATCTGAAAAAGTGCCAACGCTGGTTAGAATAATTAAGGAACATTTAAATCATTCATTGTAAGCTCTGCAGTAAAACAAGGATGCATCTCATTACCACTCCTGTCTAGCAACTACAGTGACAATATAAGTGAGATTGCCAAACCCACGAACGAAAATATTAGTTACATCAACAAAATACTATTTGCTGATGATCTCACATCTGTCAGTGAAGAATACAACACAAATAACAAAAGAATCAACACTCACATCTGTCAGTGAAGAATACAACACAAATAACATCAGAATCAACACTCACATCTGTCAGTGAAGAATACAACACAAATAACATCAGAATCAACAGACACATCTGTCAGTGAAGAATACAACACAAATAACATCAGAATCAACAGACACACAAAATAGCATGCAGTCCTAATGTTCAGTATCTGGTAAGTCATGTTGAACACACAAATGACCTATCATCCTAACATCAGCAAACTGTCACTAATGTCAGACACACAAATAATACAACATCCTAACATCAACTAAACTGTAAGTAGACACAAAAATGACACGTCGCCCTAACATCAACTAAACTGTAAGTAGACACAAAAATGACACGTCGCCCTAACATCACCTAAACTGTAAGTAGACACAAAAATGACACGTCGCCCTAACATCAACTAAACTGTAAGTAGATACAAAAATGACACGTCGCCCTAACATCACCTAAACTGTAAGTAGACACAAAAATGACACGTCGCCCTAACATCAACTAAACTGTAAGTAGACACAAAAATGACACGTCGCCCTAACATCACCTAAACTGTAAGTAGACACAAAAATGACACGTCGCCCTAACATCAACTAAACTGTAAGCAGACACAAAAATGACACGTCGCCCTAACATCACCTAAACTGTAAGTAGACACAAAAATGACACGTCCTAACATCAACTAAACTGTAAGTAGACACAAAAATGACACGTCGCCCTAACATCACCTAAACTGTAAGTAGACACAAAAATGACACGTCGCCCTAACATCACCTAAAATGTAAGTAGACACAAAAATGACACGTCGTCCTAACATCACCTAAACTGTAAGTAGACACAAAAATGACACGTCCTAACATCAACTAAACTGTAAGTAGACACAAAAATGACACGTCGCCCTAACATCAACTAAACTGTAAGTAGACACAAAAATGACACGTCGCCCTAACATCACCTAAACTGTAAGTAGACACAAAAATGACATGTCGTCCTAACATCACCTAAACTATAAGTAGACACAAAAATGACATGTTGTACTAACACAAACTAAACTGTAAGTAGACACAAAAATGACACATCCTAACATCAACTAAACTGTAAGTAGACACAAAAATGACACGCTGTCCTGACATCTACTAAACTGTAAGTAGACACAAAAAGGACACGTTGTCCTAACATCAACTAAACTGTAAGTAGACACAAAAATGACACGTTGTCCTAACATCAACTAAACTGTCAGTAGACACAAAAATGTCCCGCTGTCCTCCCATCAACTAAACTATCAGTAGACAAAAAAAATGTCCCGCTGTCCTTCCATCAACTAAACTGTCAGTAGTAGACAAAAAAATGTCGCGCTGTCCTCCCATCAACTAAACTGTCAGTAGACAAAAAAATGTCACGCTGTCCTCCCATCAACTAAACTGTCAGTAGACAAACAAAATGTCACGCTGTCCTCCCATCAACTAAACTTTAAGTGTAAGTAAACATAAATGTCACGCTGTTCTCCCATCAACTAAACTGTCAGTGTAGGTAGACACAAAAATGACACGTTGTCCTAACATCAACTAAACTGTAAGTAGACACAAAAATGACACGTTGTCCTAACATAACCTAAACTGTAAGTAGATACAAAAATGACACGTTGTCCTAACATCACCTAAACTGTAAGTAAACACAAAAATGACATTTGTCCTAACATCAACTAAACTGTAAGTAGACACAAAAATTACACGTTGTCCTAACATCACCTAAATTGTAAGTAGATACAAAAATGACACGTTGTCCTAACATCACCTAAACTGTAAGTAAAAACAAAAATGACATTTGTCCTAACATCAACTAAACTGTAAGTAGACACAAAAATGACACGTCCTAACATCAACTAAACTGTCAGTAGACAAAAAAAATGTCCCGCTGTCCTCCCATTAACTAAACTGTCAGTAGACAAAAAAAATGTCCTGCTGTCCTCCCATCAACTAAACTGTCAGTAGACAAAAAAATTTCCCGCTGTCCTCCCATCAACTAAACTGTCAGTAGACAAAAAAAGTCACGCTGTCCTCCCATCAACTAAACTGTCAGTAGACAAAAAAATGTCACGCTGTCCTTCTATCAACTAAACTTTAAGTGTAAGTAAACATAAATGTCACGCTGTCCTCCCATCAACTAAACTGTCAGTGTAGGTAGACACGTAAAATGACACGCCGTCCTAACATCAACAAAAAGTAACTGTACTGCATGTGTAAGTACACACCATCCTAACATAAACTAAACTGTAAGAAGACACAAAAATAAACGCACCGTACTAACATCCACTAAACTTTAAGAAGATACAAAACTGATACACCATCTAACATAAACTAAATTGTAAGTAAACAAAAACAACATGTTGACCATAGTGTTCAGAGTCTAACGTCAACTTCACTGTATGTAGACACACAAATAACTAATATCAAACTTTCATTGATGTTAGACACAAAAATTACACGACATCCTAAAATTAATTAACTTAACTGCAATTAGACACCAAAATGACACACTCTCTAACATCAACTAAATCATTACTGTCAGTGGACACAAAAATGACATGCCATCCTAACATCAACTAAACGTAACTGAAAGTAGATTTTTTAAAATGACATGACATCCTGAAATCAACTGATCGCAACTGTAAGTAGATATAAAAATGACACGCCATACTAACATCAACTAACCGTAACTGAAAGTAGATTTTTAAAAACGACATGCTGTCCTAATATCAACTATATTGTAAGTAGACAGTAGACATAAAAATGATATGACATCCAAACATCAACTAAACGTAACTGTAAGTAGATACAAAAATGACATGACATCCTAACGTCAACTAAATGTAACTGTAAGTAGATACAAAAATGACATGACATCCTAACATCAACTAAACGCAACTGTAAGTAGATACAAAAATGACATCACATCCTAACATCAACTAAACGTAACTGTAAGTAGATAAAAAAAAAATGACATGACATCCTAACATCAACTAAACGCAACTGTAAGTAGATACAAAAATGACATGACATCCTAACATCAACTAAACGCAACTAAGTAGATACAAAAATGACATGCCATCCTAACATCAACTAAACGTAACTGTAAGTAGACATAAAATTTACATGCTGTCCTAACATCAACTAAACGTGACTGTAAGTAGACATAAAATTTACATGCTGTCCTAACAGCAACTAAACGCAACTGTAAGTAGATACAAAAATTACATGCCAAATGTAAATGTAAGCACACAAAAATGGCACGCCATCCTTACCTCAACTTAATTGAGTGTACCCAAGCAGACACACAAATTACATACCATCCTAACATCTACTGTACAGTTCGTGTGTGAGGACACAAATAAGACACGCCGTTCTAACATCAAACATACTGTATGTGTAAGTTTCCTAACATCAGCTATACTGTGCGTGCAAGTTGATACAAACGTGACACGCTATTCTAACATGCCTACACAGGACGTTCTGTTTATGGTGACATGTGACATGGCATTTACAGTTTGCACTTTAGGCAGAACAGTTCAAGAAGCCAGTGGAGCCTTTTCCATGACTAAAAGCAGCATGATGATGGAGGTGATGGCGGTGACACAAACTTTCATGTGGATATAATTACAGGACTATCCCCATGTAATTCTTTAAGCATGATACGGCGGGTCGAGGCCGGCTGGTTATGCAGACAGTGGACTGAGTTATTGATTTTAAAACCTTCTTGTGTGTGCAGTTACCTTCATAGTTGTTGTAGGGCATGCAGGTGTTGTTGGTAATGAAAGAGCTGATAAGACTGACAGGTGCCACATTAACTGCAGATGACCGGCCCATGAATCACAGACATTTTCAATGCCCTTAGAGAGATAGGACGTTCCAAGGATTTTGGGAGCGGCGTGACCACATCACTGCTAAGAATATGAGAACTGGGAGTAAAGATTGGCATAGCCAAGCATGAGAAGCACACCGGACACACAAAATCTTGCCAACCAGCATAGGACTGGCACTCTTAACTGCGCGATGCTAATGAATATGTTGAGAGGGAAAGCTGAGCACCTATAGATGTGTCTGGAGTGCTGTAAAGATAATCCAACTCATAACTCACACTGCATGCCGTTCTAACATTAACTATACTGTACGCGTAAGTTGACATCAATTACACTGTACATGTTAAGCTGAGGCAAACATGACATTTAAACAACTATAAGTAATGTAAAGATCCCTTTCAACGCCTCAGGTAAATGGGAAGAGCACCCCATTTTTACAGACCAATCGGCACTAGGTTGGTAATGTGGTCAGCTTTACGCCAGCTGTCTTTACTTCCCCAGGACAAACATCAGCTATCAACTATACTTTGGGTTTAAGTATGACAAGCCGTTCTAACATATACTTTACTTTAGGTTTGAGTATGACAAGCCGTTCTAACATCAACTATACTTTAGGTTTAAGTATGGCAAGCCGTTCTAACATCAACTATACTGTCCACGGCAGTTGACACAAACGTGACACGGTCAAAATGGACGTAGGAGCACTGTTTGGAGCCGAGGCACATTTTTTGCTTCTGCCGGACGGTGGCCGTTGTAGTTTTACCCCATTTGTAGACATTGTAGACATAGTTTTGTCACCCAGCTTCTGAGCTGAATGCATGGCGTGACACTGTGAGCTGAAGATTTCATTTGGATTTTTTTTTTTACTATAACCAACGTGGTGGTATGAATTATAAATTCAGAAAATGGCACGATGCCTGTCATCGCAATGTTGGTGGTACCCCTGGGTAATTAAAATTGATGATTAACTGCATTTCTAATGTCGGACTTTTGTGTTAGCACTTCGGATTGCTACCATATGCTTTAATGTGTGTGTGTATGCTAGATATGCTGAGACAGCAGTCTGTCAATCTTGCCCCAAGGGACTGTCATAAACATTCTATGAGTTTTTCGTTGGCACAGAAGCTGAGCAATGATGGGGTGACCCGTTTGCTATGAAGCTGAAACTAAGACTACCACTACCAGACATAAATAATAATCATTATTATAATGTATGTGTGAGCTGACATCATACACATGACAGTAATGACACGCCGTTCTAACTTGACATCAGCTTTACTCATAATAACCGAATGTGTGTGTTGAAACAAACATGAAACGCCGTTCTAACATTAACAACAAAAAACACTGGGACTGTGGCACAACTAGATTAGATTAATATAATTAGTAAATTACTAAACTAATAGTAATACTAGGGACACCAGCGAGCGGTGAGATGTGTGTCCTGTCCGTAGCTGGGCACTTACAACAACACCAGAGAGTAATTCTGTAATGTTTTCCTCATTTTCGTCTTCCAGTGAATCTGTGTCCAGTATGCCGATGATGTAAGTGACAAAGACGTCAGTGTCGATGTCGCAGCTGAGAGATTTCAACTTGTCCGTTAACCAAACATCGAAGCCGTCCGCTCCAGGAGCCGCCATCTTCCGCGACTAGAGCGATTTAGGCAGTGTTGCCACTTTTCTTTGACACAAAATATCCAAAACGGTTTCAAAAAATATCTAAAAAGATCTAAATTTGCGTGGAAAAATTCTAGAAAAAACATCCAAATTGAAAAAGTCAAAAATTACATAGCTTTTGTTATGACTTACCCTACATAATCATGTCCTCACCTTCACTGATGTCTGCCTCACAAGATCCACAGGATAAACTTAGCTTGGATAATGAAGTTGAAGCTTCAGATCCAAAATGACCCTGGTATGCTTTAGTTGTTCAAATTTCTTTATAAGTGGAACAGTAGACATTTTTTCTCAAATCTCATCAGGCCGAATTTTAATGACACGATAGCATTTAAGAGGTCAAATTTCATCCTGTTTTTTAGGTTCGATTTGATATAATTCCTAGCACTAAAAACTCTTTCTACGTCAGCATTTGAGTGGGGTAGTATCATGGTATACATGGCACTTTAAAGAGCTTACAGAATGGACTGTTTGATGAGTCATCTTTAAATTGTCTCACTTCATTCCAAAACGCTTTAATTTATGTTTTGTTTGTCCATTCAGCTAACTTTATTTTGGTTAACTGATATTCTGCTTCCGCGACACTATTATCAGTAGCCCCTAAAAATTTCATAACTTTACAATATTTAGGTATGTCCTTTATTGGCTGAAGTATGTTGCTCACAGAAAAAAGTGAAATATTTTTCAAAACATCTAGATTTTCAGGAAATCTCTGCTTCAATTGCTTCAATAATGAGATAAGAAAATCTTGACAGCGTTTTCTTAAGTTGTTCTCTTCATTCTCTGTTAACAGTCCTTTTGTTTTTAAATCATCAATTTTTGATTCGATTTAATATCCAAGGTGTGGCTTAGGAGCCAAATATATATCTATAGTGCAAGTGAGCAAATCAGCTTTAGAAGTTGGCAACACCAGTCTTTTACCGAGTGAAATAGCAAGGTGAGATCATCAAGTAATTTAACTTTATCAACAAGTTTAGATTCGAACAGTTTATTAACTTTTTGCACTTCCATTAGAATAAGTTATAAAAAGAGAATGAATGACACATTTTTTTCATCACTGTACATTCCATATAGTATTTCAGCTGTGTAGCATTTTTCACTTTGTCTTGTTATTTCAAAGTGTGTCTTCAACTTCAGCCATTGCTTCCTAATTCTTTCAACAGATGGTTAAATTGATAACCATCTAGTTTTGAAATCTGACATAATTTTTGGTGGTGTGGAACCACCATTCAAAGCTGTATATAATGTATTGTATTGCTGTTGTCAAATGATTTTAAAAAACCAGTAAAGTGTTTCAGCAATAAGGTATTCCAAATTCCTTGGTAAATATTTAGATGAAGCATGTGATAATGCTAGCTGCAATGAATGACGCATACACTTTATAAGTATTAACGATGGGTTAGCTTCCTTTAACTTGGCATAAACGCCATTGTTTATACCAACCATCAATGAGGCATTATCAGTACCAATTACAGCCAAATTCTTCAAGCCTAACTGTTTGCTGATTAAAAGGTCCTTCAGTTCCTAAACTATACTTTTTACATCACACTTTTCAAATTGAACTAGTCCAAGATTTTTTACAAATCGATCAAATGGTCACAGTTTGAAATTGCGCAGTGACAAATTAAAAACATTGCGACTGATACTTCAACTTTTGATGATTCATTTATCAGTATAGTTCTGAAAACAGATGTCAGCGGTGTAATATCTTTAAATGAAACTGCAGTTTTATGCTTTTTTTAATCTCTGCATGACTCTTTGAGTTTTGTATTTTCGCTTTAATTTCACACTTGCAGTACTTACAACAAGCTTTGGTCATATTCCCAGTTTTTAATTTTGTCATTATGCAACCACTCTTTCCAAATTTTTTTGCTCATACTTTACTTTTGGCATGTCGAAAGTTTTTTTCAAAGTGAAAGCCACAAAAGAAGATGAGCAATTATTTTTTTTAAATCGCATGAAAAAGAAACGCAAAGTCAGCACAGTGAGGATACGGTTGAAAAAAAAGAGTATGATTTACGCGCGTTTTTATTAATCAGTACCGGGGCTGCCAGATATTTGTGCGTTGACCCCAGTGAGAGTTCAAAGTTCAAGTGATGGCAGTTGTCACAATGTACGTGCCAGACCCAAACACAAATATTGTAATAAATATTTTATACAGTAATTATTAAATTGACAATGAAAAAAAAAATCTATAAAATATCTAACTCATATCAAAAGTTCTAGAAAAACATTTACGATCTAAACGTCAAAAACAGTATCTAAATGCAATGAAAAAGATCTAAATTTGGATATAAAAGATCCAAAGTGGCAACACTGGATTTAGGGCCAGGGTTGCCAGATAAAAAAAAAAAAAACACTTTATTTTATGCCAAACCATCACCCAAAATATGCCAGAAAATTGCCAAATAAAGTTTAACATTGTACTCACTTCACATCAAAAGCTCTAGATTTAATTCTTCACTGTCATCCTCACTGGAACCAGGGAAAGATGCAGCATAAACCTTTTCGGATGTAAAATCTTGAAATCTTTTGTTTCTTGCTTTTGATTTAGTTGAAGTAACAAGAGAGAATATTCTCTCAACTACAGCATTGCTAACGGGGTAAGGGCGAAAGTGACCAACTCTTTAAATGCCTGGTGTCGTAGTACGCCTATAAAAATTATTTTCCTGTTTGTGGGTAGTCCATCCTTCTTAAATCTAGCGTTTTCCAGGTGACAACAATAAGTTTTCTGTACTGTTCTTCTATAATACTGATGTTGTTTTCTGCCAGGTGTAAAAATGGTAGCTCTGAAAACTGTGTCCTTGATATTTGATTTAAAACTGCCAAACGGCTCAGTTTTGACAGATTTTGATATATATTCTTGGTGGAAAGTCTACACGTAATTTGATTGAGAGCTTCCTCTAGCACAGACATACATCTTTCTTCAACATTGTTTATTTCTATCTGAAATTCAGTCCTGTTATTCTTTTTGTTGGAACGCATTACATTCCGTTAGGAATTTAATTCCAAAGTCAACGTGATGAATGTTTTCTTTTTCTGCTCATTGACGTCATACAGTCTGTTCTGGACTTTTCTAGTGCATGAACATTTCTTGGTGTCTCGTTCATGAGGATCAGCTTTTGTTTGTTGAAAAAGACTTTTCATTCTTTCAAATTCTTGTAAAATTGGTGTCGCAAACACAAAGTACAAATAATTATTGTGGTTTAACAACATCTCCTTTAACAATCCTACTTTATATTTTGTGTCAAACGTTGTCTGTGCTAATTCAGCCCATGTGAAATAAGCTTTCAATTCTTCCCAGTTCACCAACATTTTGAACATAATCTTTCCACGCACAAGCCACCTAGTAGATGACAGTTTCTCAGATGGAAGAGGAGCAGTTCGTTCTGATTCAAACTCCGTAGATGTGTTCATCACTCTAAACAGTTCTTTATTAATTAAATCTTCAGACTTTTTACGACGCAAATAAAAGGGATTTCAAAACAACAGCAGAAAGATGGTACCAGAAATGGAGAAAACACCATTCGGACACAATCGACTCAACAACAAAAAATGGACAATAGTAAAATAAACCAAAGAGAGGCCATACCCCTTCTATGGCTGACCTCCCATATACCCCCTTCTATGGCTGACCTCCCATATACCCCCTTCTATGGCTGACCTCCCATATACCCCCTTCTCTTCCTTGTGTTTTTCAAACTCTTGCACATGACACAAAACAGACACAATCACACGGCAACACATGTAAACAGACTAACACTAGAAAACAAGACACATGAAGGCTCATACTCACACGATAGCAAAAAAAACAATACTCGCAAACATACAAAGTTGAAATAAAGGGGAAACCCCTAAAAAAAAACAGTTCTTTATAGGCTTCTCGTCTTAACCCTTTCGCTGCTATGGACGTCTTTTCCCGATTTCCCGTACGCTGCTACGCCCGTCTTTGGACGTTATTTTTTTTCTTGACCCCCAGTGCTATGGACGTCCTAAGCCGTTTTTGGACTTTTCTTACAGATTTCTGTTACCTCGTATTTTATTGGCTGAAATGCAATATACATTAGCTATATTTAGATTAAACTGACCCATTTACATATGATTAAAAGCACTGGCACGTACTTTTAGGCGTGTTTAACGTGTGTTTACTGCATTCTGCGTTATCCCGTTGCTTTGTTTACCGTGACAGCGTGGTCGGTGATCTGTGTATTTTGTGCCCTGATATATATTTGTGCTTTTGTATTATTCTACACTTAGTACAAAATGGCAAGAAAACTTGTTAAAGTTGATAAAGAATTGATGGAATTTCTGTGAAGAAGTGATAGCGAAGAGGACTTTGAAATGTTCACTTCTGACAGTGAACAAGAAGATTTGACTAGGCCATCAGTATCGACTGCTGAAACCGGCGTGTCCAAAAAAAGCTGTTTGCCTGTCCGACGTCCTCATTGTCGGAATCAGAGAGCAGCGACAATGAAGCACCATCAAAACGGCAATAAATTGATCAGTTGTCTTTATGAACCGATGATTTGAAACCAGTAGTGCATAATTTTGATGACTCCAGCTCTAACCGTATTTCTGCTACTGTAAATTCAAACAGTTCAGTCACTAAAAATTCTCGTCTTTCCCGATGGACAGACACAGATTCGGACTCTTGCGTTTGGAGGATAGAAAAGTATTGCGCACAGCAAGCAGTGTTGCCACTTTGGATCTTTTGTATCCAAATTAGATCTTTTTCATTGCGTTTAGATCCTGTTTTTGACGTTTAGATACTAAATATTTTTCTAGATTCCTTTTCATATGGAGTTAGATATTTTATAGATTTTTTTCTTTAGTGTCATTTTAATAATTATTAAGTAAATATTTACTAAAATATTTTTGTTTTGGTCTGGCACGTACATTGTGGCAACTGCCATTACTTAAACTTTGAACTCTCACTAAGGTCAACACTCAAAATATCTGACAACCCCGGTGCTGATTAATCGAATCGCGCGTAAATCATACTTTGTTTCAACCGTATCCTCACTGTGTTGTGAAGTATAGCTGTGATGCTGACTCTGTGTTTTCTTTTTCATGTGATATTTAAAAATAATTGCTCACACCTTCTTGTGTGGCTTTCACTTTGAAAAAAAAAAAAAAAAAACCTTTCAACATGCCAAAAAGTAAAGTATGAGTAAAAAATTTCGGGAAAGAGTATTTGCATGATGACAAAATTAAAGACTGGGTGATGGCAGTTCCTGGGGATATAACCAAAGCTCGTTGTAAGTACTGCAAGTGTGAAATTAAAGCGAAAATACAAGACTTAAAGAAGCATGCAGAGACTAACAAGTATAAAACTGCAGTTCCATTCAAAGATATTACACCGCTGACATCTGTTTTTCAGAACTAAAACTGATAAATGAATCATCAAAGTTGAAGGGTCGGTCGCAATGTTTTTTAAGTTGCCATTGTGCAATTTTCAAACTGACCATTGATTTGATTTGTTTAAAAAACACAATTTCTGACAGTAAAGTTATGGATGATGTGAAAATGCATCGCAGCTAGTGTACACATATTATAAGAAATACTTTATTTCTCACTTCGAAAAAGATTTGATCAGTCATATTTTCTACAAATAAATATAGTTTATTATTAGACGAATCAATGATATTTTCGGGTACTGAAAGGGCTTGGTGTGTGTATTATATATTACAGCAACAATACAGACAAAGTAGTTTCTACATATCTTGGACTAGTTCAATTGGAAAAGTGTGGATGCAGAAAGTAGATAGTTCAAGAACTGAAGAACCTTTTAATCAGCAAACAGTTAGACTTGACAAATTTGGTTAGCCTTGCAATTGGTGCATTGGTACCGATAATGCCTCAGTGATGGTTGGTATAAACAATGGCGTTTATACCAAGTTGAAGGAAGCTATCCCATCGTTAATACTTATAAAATGTATGTGTCATTCATTGCAGCTAGCATTATCACATGCTTCATCTGAATGTTTACCAAGGAATTTGGAATACCTTATTGCTGAAACACATAACTGGTTTTCAAAATAATTTTGTCAGACAACAGCAATACAATGCATTGTATTCGCCTTAAATAATGGTTCCATGCCACTGAAAATTCTGTCAGATTGCAAAACCAGGTGGTTATCAATACAACCAGCTGTTGAAAGAATTGTGAACCAATGGTTGGAGTTAAAGACACATTTTGAAATAACAAGACAAAGTGAAAAGTGCTACACAACTGAGATACTATATGGAATGTACAGTGATGAAAAAAATTTGGCATTCCTTCTCTTTTTACAACCTATTCTAATGGAAGTGCAAAAAGTTAATAAACTGTTCGAATCCAAACATGTTGATAAAGTTTAAATTACTTGACGATCTCACTTTGCTATTTTTACTCAGTTGGTAAAGACTGTGTTGCCAACTTCAAAGTTGATTTTGCTCACCTTGCACTATATAGAGAGCTATTTGGCTCTTAAGCCATACCTTGGATATCAAATTGAATCAAAAATTGATGATTTAAAAACAAAAGGACTGTTAACAGAGAATGAAGAGAACAACTTAAGAAAACGCTGTCAAGATTTCCTTATCTCATTATTCAAGCAACTAAAGCAGAGACTTTCCTGAAATCTAGATGTATTGAAACATATTTCACTCTTTTCTGTGAGCAACATACTTCAGCCAGTAAAGGACATACCTAAATATTGTAAAGTTATGAAATTTTTTTAGGGGCTACTGACAATAGTGTCGCGGAAGCAGAATTATCAGTTAACCAAAAAAAACTTAGTTGAATGACAAACAAAACAGAAACTGAAGCGTTTTGGAGTGAAGTGAGACAATTAAAGATGCCTCATCAAACAGTCCATTCTGTAAACTCTTTGAATGTGCCATGTCTGCCATGATACTACATAAACTCAAATGCTGACGTAGAAAGAGTTTCAGTGCTATGAATTACATCAAATCTAACCTAAGAAACAGGATGAAATTAGACCTCTTAGATGCTATCCTGACAATAAAGTTTTGGCCTGATGAGAGTAGGAAAATGCTGTTCCACTTATCAGCTCCCTGATTGTGTATTAAAGAAATTGGAACAGCTAAAGCATACCAGAGTAATTTGGGATCTGAAGCTTCACTTCTTTCATCCAAGCTAAGTTTATCCTGTGGATCTTGTGAAGCAGACATCAGTGAAGATGAGGACATGTGTCTATAGGGTAAGTCATTTTAATAGTTTTGTAATTTGTGACTCTTTTCATTTGGATATTTTTTTAAATATTTTCCACGCAAATTTAGATCTTTTTAGATATTTTTAAACCCCGTTTTGGATCTTTTTTGTCAAAGAAAAGTGGCAACACTGCACAGCAGAGACTTTTTTTTTCACATTGCTTAGCACAGGGCAGACAACTATTTCCGGGAACGTAGCAGCGAAAGGGTTAAATCACTATGGCGAAAAAACTGAGTTATTTCTGACAGTAAGAAACCCATATTTGATGACAGCTTGGCAATTGCACCACAAATGCAGAGTGCTAGTGAATGGCAGATACATCTGAGCTGTACACAAAAAGGAGACATCTTTAATTCTAGACCATACAAAGTTCTTGCACCCGACCATGTTTGAAGCGTCATCTGAGGCAAACCCAATGCAATTTGTAAGACTCTGACCACACCTTTTGATTTCCTTATCAATCAAATTAAATAATTTTTTTCCTGTAGCCCCTTGCAAGGAAATTAAAGCAAGAAATCCAGTAAATATTTCATTTTTCCTGTCACTGAAAAAAACTAACTTTAATGCACAAGTGCTTTTGAGTGGAAACGTCAGTAGACTCATCTATAATTATGGCATATTTCTTGTTCCGAAAATTATCAATAAGGTCATCCTTAAGTGCAGGCAATAAAATTTTTTTATTAAGCATAAACATTTAGTTCTATGCAACTGTATGTGCTCCAGTGTGCTCCCCTGACCATGCGCTCTCATGATTTCCCTTTAATGATCAATTGTGCGTATTGTACAATGACAGGTCATGCTTACAGCAAGTTGCAACTCTGCTGTTTTAACTTTATCATTACTTTGCCTAGGAGTTATTGTTGTAATAAGTTGTGACTGGCTTTTTGACGGAGTTTTCATCCAGTGTTTTTACGGATTTTTCATGATTTGAAATGCTACTAATTCTTGATGCAACAGTGCACTGACACAGTTTACAATATGCTGCCTCTGATCCGTTTGAAGATCTTTTGAGCCATAAGTATGTTTTCTACCAATTACTATTATACTTGCGATTGCTGCCATAAGGTGCTTTCTATTTTTTTTTTTTTGGATGACATGGCCATTGGTAAAAGTAATAAAATCTATCACGGATAGAACTAGGTCAATATCCTATCTATTTTCTGTCCTCGTGTAGTTTCTGAACAGTCTGAATCACTTGGTATCAGTGGTGGGTTTTCGTTTTATATCTCGCATTTATTCTAGTAAATTAACATAAATTACAGAGGTTTATCACAGTCACGATCCATTTAGGACGAAAACAAAACAATAAGAAATGGCGCGAATCTCCGTTAGTCCGTACCAGGACATCACAACAAAGTCAAACTGAAATAAAGATTTTAACTGTAGGTCTTCATTCTATCTATTGTCTTCTTCAGTTTTACCGGGTTGCAGCAGAGTGTCGTGGTTTAAAATATTTATTTTGTGCCTCTCGCGTGATTTGAGTGACAGTGTTTTGGATCTTCTGGCCGTATTCAGCTACTCCATCTATCTATTTTTTCCTGGGTCTTCCTCTGGTCTTTCTTCCCGATGTTCTATTGTAAAAGGCCTTATAGGCAATCTGATCCGGTTGCATTCTTACTAAATGACCAAACCACTTCATTCTCTGTTTTTCAATATGTTCCATGCATGCTCTTGTCCCAACTTTGTCTCTAATGCTGACGTTTGTGACTCTGTCTCTTCTTGTATTGTTGGTGACTCTTCGGAGACATCGCATTTCACACGTAGTTATTTTTTGCATATGTGATTTGTTCATTGTCCACGTTTGGCACTGATAACATAACGTAGGGATGAAAATGCTGTTGATCATCCGTTGTTTGGCTAGTAACGAGATCTTTGGATGACGAAGAAGTGGGGTCAGTTGGTAGTTGACTGCATTAGCTTTCTGAACTCTAGCCTGTATCTCTTTATCGAGTCTTCCATTTTCTGTAAATATGCATCCTAAGTACTTGAATTTTTGAACTTGTTCTAATTGTATGTCATTGATCTTTATGCTTACATTACTGTGTTTCTTTCCTATGGTCATTACTTCAGTTTTTGAGGTGTTTATTTTCAAGTCAAATTTCGTACAGTTAGTGAGCAATGAATCAACATATTGTTGTAGTTTTTGTTCTTTTTCTTGTAACAAACATTGGTCATCTGCAAAGAGAAGTTCATTTATAATATCTGTGTTTTGGTTTGACTCCTGTGCAATTTTATCCTTATATGTGATGAAGAGTAGGGGTGATAGGACACATCCTTGTCGTACTCCTGATATAATGGGGAACCAGTCTGTCATACCTTCCGTTGTTCTTCTATTTTGATAGAGAGCCATTATGTTTCCCAATAATTGTTGTAATACCATCTGTTCCGGCCACTTTGTTTCTTTTGCTTTGCTCTAGGATCTTTTCATCTTCAGATTCTAATATATTAGGTTCTTGTTCTTGTGCAAATTTTATTTTATTAGACACTGGTTCTTGTGGTCCACTATTCAGTAATTCAGAAAAATATTCTTGCCATCTTCTTTTAACTTCTTGGGATTTGGTGAGTGGTTTTTTAGCCTTGCTGTTTATGATCTTTAATGGGTTAAATTTCTCTTCTCTCAGTCTCATAGCCTTGATGGTTCGGTAGAAATGACCTGGTGAAACAGTGCATAGCCTTGCTAATTGTTCTCCGTAGTTTGCCCATGATTCTGATTTCGCCGAATTTACTTTCCTCTTGCTCTTTGCTCTTGCTTTTCTATATTTGATGTAGTCCTCATCTAATTTGGACTTTTGCCACTGATGAAAATATTTCTTCTTTTCTTTGATAGAAATTTTAACTTCTTCATTCCACCATGCTGTTTGTTTCATGTGCCTTCTTCGCTTTCAGAGTCTGCACTTTTCTGTCATTACATTCAGGATGCAGGTTTTAAAAATTTGCCACTCTTCTTCTATGTCATTTCCTTTCTATAGAGTACTGAAAGTGTTTTTAACTGTTTCCTCAACTTGAATTGCCCCATCTTTGTCTTTTAGTTTCTCTATGGCTATCTTATCCATTAGCTGTGGTGTTTTATCAGTGCAAATCAGTGCAAATTCTTGTTGGTTTATTGAGCTAAAGTTCTACAGGTCTATAGTCAGAGTCTATTATTGCATTTGGGATGGCCCTGGAGTTCTTTATTCTCCATCTGTCGCTCTTTTTTGTGAGAATAAAATCTATCTGTGATGCTTGGTTAATATTGTTCCATTTATACCAGGTCAGCTCTGCAAATACATTGAGTAATTGTTCTCCATTGTTGTTACATTTATTTTCTTTGTCACTAAATGGTCCCATATATGTGGACCATGGAGGTCGACGTTCTCCCACATGTCCGTTGAAATCTCACATTACATACAAGCCATCTGTGTGTGTAACTTTACTGATGGTTTCACTAAGTTGGTCACAAAATTCCGTTCTTTCTTCTTCAGTGTAAGTGTCGTTACAAGGAGCATATACTTGAATATACGATACTCTTCTTTTACCTGCAGCCAGTCTGATTCTTATGATTCTCTCTGACACGAATTCTGAATCTAGTAAATATTTTGCTGTTTCTGGAGCATTGATAAAACCCACTCCATGTTTGTTAGTTTCTTGTGGTTGAGTCCCTTTCCAAATCAGAACAAAGTTCTTATGAATTTTCTGGACGCCTTGAGCTTTTCTTCTGATTTCAGCAATTCCCAATACTTTGATTTTACTCTTAATCATAAATTCAACCAATTCAGCCACTTTTTCCCCCATACCACAAATGTTCCATGTAGCCATCTTAAAAACAATCGTGCCGGATCTGTCTATCTTGGCCGGTGTTTCATGTTTATTTCATGACTCTGTCTTGCGTGTGGCGGTTTGAAGCGCTGGTGTAATCGCGCTTTTTCTTCAAAATACACCATAAATCTTGAGCAATGGTGCTTGAACAAACAAATCCCCAACCGGCTTGCTGGGCCTGTCGTTGGATAATCCTGTAGGTCTACATTGCTTTTAGTAAATTTGCGTGTTTTTAACAGAGGAACCATGAAGAAAATGTCAGCACCTCTTGATAAGAAATGCCAGGAAAAACCCAAATATGCCAGAATATGCTAGTTCATTATCTTATGCCAGTTCAATTTCAAATATGTCAGATTTGTTGAATCTGGCATAAAAAATGCCAATATGGCAACCCTGTTTAAGGCTGCCAGATTTTTAAAAAAAATGTATTTGAAGCCAAACTACTACCCCTAAAGCCAGAAAAGGCCAAAAAACATGTAGCATTGTACTTTCGTTCGTTCGTCCATCACGAGGGATGAGGACCACTCTTTCCTTCATTCGTCATGAAACTACAGTTGAATGTTTATGAGTCCGGAAGTGATTTATGAGTCCAAACTGTACCCGGAATGGTCTAGGCTAGGACAAAAAGGGCAGGGCACAATGCTGGTAGACAAAGGGCCTGCCTCTTTAACGGTTCTTTCTGGTCTGTCTTCGCTGTTCAGCTGCCCTAGATGCCTCGCAGATCGTTGCATCATTTCGGATAAATGTGCGCTATGAAGTCTTTTGTTAATGGTATTATTCCACGCTAGAGTCAGCCCATAATGCCGTATTCTCGAATGTTAAAGCAAGCTAAAAGTTCCAGTTTTATTCCACCAGTAACTGTCTGTATATCCAAATGGTCTTTCCCTGAGTTTTGAGCGTCGGCCAGATCCCGTTGTAACTTCTCGCAGCGATATTCTCCCCACACCGTAATGATCTATCTGTGCCTCCACACTGTTCAATCGCTCCTAAAAAGCCCTCACAACATCAAGCTTTCTCAAAACGAGCTCATGCCTTTAAAAACAAAGTGGCCGCTGCGACAGCGTTTTGTCTGACCTTTACGTTTGGCAAAAGCTCCAGTATTGTAACCCTTTATTACTTTGTCTCCATCAGCGCATATTTCTTCCCATAGTTTTCAATCTGGGGAATGAAACTACCTTAAACATTAAATACATCAACCCGATGCCTAAGTTGGTAGAGGTCTGCAAAGAAGAAGATACCCATAATAGCCTTGTAAGTGAACACAACCAACAAATATTGAAATCGCTAACCCAGCGATGTCGGTCAAAATCTACCCCAAATGCGAAATGTGTTGGAGACCAGACTATAGAAGGGATCTCTCTGGCCACCACATATCTAAACACACAAAAATGCCTCGTGCTGGTTGTATGCAGACCAGCTCATGTGGGAATACATGCTCATGAAACTGCAGATAGACAGGCAAAAATGGGTAGATTGAATCAAAACACTAGTAACATAAGTAGGAGCACAGGAGACATCAAATCACTGATTAAAAAAATGAATATTAGAGAAATGGTCCTTCGATTGGGAAAATAGCCTAAAGAGTAGACGACATTCATATAGGTTGTTAAATGCCCCTGAAAGGTAAAGATAGATAACAGATGAGCTTAAAATTACATGCAATCGTTAATTGCTTCGATTACGACTTGGACGTTCTTGCTTTACTATACAGAAAGAAATCTAAAATGTATGCTAAAAATGCAGTACTAAAAAGTAGGGCTGTACAGAATAGTGATTTTCACTATTCGGCGAATAAGAATAGTAGGACCAACTATGCGGCCGAATGCTAATACGAATAGTGTACCATCATCATAAGGTGCCTTGCTGACTTGCGTGGGCGATAATGCCTCGCCACAATCTGCGATCTTCTGCAGCATGTATTAGTTTGTGTGCTGACACACCTCCATGCTATGCAACAATACTGTCAAGAATCTTCTTTCGTTGTTTTTCTATATTCCTCCTTCCACAGATCTTTCCAGTGGTCACAATATGTTACATATTCTCTCTTCCTATAACATGGCAGACTGTCTCCTTCTGATGTTTGTGATTAGTTGTCTTCGGGCTCCCACCTCTTTCAAAACCATCGTTCGCTCGGCCGTTCGTTCGATGTAATTTAACCGCACCTTCATATTATCGTTAGCAATATCTTCAAATCTGATTTGGGCGAAAACACCATGAAAGAACGAAAAATGCATGATATCTCTCGCTCTCTCTCTCTCTCTCTCTCTTCTCTCTCGCTCTCGCTCTCGCTCTCTCTCTCTCTCGCTCTCTCTCTCTCTCGCTCTCTCTCTCTCACTCTCTCTCTTTCTCGCTCTCTCTCTCTCTCGCCCTCTCTCTCTCACACACACACACACTCAAACACACATACACTCAAACACACACACACACACAAAACACACACTCAAACACACACACACAAACACACACACACACTCAAACACACACACACAAATACACACACACACAAACACACACTCAAACACACACACACACACAAACACACACACACTCAAACACACATACACTCAAACACACACACACAAACACACACACACTCACAAGCAACAACAACAAAACTCATTACCTTTAAATATAAGTGCTTACTTGACGAGGCTAACAGTTACTATTGTACAGACCACATCTTCCACTTTTAAATTTCAACCAAAATGTAATCACAACCTTACTTATCCGCAGCACCTTCACGAATACAGATGGAGGATCGCTCGCACCTCGAGATAAATACAAAGACAATTTTTAACACGCTGTGGCTGGCATTTTATGAAGTATGATTGCAGAAGTCGAAAAGAAACCAAAAAATGGGAGCATTTTATTGATGAGTAAGAATAAACTCACAGGGAGCAAGTACAGCGGGGATCTACAGTCATCAGTAGAAATTATCCTCTTTTGACACACGTTTCGGCCCACGATTCCTAAAGTATTTGG
>CAJHNH020002744.1:81195-95947 GCA_905116865.2 Candidula unifasciata
AATGAGACACCTGGGTGTAACCAGCGAGTCTGACCGATTAGAGGAAAGACAAGACGGACATTTAACCGGATTATGACCGGTACCATCAGTATTGGAAATCTGCGCTGGCTGCTGAAGATGAAGACGGAGTACGCATGGGACTGCCCTGAGAGCTGTGATGTCAGTTATTGAATCAATTAGGCTCATCTTAACTCTGTTTCGTCTATGAATGTGTCATCGTTTCATCCGTGGATGTGCTATGATTTCATCTGTAGATGTGCTTTTTGTTTCATCTATGGATGTCTCAATGTTTCATCATAGGATGTGTCACTATTTTATCGGTGGGTGTGTCATTGTTTCATATGTGGATGTGTCATTGTTTCATCTGTGGATGTGTAATCGTTTCATCTGTGGATGTGTCATTGTTTCATCATAGGATGTGTCATTATTTCATCCGGGTATGTGTCATCGTTTCATCTGTGGACGTGTCATCGTTTCATCGTTTCATCTGTGGATGTGTCATTGTTTCATCTGTGGATGTGTCATTGTTTCATGTGTGGACGTATCATTGTTTTATCTGTGGCTGTGTCTTTGTTTAATCTGTGACTGTGTCATCATTTCATCTGTGGATGTGTCATTGTTTCATCTGTGGCTGTGTCATTGTTTCATCTGTGGATGTATCATCGTTTCATCTGTGGATGTGTCATTGTTTCATCTGTGGACGTATCATTGTTTCATCTATGGATGTGTCATTGTTCCATCTGTGGATATGTCATCGTTTCATCTGTGGATGTGTCATCGTTTCATCTGTGGATGTGTTATCGTTTCATCTGTAGATGTGTTATTGTTTCACATGTGGTTATGTCATTGTTTCATCTGTGGATGTGTAATTGTTTCATCTGTAGATGTGTCATTGTTTCATCTGTGGATGTGTTATTGTTTCACATGTGGTTATGTCATTGTTTCATCTGTGGATGTGTCATTGTTTCATCTGTAGATGTGTCATTGTTTCATCTGTGGATGTGTCATTGTTTCATCTGTGGATGTGTCATTGTTTCACATGTAGATGTGTCATTGTTTCATCTGTGGATGTGTCATTGTTTCACCTGTAGATGTGTCATTGTTTCATCTGTAGATGTGTCATTGTTTCACCTGTAGATGTGTCATTGTTTCATCTGTAGATGTGTCATTGTTTCACATGTAGATGTGTCATTGTTTCATCTGTAGATGTGTCATTGTTTCACATGTAGATGTGTCATTGTTTCATCTGTAGATGTGTCATTGTTTCACCTGTAGATGTGTCATTGTTTCATCTGTAGATGTGTCATTGTTTCACCTGTAGATGTGTCATTGTTTCATCTGTGGATGTGTCATTGTTTCACCTGTAGATGTGTCATTGTTTCATCTGTGGATGTGTTATTGTTTCATCTGTGAATGTGTTATTGTTTCATCTGTAGATGTGTCATTGTTTCATCTGTGGATGTGTCATTGTTTCATCTGTAGATGTGTCATTGTTTCATCTGTGGATGTGTTATTGTTTCACCTGTAGATGTGTCATTGTTTCACCTGTAGATGTGTCATTGTTTCATCTGTGTCATTGCCGTGTCATTGTTTCACCATGTGTCATTCTGTGGATGTTTCATTGTGTGTAGATGTGTCATTGTTTCATCTGTAGGCCGTGTCATTGTTTCACCTGTAGATGTGTCATTGTTTCATCTGTGTATTGTTTCACCAGTGGATGTGTCATTGTTTCATCTGTAGATGTGTCATTGTTTCACCTGTAGATGTGTCATTGTTTCATCTGTGGATGTGTCATTGTTTCACCTGTAGATGTGTCATTGTTTCACCTGTAGATGTGTCATTGTTTCATCTGTAGATGTGTCATTGTTTCATCTGTAGATGTGTCATTGTTTCACATGTAGATGTGTCATTGTTTCACCTGTAGATGTGTCATTGTTTCACATGTGGATGTGTCATTGTTTCACCTGTGGATGTGTCATTGTTTCATCTGTGGATGTGTCATTGTTTCACATGTAGATGTGTCATTGTTTCACCTGTAGATGTGTCATTGTTTCACCTGTGGATGTGTCATTGTTTCACCTGTAGATGTGTCATTGTTTCACATGTGGATGTGTCATTGTTTCACCTGTGGATGTGTCATTGTTTCATCTGTGGATGTGTCATTGTTTTGTAGATGTTCATTGTTTCACCTGTAGATGTGTGTTTCACCTTGTTTCATCTGTAGATGTGTCATTGTTTCACCTGTAGATGTCTTGTTTCATTGTAGCCGTTCATTGTTTCACCTGTAGATGTGTCATTGTTTCACCTGTAGATGTGTCATTGTTTCTGTAGATCATTGTTTTCATCTGTAGATGTGTCATTGTCATTGTTTCATTGTTTCACCTGTAGATGTGTGTCATTGTGTTCGTGTCTGTAGATGTGTCATTGTTTCATCTGTGGATGTGTCATTGTTTCACCTGTAGATGTGTCATTGTTTCATCTGTGGCCGTGTCATTGTTTCACCTGTAGATGTGTCATTGTTTCATCTGTGGCCGTGTCATTGTTTCACCTGTAGATGTGTCATTGTTTCATCTGTAGATGTGTCATTGTTTCACATGTAGATGTGTTATTGTTTCATCTGTAGATGTGTCATTGTTTTCTGTGGCCTGTCATTGATGTGTGTCATTGTTTCATCATCTAGATGTCATTGTTTCATCTGTAGATGTGTCATTGTTTCATTAGATTGTCATCATCTGTGGATGTGTCATTGTTTCATCTGTAGATGTGTCATTGTTTCATCTGTGGCCGTGTCATTGTTTCACCTGTAGATGTGTCATTGTTTCATCTGTAGATGTGTCATTGTTTCATCTGTAGATGTGTCATTGTTTCACCTGTAGATGTGTCATTGTTTCATCTGTAGATGTGTCATTGTTTCATCTGTAGATGTGTCATTGTTTCATCTGTGGCCGTGTCATTGTTTCACCTGTAGATGTGTCATTGTTTCACCTGTAGATGTGTCATTGTTTCATCTGTGGCCGTGTCATTGTTTCACCTGTAGATGTGTCATTGTTTCATCTGTGGCCGTGTCATTGTTTCACCTGTAGATGTGTCATTGTTTCACCTGTAGATGTGTCATTGTTTCATCTGTGGATGTGTCATTGTTTCATCTGTAGATGTGTCATTGTTTCATCTGTAGATGTGTCATTGTTTCACCTGTAGATGTGTCATTGTTTCACCTGTAGATGTGTCATTGTTTCATCTGTGGCCGTGTCATTGTTTCACCTGTAGATGTGTCATTGTTTCACCTGTGGCCGTGTCATTGTTTCACCTGTAGATGTGTCATTGTTTCACCTGTGGCCGTGTCATTGTTTCACCTGTAGATGTGTCATTGTTTCACCTGTGGCCGTGTCATTGTTTCACCTGTGGCCGTGTCATTGTTTCACCTGTGGCCGTGTCATTGTTTCACCTGTGGCCGTGTCATTGTTTCACCTGTGGCCGTGTCATTGTTTCACCTGTGGCCGTGTCATTGTTTCACCTGTAGATGTGTCATTGTTTCATCTGTGGCCGTGTCATTGTTTCACCTGTAGATGTGTCATTGTTTCACCTGTGGTTATGTCATTGTTTCACCTGTGGCCGTGTCAGTACAATACAAGTAAACTTGAATGTTTCAGCGACACCAACTCTCCACTTAGAAATATGCAGTTTTTATTCAGCAACACAAAAATCATACACAGAAATGTCTTAGAATTTTGCACACACAAAAACCAGTTTCATGATTAGAGGGAGAAGGAGAGATACACACTGAGAGAGAGAGAGAGAGAGAGAGGAGAGAGAGAGAGAGAGAGAGAGAGGCAGAGAGTTAGAGAGAAAGAGAGAGAGAGAGAGAGAGAGAGAGAGAGAGAGAGAGAGAGAGAGAGAGAGAGAGAGAGAGAGAGAGAGAGAGAGAGAGGACATCCCATCAAGTTTACCAGTTGTCAGTCAAATAAATTAAAATTACAAATTGCCGATTAGCAAAAACTGGGAAAGTAACAATTTTGCCAGTAGCAAAAATATAATGTGAACAATCTAGAAATTACCGCAGTTATAGAATTGAAACAATATGGCTAGAAAAGATTATATTTTTAACAGTCTGGCTAGAAACAGAATTAAAATGTTAACTATCTGGCCACTATCAAAATAACATTATACAAATCTGGCAAGTAGAAAAATCACAGTTAGCTGAAAATCTGGCATTAAAAAGAAATACAATGAAAGCAGCTGATATCACCAAACACTGGCCATGCTTTGGTTTTAGAAGAAACAAGTACAGTAATAATAGATAAACTTGTCATTTAAATGAACATGAAGTATTTACAACTAAATGAAAACTTTTGTCAATAACTAGTGAGTATCACAGCAGCACGGCTAGGCGTGCCTATCAATATGCCTAAAAACGGCTATTTTGCCTCTATTTATCACTTTTATAGTGTAGGCGTGGGTGGGTGGTGGGGGAGGGAGGGGGAGGGGGTTGAGACTAAAGATGTAAGGCCGCATGGCAAGTGCTGTTGCCACACACTGTGCAGCTGGGAATTTTTTTTTTTACTTTGCTACATTCCAACTATAATAAAGCTACTATATGAAGTTAGATTTGATAACATACAATAGAGCTACAGTATGAAGTTAGATTTGCTAATATACAATAGAACTACAGTATGAAGTTAGATTTGCTAACATACAATAGAGCTACAGTATGAAGTTAGATTTGCTAACTTACAATAGAGCTATAATATGAAGTTAGATTTGCTAATATACAATAGAGCTACAATATGAAGTTAGATTTGCTAATATACAATAGAGCTACAGTATGAAGTTAGATTTGCTAACATACAATAGAGCTACAATATGAAGTTAGATTTGCTAATATACAAAAGAGCTACAGTATGAAGTTAGATTTGCTAACATACAACAGAGCTACAGTATGAAGTTAGATTTGCTAACATACAATAGAGCTACAGTATGAAGTTAGATTTGCTAACATACAATAGAACTACAATATGAAGTTAGATTTGATAACATACAATAGAGCTACAATATAAAGTTAGATTTGATAACATACAATAGAGCTACAGTATGAAGTTAGATTTGCTAACATACAATAGAGCTACAGTATGAAGTTAGATTTGCTAACATACAATAGAGCTACAGTATGAAGTTAGCTTTGCTAACATACAATAGAGCTACAATATGAAGTTAGATTTGCTAATATACAATAGAGCTACAGTATGAAGTTAGATTTGATAACATACAATAGAGCTACAGTATGAAGTTAGATTTGCTAACATACAATAGAACTACAATATGAAGTTAGATTTGCTAATATACAATAGAGCTACAGTATGAAGTTAGATTTGCTAATATACAATAGAGCTACAGTATGAAGTTAGATTTGCTAATATACAATAGAGCTACAATATGAAGTTAGATTTGCTAATATACAATAGAGCTACAGTATGAAGTTAGATTTGCTAATATACAATAGAACTACAATATGAAGTTATATTTGCTAACATACAATAGAGCTACAGTGTGAAGTTAGATTTGCCAACATACAAAAAAGCTACAGTGTGAAGTTAGATTTGCTAATCTAGAATAGAGCTACAGTTTGAAGTTAGATTTGCTAACAATGGAGCTATAGTGTAAAGTTAGATTTGCTAGCAGACAATACAGATACAATATGAAGTTATATTTGCTAATATACAATAGAGCTACAGTTTGAAGTTAGATTTGCTAACAATAGAGCTATAGTGTAAAGTTAGATTTGCTAGCAGACAATACAGATACAATATGAAGTTATATTTGCTAACATACAATAGAGCTAAAATGTGACTTTAGATTTGGTAACATACAACAGAACTACAAATATGAAATTAGATTTGCTAACATACATCAGAGCTAAAATAAGAAGCTAGACTTGATAACAGATAACATACAATAGACCTAAAATATTAGGCTAGACTTGTCTGCCAACAGTAGAGCAAAGTTTAAACTGAGATTTGTCTGCCAACAGTAGAGCAAAGTTTTAAATGAGATTTGTCTGCAAACACTAGAGCTAGCATTTACAATTCAACACAGCAGAGCTAAAACAGGAAGAAAGAAAACAGAGGCTGACTTCCACTAGGCTGACACAATCGCACTGCTTCTCAAGTCCAAAACTCCCAGATGGTCTCCTTGGCAACAGCGGACTATCTTAAAGACCGTCTCATGAGAGTGTCATCAGTCAACAGCTGATGCCATCAGTCAGTTATGCATGTCATCAATCAAGATATCAGAGTCATATTTTTCCAGCTGAGACAGCAATACCATGTATATTCTTGTAACTGCCACACGAATTCCTTGCTGAATTTCTAACTCCGTGGCACCTTCTAACTCCGTGGCACCTTCTAACTCCGTGGCACCTTCTAACTCCGTGGCACCTTCTAACTCCGTGACACCTTCTAACTCCGTGGCACCTTCTAACTCCGTGACACCTATTGGCCACACACTGCATTCTAGGCTCAGTGTGATGATAACTACAGTGTGATTATGACTACACAAGTCTCACTGTTCTGGTGTCCCTCTACCCACTCCTGGCTTCATCTAACTTTCTTCAGGATGCAAACCTGTCTGATCGTGTCTTCTGAATGTATAATCCATGACTTTCCTCTTTTCAGCAACAAACCCTTAACTACATCCAGCGCTTCAAGCAAAGGGTGATCTGTGTCCGCAGGCTACTTTTAGGTATGACTTCACCATTGAGCTACCAGGCCATCAGAAAGTGGTTAGCTACCGCAACAGGCCATCAGACAAGTGTTGAGCTAACATGACAAGCCATCAAACAAGTGTTGAGATAGCACGACAGGCCATCAGACAAGTGTTGAGATAGCATGACAGGCCATCAAACAAGTGTTGAGATAGCATGACAGGACATCAAACAAGTGATGAGATAGCATGACAGGCATCAAACAACTGTTGAGATAGCATGACAGGCATCAAACAACTGTTGAGATAGCATGACAGGCATCAAACAAGTGTTGAGATAGCATGACAGGCATCAAACAAGTGTTGAGATAGCATGACAGGCCATCAAACAAGTGTTGAGATAGCATGACAGGCATCAAACAAGAGTTGAGCTACCATGACAGGCCATCAGACAAGTGTTGAGATACCATGACAGGCATCAAACAAGTGTTGAGATAGCATGACAGGCCATCAGACTAGTGTTGAGATACCATGACAGGCATCAAACAAGTGTTGAGATAGCATGACAGGCCATCAGACAAGTGTTGAGATACCATGACAGGCATCAAACAAGTGTTGAGTTAGCATGACAGGCCATCAGACAAGTGTTGAGATAGCATGCCAGGCCATCAAACAAGTGTTGAGATAGCATGACAGGTCATCAAACAAGAGTTGAGATAGCATGACAGGCCATCAAACAAGTGTTGAGCTAGCATGACAGGCCATCAAACAAGTGTTGAGCTAGCATGACAGGCCATCAAACAAGTGTTGAGATAGCATGACAGGCCATCAAACAAGTGTTGAGCTAGCATGACAGGCCATCAAACAAATGTTGAGCTAGCATGACAGGGCCTCCATCACAACAAGTGTCATCAGGGACAGGCCTATCAAACCCCAAGTGTTGAGCATGAAGGCATACCATGACCATGGAGGACCATCAAACCAAGTGTTGAGCTACCATGACAGGTCATCAAACAAGTGTTGAGCTACCATGACAGGCCATCAAACAAGTGTTGAGCTACCATGACAGGCATCAAACAACTGTTGAGCTAGCATGACAGGTCATCAAACAAGTGTTGAGCTACCATGACAGGCCATCAAACAAGTGTTGAGCTACCATGACAGGCATCAAACAACTGTTTAGCTACTATGACAGGTCATCAAACAAGTGTTGAGCTACCATGACAGGCATCAAACAAGTATTGAGATAGCATGACAGGCCATCAAACAAGTGTTGAGCTAGCATGATAGGCATCAAACAAGAGTTGAGCTACCATGACAGGCTATGAAACAAGTGTTGAGCTACCATGAAAGGCTATCAAACAAGTGTTGAGCTACCATGACAGGCCATCAAACAAGTGTTGAGCTACCATGACAGGCCATCAAACAAGTGTTGAGCTACCATGACAGGCCATCAAACAAGTGTTGAGCTACTATGACAGGCCATCAAACAAGTGTTGAGCTACCATGACAGGCCATCAAACAAGTGTTGAGCTACCATGACAGGCCATCAAACAACTGTTGAGCTAGCATGACAGGCATCAAACAAGTGTTGAGCTACCATGACAGGTCATCAAACAAGTGTTGAGCTACCATGACAGGCCATCAAACAAGTGTTGAGCTACCATGACAGGCATCAAACAACTGTTTAGCTACTATGACAGGTCATCAAACAAGTGTTGAGCTACCATGACAGGTCATCAAACAAGTGTTGAGCTACCATGACAGGCTATCAAACAAGTGTTGTGCTCGCAAGTAATCAGGCAAGTGTCAAGCTACCATCATAGGCCATCAGACAAAGGGGGCTGCATAGTCTTGAGGCATGGTGTCAGCCTGGAGAGCTAGAGGTTCCGGGTTTAATCCTTGGTAAAGGCTGGGATTTTTTCACGTCTACTTGGACTTCTAGTAATTCCTTCTGGTCTCTGGGTAGGGAGATTAGACGCCCGTGTGCATTGTTGAGCACGTAAAAAATCACTTGGCAGTTGGAAATCGAAAAGAGTAGCCTAACGGCGCTGCCCAGGCAAATTTTAGAGTTGAAAATCTACATAAAGTATTTTAGGATCCTCGCCAGTGCTACAGAGCCTGTGCACTTGGCTGAGCTTGTTCGGACTCAGACTTAAGTTAGAAGAAGAAGGGAGCACTTATGGGTTACTACCCGTGTGCCATGATGTTGATCGGTTGTTCAAAACCTCAAAAACCATCAGACAAGTGTTGAGCTACCACAACAGGCCATCAGACAAGTGTTGAGCTACCACAACAGGCCATCAGACAAGTGTTGAGCTACCACAACAGGCCATCAGACAAGTGTTGAGCTACCACAACAGGCCATTAGACAAGTGTTGAGCTACCACAACAGGCCATGAGACAAGTGTTGAGCTACCACAACAGGCCATCAGACAAGTGTATATAGTATAGGCAATTAGTCCTACATTTTTTTGTATCAGATAAATTATACACATGCACAAACACACACACTATCACATATAAACAGACTCGTTCACACATTCAGTTGTCAAAACTCTAACATCACTGCTGGCGGGTAGTCCCATGGTTGCTCAATTCCTTTGCCAGAGAAATTAAATAAATTTTCCTTCACTGTCACATTTGAATAACTAGTGAAAACATATCAGTCCAAACGAAATGCAAGTAAATGCATAAAACAGCTGTCAGTTCTGCCAAGATTACCAGACTTCCGCTAGCATTATAACCAACTGTTGATGGAAACAGTTAATCATGAAAGCAGGCATTGTACACGCAACAGTGTATAAGACACACATTTCAGTCTTAATCAGCCCGCTACTATAAGCTAAGTTCACAATGCAGTATTGCCGTGGCTAGCACAGAGAAAAGCATTCTGCACGAAACCCACAGCTCAGATCACAGTGTGCACTAGTAGCTGGGCAACGGAACCTTTGAACTCCAATCCAGACCTGGAGAAACAAATGCTCTTTCAGAGCGTCAGCAGCCAGCCGGATTAACTGTCATATCGGACCGGACGTTCTCATGCAATTCTTGCTTTATAAATAACAAAGATTAAGTCAAACAATTATATGTTCACGCACACACACGCACGTGCAAACACGTGCGCGTGCACACACACGTGTGTAAAGGCAAATGAAAAGAAACACAAACATATCAGGCACGCTACTGAAGGCAGCAAAGAGCAAAGAAAAATGCTTCCATGTCAGGCTCGCCTGGTCAACAGGTCCATCTACTGTGTGTGGCCACAGGCAGCCTAATATACTTACAGTGACTAACACTGAACAATGATCTGATCTACGTGTCAGTGCACACCAGACTGACAGTGATGCTCTCAGTCAAGAAAATCATACATTAACATTTACAGAAAATGGCTAACAACCAAAACAAAGCCGCCTGTGCTAGAATCTGGGTCAAAACAGTATGTGCTAGGACCTGAGATAAAGCAGTCTGTTCTAGGACCTGAGACAAAGCAGTCTGTTCTAGGACCCTGACAAAGCAGCCGGTGCTAGGACCTGAGACAAAACAGCCGATGCTAGGACCAGCGACAAAGCAGCCTGTGCTAGGACCTGAGACAAAGCAGCCTGTGCTAGGACCTGAGACAAAGCAGTCCGTTCTAGGACCAGCGACAAAGCAGCCTGTGCTAGGACCTGAGACAAAGCAGCCTGTGCTAGGACCGGGACATCAGTGTCTCCAAGGAGGTGGTGGAGCCTAGCGAGCCCTGCGACAATCCAGTTGTAGAAGAGTGGTGACCAAACAGGGACGACGTTGGGAACAACTTGTACCAGCCAATCACGATGTTGCTCAAGTCCAGATCATCCAGTAGAATCTGGGCCACACCCATGAAGACTTTCTTGTCCATACGGCCATAGTCTCCCCATACCGTCACCTGACCAGGTGTAGGAGATATAATACAGATAGCATAACAGCATAATTGCGGCTTAATAACAACATGATAATTTAATATATGGATAGCAACAACAGGCACACAAGCAAAATAATGATAGCAAGATAATTTAACATATGGATAACAACAACATATACAAAAAACAGTATAAAGACAACTAGATACTAAATATCCAACTAAAACCGTACAACCACTGCCCCCTCCCCCACCCACCACTTCCACCCCTCCCCTTTGGCTTAGGGATAACTTGCCAACAGTCAAAACCACTCTAACAGGGTCTCCTCCAAATCATCAATGAGCAGCACTGATATGAATGATATGTGTTTGAATGACAGATTAGCCACTCGACCAGGTGACTGACAGTGTGATTGACTTGTCGCCCACCATCGCTCCTGTCTGTAGATGGAGTACACTGGGGTACCACGACAGCGACCACTTGCCCTGTGTTGTCTTGGTTGAGAAGAGCGGAAAAAGCAGTCAGCTAAGCAGAATAAATACTTTCCAGTATGATAACACAGAGCAGGATGCCATCAACAAAGTTCGACGCTGCAAAGTAAATACCTCTCACAGACAGAGAAAGAAACGGACTCAGCCACCGTGGTGGTATGAAGAGGTAGAAAGGGCATTGTTGTAAAAGAGGCAGGCCGTCAAGGTGTAGCACAAGTCCAGGAAGAATAGCACGTCGCAATCTGTAAAATAAAGTCAATAATACAGCGACGGTTTTCAAGCTTTGCGCAAAGCATGTTAAGAATGAGAAATGAGACGATTACTTCAAAAAGAAATGCTCTGAAGGGCCTCTTGCCACATTTTAGTGACCTCATCGGGCGATGAATGGCACCACACAACGTCGAGGTATCCCTGACTTTTCCATGCACACATCTCACATGGCAGAAATCTGAAGACAACTTATGGAAAAAAAAATTGTAGCACGTAGACTCGCTGATGACGTGGAAAAGCAATGCAGGTTATCATCCACACTTGAAGGATACAGACGAAGCAAAGAGACCCGGCTCAATGCAGCAGTTTTCGACTGTGAAGTCTATAAAGATTTTCAGATGAGAGTAGAACATGTGCAACCACACTAGTATGGGGTTCTCAGTGAAGGGGAATCAAACATATTAGTTGGCGGCTTGTTTGCGCGGAGGATCACAAGAGACAGGTGATCCTGTGTATTGGGGTTGAGTTCAATTGAGAGAGAGGGATCTGTTAGAACATGACAGGAGAACAGTCGAGTTGAGAACGTTCGAGGCGTAAGCACTTGCGAGAGACTGACTGGTCTAGAGGACAGTCGAGAGTACAGTCGAAGGAAGTGAAGTCCAGTTGGCAGAGTTAGGCCTAGAGAGCTGGACTACTTCCAGAACAATCTGTCTTGATGACGACGCATGTGAGGTGGTAAGATCACTAGTGAAACAAGACAGCAGAGATGTCAGCGATAGCTGTGTGCTGAAGAGGACTCAGGTTTGGACTCCTACCGGTCATCGTGCTTCTTTTGACCAGGTTGATGTGCTGTGTGCACAGACTGGAGATCAAGAATCGGAAGTGTTCTAGTCAGCCGATGTGACAATGTCTGCTACACCCGTGTAGGATATGGGACCCCATTGTGGAGGAAAACAAGAATAGTCCCACTGCCTACCAGAAAGCATGTCGTAAGAGTCGACTAATTGGTAGCTTCCTTTGAAGTCGGAGTGCATCTGCCTGAGAGGCACGGAACCAACAGTTTGCATTCAAGTGAATTAGATCTGTAAAACTGATGCACATGCAACACTCAGGTTCTGGAGCAGGACTGCAGTCCAGGTGTGGACGAACAACCAGAACTTTCCGCCAGAGTGTACAGCTGGTGAACTGGAGATGTAAACTGTTCATCCATACAACGAGCCCTGGGGTGAGGCGAGCAGGAGACTTGACACTGTAGCGGTCAGCTCAGCGTGTAGTGGCAGCTGGTGTAGGCTGTCCGAGAGAGGGGACTGGAGACATTGACACTGTTGCGGTCAGCTCAGCGTGTAGTGGCAGCTAGTGTAGGCTGTTCCAGAGAGGGAGCTGGAGACCTAGACACTGTAGCGGTCAGCTCAGCGTGTAGTGGCAGCTAGTGTAGGCTGTTCCAGAGAGCACCGCTGAGTCAGTTTAAGCGAGCGAAGTGTGAGACATTCATTTTACAGCTAGCCAGTGACGTGTATGGTTACTTTGCTTGCAGTATTCCCGTATGGGTTTGTCTACAGCCGTTTGAAATTGTGACAATAAATGTGCATTTATGGCGGCAACATGTCGTTGAGTTTTCCTTACAGTTATCTGCGCAAGTTGAGTACAATAGTTGGAGTGTGAATCGTATCCAGGACACTCGATCATGCGCTGTCTGACCATTAAGCAACTTTAGCACACAACACACGCATATGGTGAAGGCAGATTTACCAGCAGTGGAAGCGAGGAGGACAGTTTTACGAGAACAAATCTGATGACATACCCCCGAGTGAGGTTTGATTGCAGCCTATCCTTCATGGGCGTAATGCTGACCACATTACCCACCAAATACCGATGGTCTGAAAAAATATTGGCGCTCTTCCCATTTCCCGATGCGCCTAAAGGCGTGAAATTAGATCTTTTTGTTTTTAAACTATCCTTAAAGAACATGTTGACCATATTTTAACAAAAGCACAGAAACGCCTGTCAGCAATCATGACAGCCGCTAACACTGAGCAGAGACTGCTTTTGCTTCTGTTTCAGGGACTTGTACTTTCTGCCGTCAAACATACTATAGCCATATTCAGTCAGCCATACTCAGACAGAAAGACTTAAGAAGGTGTAAAACGAAGCGATGCGCATTACTCTGAGGTCCACTGGAGACACCTCTTGTGTAGCAATGAGGTACCTTCTTGACTTCCCTACCATAAACTACAGGATCAAGATCTGGAGGGCTCGTGTATACCTCAAGATTAGCTCAGATCTGAAGCACCCTTTGCACCACATGCTCTTCAGGAAAAGGGGCAATAGACTTATTACAAGGGTCAAATTCATAGCTGAGTATGCCGAAGATTACAATTGCAGGTCTGCATCTTACAGATACCACCCAGTGAGGAGTGGATACCGGCGTCTATAGCGCCCAATCTCACACTTTCCCTGTGTCGTATTGCATGATAGAGTTGTCGGAAGCAGAATCCCGCTGCTGGGATCACGTCGAGGAATGGGTGCTTATCAGTGACAGTCCATCATGAGACAGATGTGGTGATCTTCATAGACTGGTCCGTTAAACGAGGACATAGAGTGCATGGCATTTTAACATCTCGCGTTCAGACAAAAGAGTTTCCAGAAGCCAGAGGTCCTTCTCCAGGACTTACCAGCAGGCATGACGTGAGGTGATGGCGGTGAAACCGCCCTTCATGTGGCCGAATTCAGGACTTTTCCGCTGGCGTGTGAATTCTTAGAGGGTTCGCCTGGGCGAGACAGGCTTTTTACCCGACAGGGATTTGTCATTCAAAACTCTTTTTGTGGTGCAGTTACCTTTATATTTTCCCCCGGTATCAAATTGTTTGGAAAAAATTGGAGACAGGGTGGCAGATGCCGCACAATTTAAGAGGCGGCCATGGACCCCCCGAATTCAATGCTCAGAGAATAGGAAATTCCTAAAAATATAAAGCAACGTGTTTACTCCGCAAAAATACGAGTTGGGGTAAAAAATCGCACAACCAAGCAGAGAAGCAGGGAAGTCTTTTAACCAGTAAGTACTGGCCCATTAACCCCGCAACCGTGAATATTTGAGAGGGGGGAAAGAGCATTATGGATTGTCCGGGTGGAAAAAAAACAACTATAAATAAAGAAGTCTGTTACGAAGGAGAGACCCTCAGGTGGTTTGGGTGAAAGATGGTTTAGCCAAGACAGCAGAAGAGAGGGGGGGGGCAGAAATTAAAAAGAATGTCCAAATGGGTTTAAAATGAACAAGCTAAAGAACGGTTATATTTCTCCAGTGTCAGGTTAAATTTCCCCGTTTAAAAGGAATTTTTGTTTTGAAAAGGGTTAAAATCCCGTATGAAAAGGAACTCCGTTATAGAACGGTTAAAAACCCAGTTATAGAACAGGTTAATACCCGTTTAAAAACAGGGTTTTAACTAGGCCCGTTTATTTCTCCAGTTAGAAAGGGTT
>CAJHNH020002745.1:0-20000 GCA_905116865.2 Candidula unifasciata
ATCATTGTGCAGATATCATTTCTTTAGGAAAAAACAGGTAATTTAAAATGACATTGTAATTTTGTTTACTGAAGTGCTTTCGGGTAAACAATGTTCTGTGTTCTTCCGTCTGGCGCGTACACAAATAAATCAGAAGGTTTTCCGAAGTGTGAACAGGCCACATATAGCTGTCCATGTGAAAAGCATGGATGTTCCAAATGTAGTCCACACACTTGTAGCGATTTTCCCTGTGATTTGTTTATGGTCATTGCAAAGGCGAGTCGCACCGGAAACTGCAAGCGTCTGAATTCAAATGGCATGTATGTTGGAATCATTGGGATGCGTGGCAATATTATATTCTCGGCCTTAAATTTCCTATTTAAAATTGTACCTTCGATGATATTGGGCATCAGCTTTTTCACTGAAAGCCTGGTACCATCGCAAAGATGTGGCGGGTTGATGTTTCTGAGAAGAATAATAGGCACGCCAATTTTCAAGGTCAAAACGTGAGGTGGCATGCCTGACAAATTAAGTGAACTCGGCTGGATAATTGACAACTTCATTCTTATTCATTACAGTATTGATAGACCTATTAGTTGTCACTCCGCCTGGTAATTTGTCTTGGATGTTCAGATTCATGGCATACACATCCTTGTTTTTTAGCTGCTAAGATAGCACTTTTACTAAGCCACTGATGATTTATGTAATTCTGTGTGATATTAGGGAAAACTTCGTCCCATATAATGAGTTGACATACTTTGAGTACTTTCAACATTGCAGAATCATTGTTGATATTGCATGTTGGTGTCTCAGTGATATGAATATTTAAAGGCAACTTCAGTAAAGAATGCGCTGTTCGGCAACCATCCTAAAGAATTGCGGCAAATCCAGAAGATGCGATTGCCAGTGCAATATTATTTTGTGAACGTATGGATGCCAAAATAAGCGAAAGAGAAAGGTCTTGCCTGTGCGTCCGGGTGCATCTATGAAATACAATCCTCCGTGTTGTCTTGTAACGGCATGCATAATTGTGTCATATACTATATGTTGTTCTTTAACCAATTTTGGAAGATTTGTTTGAACAAATGTACCTAATTCGGTGACATCAAAGTGTGTCTCTCGTTGCAACTCACGATCGAAAAAAGTTGTTTGCAGATCGTTCTGGTGGAGCCATTCCCAGCTGAACCAGTGCTTTATTAGTTATTGCCAAACATATGTCCTCAATGCAAACCAATGCCTCATTATATACATTTGATGTGAATTGAAGGTCCTGATCTTGCTTCAATTCACGCCAGCGATGTAGGATGTCTTCACTCATGTAGTCTTTGTAGTTTTCCCAAAGCTCTTTTGGATTGGATGGGAAGCAAGTTATTAATATTATTGCAAATAATGTGCGTATTTGCTGTGGTTTTCGAGTATTCGAATCATCAGCGAGTGAAGTGCCCCAATGTGCTTCATTTTCAAGAAGATTTAATTTTTGGCAACCTACACGGTAAGTAGCACATACTTTACCAAAAACTGTTCTCAAGTCCTGGAAGGATGTCGGTCCACGTTTGTTGATTAAATGTAATCGCAAGTAAAAGCATTCTGCATTTTTTGGCATGAACAGTGTACAGACGGGCTAAAACATCAGTAGAATATAAATTAGGATGTCCTTTAACTGCTTGACCTTGCTTGCAACGTTGACACTTTTAGCTGATGCATTCCACGTGTATTATGTTGGCAGTTCAGAGTAAAGTAGTGTCTTTGCAAACATATTATCTCTACACAATGAGAAAAATCAGTTAACGTGGTTGGCGGTGGTAACAATGCTCGTGCTGTGCATTTTCTGTAGTGAAGTACACGCGCTGTCCATATTCAAGGTGCACTGCCAAATGAACAACCGCTGGATGTCGTTCATAAATTGGAAATGACAAAATGCGCTATACTGCTTCAATGCTACTAATGTAGCGCTCCAGCTGATATTGCTTGATTTCATCGATAGATGAAGCTGCATGTCCCACTCCAAAAACTGCCATATCGCTTCCTTTGTTGACATATTTGCAGATGTACTTATGTTTGCCAAGAAATGTTTCGACTGGCCTGTGTCACCTGCTACCAATGATGATAATGGTTCGGATGGTGAATGTAATACTGGCAATTTAACTTTTCCACCAGCGCAGCACATACCCGGCGTTTCATTCTTAAATGTGAAGGCACTGCAATGTACGCACAATTCATCCATTTTTGCCAATAAGCACCTGTGGATGAAGACTAAAATCATAATTGCTGTCGTAATGGAATGCACCAAGTTTCAAATCAACATGCAGTGTTCGCATGGATAAAGTAGTGCGCATTCGAACGGCTTCCAGTCTTGCTCTCCGTTGCTCGACTGTGTCTGATAAACGGACTTGAGCAGTGCGTACTCTATTGGTTTCCAGTCTTGCTTCTCGATGCTCGTCTGACTGAGACGATCTGGATTTAGCAGTGCGCACTCGAACGTTTTCTAGTCTTGCTTTCCGTTGCTGTTCTGATTGGGATAAACAGGCTTCAGCAGTGCACACTCGAATGGTTTCCAGTCTTACCTCACGTTGCTCGTCTGTTTTTGAAGCAATTAATGCCCTTATCTTGCGTGTTTTAGGTGTAGATCACCTGTCATTTGGGAGGCATAACTGCAAATTTTGACAAAATAGTGAACAGCGTGTGAAATTTAGTGAGCGCTAATCATCAATAGCTTGTTCGTCCTCACGCACTGAATGAAATGTGACTTCAAGTATCGCTGAAATAAATGAAAATATGAGCATGAGATAACAATCCATTTTGACTCAAGAGAAAATGCATAGAAACTGGGCAGCAAATAGTAAGAAAAGGCGGTGAACGATATAAATATGTTTCCAGTGTAGCAGTAAGATCTGTGGTATATGTCTCGCGACTGTGTAAATGTATATAACTCTTTTGAATAATAGGAGAAAGCCAACCGAAATTATATAGCAGTTCTGTAAAATAAGAATAATAATAGTAACACGCTAGATAATATGAGAAAGCCAACAGATAATGTGCATAAATTTATCATTGTGGGATTTAAGGAGTGGTCCACACATGTATTTGAAGTTAAAAAAATGTACATAATGACTGATGTTACTGAAATAAATGCGCTCACCTGTTGAGATATTTCTATATTCTAACACTGACCTGAGACGAAATGTCATGTAAATTTATATAATTCTTTTGAATAACAGAAGATAGCCAACCAAAACTGTTGTACTCATGAGTATGAGTATGAGAAAGATAACAGATAATGATTAATGATAATGTGTATACATGTATCATTGCAGGATTTAAGAAGTAGTCCACACTTGTTTGAAGTAAACAAAAAAAACATGTACATACTGACTAATGTTACTGAAATAAATGTTCTTACCTTTATAGATACTTCTAGATAACACAACTAAAAACCGATGGCAATTGTTTTCCTTGTAATTTAACTTATATGTCGCGGGCGGATGTTGACGATGGAGCGCCACTACTAAGTATTCACGGTAAAAATCGATCGCACATGCGCATTAACTAACGTAGCTATAATTAAATGTCACTAAAAATGGAAATATTAGTTTCGAAGATTTTTCCAAAAATTGTCGCACACTATCTCTAACATTTACAGGTTGAATTTCAAACCATGATGGGTGAACATCCGGTATCAAAACAAACATATCCTGAAAATTTCAGCTAAATCGGTTCAGTAGTTTCCGAGTCTATAGACTATAAACAAACACACAAACATTGATTTTTATATATATAGATTTAGACACTATTCTTGGAAATCACCATTACTCCAGTGTTCTCACTTTGCAAACCGAGGCCTGTTTTATCACCCTCTACCACAAATGTTTCCATCAATGCTGTATTTCTTTCTAACTTGTCGCTATCAAGGGATGTAATTAGGATCTGTATGTCCCAAGAGTATTTAACTGCAATAAAAGTTAACTTTTAACGATTATGATTGTATTTATTAGAAATGTTCATTTACCTTGTCGCGAATATCAGTGTTAAACTCGACAGTTCAGCAGAAATATAATCTGCATATTTAAAGCGACTTTTTGTCAATGTTCGTGAGGCGTTATTATTTGATTTAGAGTTTACTAACAGATTAAAAGACACATGGACTTCCAATTGTATGGTATGATGCTAATCGACCTGTGCACTGCAATTATCTTCCAGTTTTGTCCCTTTTAGGACGAAATTTTTTGTTATTTGAATCCCCACTCTGGTTTTTAATAGTGGGAAAAATAGTAATCGGGATACATAAATACAGGACAAATACAATATTTGATAGAAGTAGAATAATTAATACGTATGTAATACCAAAACTAATACACATATCTTCAGTAATAGAACCCATAACAAAAATATTAAGAAATATAAATTAAATTATAAGGCCCTTCTTAGTTGGCAGTACAAGATAGCTTCTTCTTCTTCTGCGTTCATCCGAAGATGTAATTGCGTTGTGTCCGTTTACAGCTTGGCTGTGATATTTGCATCTTTCGGCCAACACATTCGCCTTCTGTGGGCATTTGTTAACCGGGTTAGTCTTCCAAGTCTACAGTATATGATATCCAACAAAAAACAATAATTATAAGTAAATTACAAGGGGAAGTAGCTCTACACAATATTGTCACTAAAATTAAATCCTTCAGACTTAAATATATAGGACTACTAGCTGTACCCGGCCACGCGTTGCTGTGGCGTAATTTGGCTACATGGAAAATAGAGAACATAGAAATGTGTCCTCGCTTCATGCTAGCGATGTACAGTGCAACAGCTAAACCACAGCTTATAAAACTTTGAGTGGGTAAGGCAGTTACTGTAACTTAAATCTATCTCAGTAAACAGTTTATTGTAACCACCCATCCCCCAGTTCACATACTACTTTCTCCTTCATCGAAGTAGTTGGAAAAATTACCCTAGTGAAAAGCAATGAAAGGAGGAAAAATACACCATAATTACGAAATGAGCACATTTGCTAATTGCTGTAAACAACCCTGCACGCGTTGCTACAATAGAAAGTGAATTGAAAGGAAAATCGCTTTAACAAAATGTAATTATATTGGATCATTGTGCCGGTAATTTAACATTAAAAATGTGTTTACTGAAGTGCTTTCGGGTAAACAATGTTCTGTGTTCTTCCGTCTGGCGCGTACATAAATAAATCAGAAGGTTTTCCGACGCGTGAACAGGCCACATATAGCTGTCCATGTAAAAAGCATGGATGTTCCAAACGTAGTCCACACACTTGTAACGATTGTCCCTGTGATTTGTTTATGGTCATTGCAAAGGCGAGTCGAACCGGAAACTGCAAGCGTCTGAATTCAAATGGCATGTCTGTTGGAATCATTGGGATGCGTGGCAATATTATATTCTCGCCCTTAAATTTCCCATTTAAAATTGTACCTTCGATGATATTGGGCATCAGCTTTTCCACTGAAAGCCTGGTACCATCGCAAAGACGTGGCGGATTGATGTTTCTGAGAATAATGATGGGCTCGCCAATTTTCACGGTTAAAATGTGGGGTGGCATGCCTGGCAAATCAAGTGAATTTAAGAACTCAGTTGGATAATTAACAATTTCGTCCTGATTCATTACAGTCCCGATAGACTTATACGTTGTCACACCGCCTGGTAATTTGTCTTAAATGTTCGGATTCATGGCAACTCACGATCGAAAAGGTTGTTTGCAGATTGTTCTGGTGGAGCCAGTCCCACCTGAACCAGTGCTTTGTTAGTTATTGTCAAACATATGTCCTCAATGCAAACAAATGCCTCATAATATACGTTTGGTATTAATTGAAGGTCCTGATCATGCTTCGTTTCACGCCAGGATGTCTTCACTCATGTAGTCTTTGTATTTTTCCCAAAGCTCTTTTGGAATGAATGGGAAGCAAGTTGTTAATATTATTGCAAATAATGTGCGTATTTGCTGTGGTCGAGCAGTATTCGAAGCATCAGCGAGTGAAGTGTCCCAATGTGCATCATTTTCAAGAAGATTTAATTCTTGGCAACCTTCATGGTAAGTAGCGCATACTTTACCATAAACTGTTCTCAAGTCCTGGAAGGATGCCGGTCCCCGTTTGTTGATTAAAAGTAATAGCAAGTAAAAGCAATCTGCATTTTTGGGATGAACAGTGTATACACGGCCTAAAATATCAGTAGAATATAAATTAAGATGTCCGTCAACCGCTTGACCTTGCTTGCAACGTTGACACCTTTTAGCTGATGCATTCCATTGTCTTTCTTTTCCAAAAACCTTTGAAGAGGGAGAGAGTAGTAGGTGGATTAAGTTGTGGTGGTGAGGGGGGGGGGCGGGGATCAAGGACTATCTCTTATCTGAGCAGACAATGATTTTATTAGACACGTGCGATTTCTATTTTCTTTCATTTCCATTTAGCCAAACTATGCCCCAGCAACGCGTGGCCGGGTACAGGAGTATATCTCACAGTAATTTTTGCAAATCACCAATTCGTCTTGTCCTGTCCAAATAACATCCGGTAATACGTGCAGCAGGAGAGACCAAACCTGAGCTTAATGAACTCAGGTGGGCCCACTCTCTGAAAATGTCTAGGAGCTCGTGGGCAGAAACATTTATCGACGAGAGGTTACTTCTACTGATGATTGGTAGACTCCTGCTGTACATGCTCCCCTGTGGAGTTTCTTCTTATTGTACGTGGCTAGCCCACAAGACAACCAGGAAAGTCTGGTGACTATCGGGAAAGACCTTTTGACAACTATTGAAAGACTGGCTCCCCGGTATCGCCGGTAGGGGGGGGGGGATAAACTGACATCTGGAGACAGATGTCGACTTTGTACAGTGTTGATCGCCCCTAACACAGTATAATACCTCTGATTTCGCAAACCAATATAAAAGTATGCCCACAGGGTCCATCGAAAGAGGGGGAGAATGATGGACCCAATCAACTTGATACAAAAGGTAACGACCCTGCTAGCTCCCGAACTCCGACTCTTGCCCAATGTCAGGGTTGGCTCTGTACGTGTGGAAAAAGCTTCACGGGGTTGCATGGTCTAAGAACTCATGCCGAAAGGATGAAATGCGGGGGTGTTCCACGCAGCAAACGCCGTCGCAAAACTACTACTACTGTGGTAGTTTCTGAGTCGTTAGGGAACGACAGGCAGGGTGTACCCCACTCGCCCGGAGATGCCCATGACGTTGGCTGCGGAGGCGCACTTTTGATGATTCCCGAGGAAGTGCGTTCAAAGATCAGGTTTCCACCTGCGAGCGATAAGGTGTCGTGGTGTAAGTTAAAAGGTACATTATGTGAGAAACTAATTCATGATTTAAAAAGAAGTCTTTAGGTGATAAACTTACAAAGTTTGGTAATGTAATATACGAGCACCGTTCCCGCGAGTTCGGGACAGTCGAAAAGGCGCCGCCGGTCGTCAAGCAGAATAAAAGCAGGAGACAGAGGGTCATTCTGAAGTGTCAGGCAGACAAGAATGCACTCAGGAAACGGTTCAAAGCCGCTACAGGCAGCGAACGGGAGGGACTGCATGAAGTCTGGTTGTATCTAAGAAACAGATACAGTGCCCTCTGTCGCGTTGAGCGTTTTTGTAACAACAGACGGAGTACCAAAAGGGAGCGAGAGAAATTCTTTAGGGACCCGTTCCAGTTTGCTTCCATTCGAGCAACTGAAGTCTGGGACTCTGGTTGTCAGTAAAGAGGAGCTTGAGTCACATTTACGCAAAATGTACTCTGACAAGAAGAGGAATGAGCCGCTCGATAACAATCCAGAGATCCTTAGCGGTCTTAAGCAGCCTGAGTTGCCGAAGGTATTATTTAAAGTGATACATCCCTCTTGGTCTGAGGTCGAGGAAATTGTAAAAAGAGCCAGCGGCAAGTCTGCTCCAGGTCCGAATGGTGTTCCGTACGTTCTTTACAAGCGCTGTCTGAAATTCCTACGAATGCTTCACAGCCTCCTGAGGTTAGCGTGGAGCAAAAAAACAGATATGTCCGGAGTGGCACAGGCCAACGGGGTCTACATTCCCAAATAGCAGGACTCGAAAAGTCTTTCCTAATTCAGGCCTATCTCGCTGTTGAATGTTGAGGGCAAAATATTCTTCTCGGTCACACCGTATCTGATGGCGAACACGTACATCAATACGAGTGTTCAGAAAGGTGGAATCCCGGGCGTCCCTGGGTGCCTTGAACACGCGACCAGGATTTGAGAGTCTATCCAAAGAGCCTAGCATGAGAGAACCGAATTGCATGTTATATGGTTGGACCTCGTCAATGCCTATGGGGCAGTTTCCCATAGGCTACTGTGGGTGGCCCTTCGCATGTTTCACGTATCGACACAAATCCACGAAATGATCGATCAATATTTCTCTAAGTTCGCTTTGCGCTTCTCTATCTCGACGTTTACCACGAGGTGGACTGAGCTCCAAGTTGCGATAGCTATGGGATGTACGATCTCACCAATATGGTTCGTTATGGCCATGCAGGTCATGTTAGACGGGGCGGCCGGTACGGAAAAAGGCCTTGAAATTGGGGACCACTGACTGCCGCCACTATGTGCATTTACGGATGACATGACTATTATCTCGGGCAGTGAGGAATCTGCTCGAACGATTCTGTAAAGATTGGAGGCGGTGGTCCAATGGATGGGTATGCAATTCAAACCGCAGAAGTAGAGGATTGTCAATCCTTAAAGGTAAGGTGGCGGCAATCAGTTTACAGTGGCAAGGAATCGGATCCCCACTGTTCTAGAGGAACCGGTGAAGAGCCTTGGTCGCGTTTACGATTCGAAGTTATCTGATTGATGCGATCTGCCCAAAATGCACTAAAATTAAAGGAAGCTATGGGTTACACTCAAACCGACCGTCGAGGCCTAGGGCACGGAAAAGTCTATTGGTGGTCCAAAGCAACAGCGCTGAGACATGGTGATACAGCAAATAAGGGACAACGAAAACGAGGTTAGGGTTCAGAAAGCAGCCCAACAGTCGCAGCAGGGCCATTGGATCAGCCTGGAAAGCACCTTGCCAAGAGTACTCACATGGGGTGAGATCCCCGCTGCGACTGAGCTTCATCGTTCGTTCGGCCTATGATGTATTACCGTCTGATGTTAACATTGTCAAGTGAAGTGCTACTAACGACCCGTCATTCCCGCTTTGCAGAGCTAAGCAAACGCCCGAGCACGTTCTGTTTGCGTGCAGAAAAGCCTTATGTCAAGGTAGATACACTTGGCGCCACAACAAGGTGCTAAAAGAATTAGCAGTTTTTTTTTGGACCAAGCTAGGAGGAGGGCCAATGCGAGGGCCAGTCCTACCGTCGTCCCTATACGCTTCCTTAAGGCTGAGCAAATTCACAAACGGAGATTCAACAAAGTCGCATACGCTTCATCTGCGCTAAACTGTGCGAGGGACTGGTTACTGGCGGTTGACCTGCCTGGCCATGAAAAGTACCCTGAGTTAATCCGGAAGACCGGGATGCGACCTGACATAGTACTCCCTCTGCGGAGAAACGGCAGCTCATCCTGATTGAGCTGACCGTGCCGTATGAGTCGCGAATGGACGAAAGCCATATGTACAAGCTCAAGAAGTATTGTGACTTAGTATCCGGTCTGAGGAGAGTAGGCGCAAGAGGTCTCGTTTCACTTCACTCTACAATGTGATCAAACATCTAGGTTTACGATGTAATGAACGCAAAGGGACACTTAAACAACTGGGCGAGGTTGCTGAGAGGGCTTCGATCTGGCTCTGGACACAACGAAACGTCGTGAGGTGGAGCGGGTGTCTAATGGAAAAGAAAATCGTATCCATTAAAGTCCATCGTGTTCGAATTGTCTGCCAGTGTCCCTCTGCCACCTGCTAACAAAGTCCAACATGTGTCCGGTAAACTAAACGTAAGCAGACTGCTTTAATTATGCTACCGCAACGACTTCTTATCTCACAGTACCCTTTGCAAATCACCAATTCGTCTTGTCCTGTCCGAATAGCATCCGGTAATACGTGCAGCAGGGAAAACCAACCCTAAGCTTCATGAACTCAGGTGGGCCCACTCTCTGAAAATGTATAGGAGCTCGTGGGCCGAAACATTTGTCGACGAGAGGTTACTTCTACTGATGATTAGTAGACCCCTGCTGTACAAGCTCCCCTGTGGAGTTTCTTCTTATATGGGACAAACTATTACCCACTCAGAAAAATACCAACTAGCGGTTTACTCAAAGATTTATAATTTAATGAATTCAGGAAAGTAGATAACAGATCACCGCGTTTTACAAGACCTCTCCCTTCTTTCTATAGGGACTGTCTTAAACATCTAAAAGGAAATGAACAACTATTACAACATTCAACATTCAACAAAACACATTCATTAACAAAACAAGCACCTCCTCTACACACAAAAATAAAAAGAGGCACAGTGTACCCTAGGATCAATCACTATACGTCTTTTGTAAACATACACAAACCATTAATAAGACCAGTGGCAAAAGACATAATATATAGAATCATTTTAAACAAAACACAAACCAAAGAAGAAGCAGCCAAAAAAAAAAAAAAAACGCTCAGATGCAAAACATCTAGCAAACTATGCGCACAAAAAATACAATAAATGAAAGAACGCACTTATAAATATTCAACAGTACAGACAACACTTCAAATCTTAAAGAGAATAATTTTCTTATACATAAAAACGCTAGCGAACATCTACAGAGCTATTTTTTTTCAAACACAGTCACAAAAACTTATAAAGAAAATGAAAACAAAAGTTGTATTGGCACTGACAGAATACGGTGTTTTAATATGGCAGTATAGATGCAAGGCTGTGTTTGAAAAACAAATGAAACTTCAAACCAATTGGCAGACCATTTTCACTATATATTGATGATGATTTTTGAAAAAAAACATCCTGTACAAAGGTAAATATTTATGTATCCTCAAAAAAGGGGAAGGGCGGTTTTTTTATTAGGGGAGGGGGGGGGGGGGAAATTTTTTAATGTGCTTGTCTTTATGCACTGATTTGCCCAGCAAGACAATACCTGCAACATTTTTTATTTCTGTCTCTAACAGTATTCCTTGTTAAGAGTCATCAGAATGTGAAAATCTAAGTCTTTCTATTGGGAAGTTTTCCCCTTCTAGGATAATTTCAGAGTAATTTCTCCCAAAAGGTAACACCAAGGACGCCACTTTGCCCCATGGATGTCACCAAATTAAAATAAATTATCACTTAAACACTGCAAAACAGGGAATGGCCTGGGTTTGAGCCCATTGCACAGAAAAGAGAAGAGTTGTTAAAAACATTAAAGAACCCCAGAGAAAAAAATACTTTAGAGTGTTACTGTTCTCATTTTTTTTCTTAGATATAAATATAATGAGTGGCCCTGACTTTCCTGCTGCTTCTTCCCCCCTCCCCCTTTTCTCGCCACCTCGTCCGCCTCCTATGTTTTTGTTACGCCACTTTTCCTTTATTGTGTATATATTCACGAAGTCACGCACACACGTGCAACATGAAAACTAACAAAAAGCAATGCCCTGTAAATATACTGCCCAGATCTACTGCACAAATACACGGACATCGTAGACGCCTGTAAATATAATACGCACAATACAGTTTACACGCACAAGTTTTGTATACAGACTAATTACAGACATAAACAATTATTAAAAATAAATAATGTATGTATCATCTTATGCTAAATATGTAAAGTCAAGATCAATTTTCGCGCCTTTCAGCGTATCGGGTATGTGGCAGGAGCTATCATGTTTTTACAGACGATAAGAACAAGGTGGGTAATGTGGTCAGCATTACGCGGACCGTCTTTACTTTCCCAGAACAGCCATCCTGGTACCCATTTCAGGCTAGGTCGACCTACGACGCCCTATACTATGATAATAATCCACGTATCTTATGCTAAATGCAAGATAAAAAAATAGATTAAAAACAATTTATTAGCTCGTATTTTTTAAGACTATTCTGCGCTCCTTAAGAGTTTTGGCCAACTCCCCAAAACATTTACTAGTTCCCATTTTAGGCTCTGTAGATTAGGTTGGTTGCGTATCCTTTACAGGACGTTGCAGAACCAACTCCAACAGCCCCTTGCTGTTTTTTTTTCTAGGCAAATTTGCGTCCTTGTAGTTTGCCATTGCCTCTGGACGGTCCGCTTTATTGATACCACTGTCGAAACCAAACGCAAGGCGCATGGCCCGCAGCTGGGATCGAACCCAGCATCGCGGCTTTACGAAGCGTTCGCAACGATGTAGCCACAGAGCCGACAGGCTGCTAGCCTGCAAAATGTAGGCACTGTAATTAATAAACTCCCCCTATACCTAATTTTTTTTTCTAAATACATTTCTATTTGGTATTTAATGTATGGACATTTAGATTATAATTCAATTGTACCTACCTAAGTGTAGTTTACGTTTTGTTTTAGTTTCAGCAATTATAGGAAGTAAGTCTATGTTTGTGAATTTATTTAACTTATCAAATTAATTACACTCCTTTGAATAATATATTCTTTAGTCAGCAGTAAAGATTGAGATAATAAACATAAAGTAAAGTAAGTAAAGGTTTTTTTTCCATATATGGCTAGACCTATATTTTTATAAATCAATCGACGCAAGATAGATGCATCCGGTACCTACTCAAGGCTGGGCCGACCTAGGGATCAAGGTCATTTTTTTTTTAAATTCGAAATTACCCAGAGAGCGAAAAAACGACCGTCCAAACCGCACAGTAGCGTCTAGCCGCTACGCAACAGTGACTTCCTATGATAAAAAAGATATGAAAAAGAAAAATTATGGGCTCATAATCAGAATAAAGTAGCTAACAACGCAAATTATGGAACAACAGTAAAAGTAAGTATGAAAATAAACAGTGACTATCCGCATCAGCATCAACTAATGGTGTTTTTGAGACGACACATTCTCCGCATTGACTTTTTATATTACCAGTTCACACTTCCTACTTCATTTGGTTATCAGAGAATGAAACTTGTCCAGCACATCTGCCTTCTCATCTGCAATATGGCCTTTGGGTTTCTGTCTGGCGTGCTCCTTTCCGCACTCAATCATCAGTCAGTCAATCATGCGCCGTCTCCTCAGTGAAGGTTGGCTGCAATGGGTCTCCATCTCATGTCCTGGGTTAACACACTCTTTTACACTGTTGCCTGTCTATCTCTTGATGTTGCCCTCGTGTATCGTGTAAGTTGTACCCCACAAGGTACACAAAATCGAAAAAAAGGCGGTGACACAAAGTGCCAACACGCGGATGAGGATTACCTGTGGAGAGGTCACGAAAACCCCATTCAGCCATATTTTAGGCGCGGCTTTATTTAGGGCCCCAGCAAAAGCCAGGGTGGGGCTTTAAATTAACTAAAAATTATATCCTACAAGGTGATGACGAGACTTTCTTTGGTTGTTCTTGATTGATTGATTGACTTTCTACCCCACCAGGACATCACACAAGCGATAAACGCCCGATGACACAAAGTACCACCATGCGGATGAGGATGGCCATGGAGAGGTCCCAAAAACCGCGTTCAGACAATTGGCCATATTTATGGCCTGTCTATATTGCGGCCCCTGGCAAAAGCCAGAGTGGGGCTTCAAAAAAAAAATTGTCGTCCTAAAAAGGACGAAATACGTAATTTTTATTTATTTATTTTTTTTTTTTTTTGGGTTGTTCTTGCCTACTTCTTACTCTCATGCCTTCGACGTTATCCTCGAGTTTGGTTTTTAAAAGCGTCCTATGTCTTTTAATGTGGCCAAAGTATTTCAGTTGTCTCTCACTCTTTTTTTTTTTTTTTTTTTTTTGCAGTAATTCCATTTTCATTTGAAGCCTTTCCAGAACCTCCGTTTTTTTTTTTATTTTTTTTTTAAATTTTTTTTTTTTTTTTTTTATTTTAGTGTATGACTAGCAAATCCTCTCAACCTGTCGTGGGTCTTACGATTAAACGTTGCGAATAATTATTTCCCTTTGTCTAAAAACTTCGTATTAAGAGATGAGGCCTTATCACAAATTTTCGAAAAAGCAGAGTATTTCGACGAACCTTTGGACCCATCAAAGATGCAAACAGCCAGAAGTAGAGAGTGAGAAGCAACAACGAAATTAATTTATTTGAATCACCATCGATCACTGGCATTATGAGGGCTAATACATTGAAATGGCTTAGGCATAATGAGAGAATTTCAGATGACACATAGTAAAAAACAATATAACAGCTATCTGAATGGTCCAAGGCTACGAGGCAGACCAAGAAGACAATGGAGAGATAAAAACAAGAAGAAACTGAGAATTAAATATCAATGCCCACCAACGATGCAAACATTGCAGTATGGAGAGTAAGGATCCTCAACGAAATTTGCATAAAACGTAAATAACTAAACATTTCCGAAATGGGAGCTGTTTGATAGGAAATACTAAAGCATGTAAAGAGTAACTGAAAACAGAGAGGTAAAAAATGCTTACACAATTAGGTCAAATAGAAGTAAACTATGTGGGAGGCAGGCGGCGAAATGCTGGGAAATATAGAATACCATTGTGAAAGAAAAGTTGAATAACTTAAGTGATTCTAGACCGGTTATATCTGCAGCAATTAACATCTGTTGCTCTGAATAATAAAGAAAGACCAAAAAAAAAAAAAAAAAGAAAGATGAAGAAAAGGGAGAGGGAGAATATGAAAATGAAAAAAAAAAATAAAGGAGAGGGGGGAAAACACAAAAGAATAGAAGGACTTGGCTTTCAGTCGTTAGGAGTTTATACCCCACACCATAAAAATTAACACACGGTGGAAAGAAAACAGGAAAACAAAATTTGATCCCTAAAGGACACGAAGCAACTAGTAAAACTTCCCAGAGGACACACAGCAGCTAGTAAAACTACCCAAAGAACACGAAGCCACTAGTAAAACTCCCCAAAAGACTCAGGACAACCAGAAAAACATCCAAAGGGACACGAAGCAAACAGTAAAACTTTCCATGGGACATGAAGCAGCTAGTAAAACTTCCCAAATGACACGAAACCACTAGTAACCCCCCCCCCCCCCACCCACCCCCACCCCCACACAAAAAACCCATAAACAACTAGTAAAACTTCCCGGAGGACACGAAGGAGCAAGTAAGACTTCCTAGAAGACACGAAGTGTCGCGCGCCCACGTGGGTAAATACACTGATATAGTGAGGGTGTGGGTTTGATCCTTAACAATGCCCACCCACGTAAGAAACTCGGCTATTATCTAAGCTATGTTGATCCTAGACAGTCCTGGATAGCCAAGAAAACAGCGAGTGGCTCGTTCCATGAAATAAAAGTTTTGGTACTTGTATCCACAGGAGTAGGTGAAGGGATAGATAGATATCTGGATACACCCACTGTGATATAATTCAGGTGCTCAGTTAACCCCTCCGACTGCTCTCCTCTCCTGGCATTACTTAAAAGCCCCCATCAAGTGATTTAAATATTTGTTAGCTGAAGTAAACTAATATGCACAAAGACACTTGAACCTAAGTACACAAATTTACTCAACTATTTTGTAACAACATCAAACATGATTTATTTGAATAAATCGAAATTAAAATGATCTTGATTAGGCTAGTAGAGTTGGGATGATGTTATAGATGACATTAAAGTTGTACATAACTTAGCTTCTAGTGGGAGAATTCACCGTCGGTCAACTCTCGGCTTGAGGCCCTGCCTATCTTTTCCAGTTTGTCGTCCTCATTGCTTTCAAGCAGGTCGTTACACTCAGACGGTCAGCAATGAATGGATGCTTACTAGTCCCTGCCCAATGTGGGAACTGGAGAATGAAGAAACAAGCGCATATTTGTAGTATCTGCTCTAGATGTACACTAAGCATGTATATTATAATAACATCAAGCATGTTTATTTAAATAAAACATTTCATCTCTCCCTCATGTTCACATTCACTCCTGTCCAATTTGAAAGGGCTTATGTCTCACATTCCAACTGTTACATCTTCTGCCTTCCTCTACACGAGTCCTGTAATGATAGTCAAGTCTTCTACGTCAGGTGTCATCTCTCGTAAAGACTCAAATGACACTCAGTCAGACAGAACAAGTTCTGGAATCCATGCTTGGAACAATGGACGCGCCCAGAAATCTAACAATATTTCTGAGGCGAATCAAATAACAAATCTCGTGGATTTACTCTCCGGGATCAATCTCCGCATTAGCCTCCCGAGAGTTAAACACATTTCAGTGCTAGGAGTGCTACAAAGTGATGAAGACACACTTGAGCAAAAATGAGTTAGATCTCTATCATAAAATATAGATTTGAACCTAATTTCGATCTTACCTGGAAAATGAAACCACAATGCCAAAAGTTCTGTCTCAAGCTTAGGTTAAGCCCAACAGATGGCATGTGCTTGACAGAGTCTCATTTACCAGACCTAGAGTTCACCACTTTATAACTTTTATTAAGCTCTTCCTACATTACGCCTAAAATCATTCTCAAGGATATCACAGCTCCTCCCTGTGGGTAAGTTTATTCGCTGTCAGTCAGGGCTGTACAAAACTTGTTTAAATTCCCACGGTCACATTCTACAGGTTCAATTAGGCTGGTCAAAGCTAATAGGCCAAGTCACACCTCCAGTCTACTTCACCTGTCATCACAATAAAATCAGACTTTGTCAATTCTTCTGCCAACACTTTCAGCTCACTGTGTCAATATTGACGATCTGACCGGCACTCCAGTTTAGGTAACCTCAGGGGGAATTAAACACAATTAGCCGGAGTTATCTACTCCTAATGGTCTGGCTAGGAGATAAAAATCTGACACCAACAGATGGTGTGCAAATCTGCAGACAGTAAGTCTGGGCTAGTCAGAATCACAGGCGTCACAAAGACTACCTTAACACTTTACATCTGGGAAACAGTTTTAGTATTTGATATTATCAACAGTCACGGAAAATTAAATGTTTGTTCATTTCGCCTACTTAGATTAGGCATGTATTCAAAACCATTTATTTCTTTATACTTCGAAACACAAAGGAATAAAAGTAGGTTAAGGAAAGACATTCTGAAGTCACAGAGCGTACTGTCACACGAAGTCACTAGTAAAACACCCCAAAAAGACACGAGACAACCAGTAAAACTTCCAAAAGAAAACAAAGCAACCAGTAAAACTCTCCAAAGGACTCGAGACAACCAGTAATACTCCCCAAAAGGACACGAAGCAACCAGTTAAACTTCCCAAAAAAAACACGAGACAACCAGAAAAACTCTCCAAAGGACACGAGGCAGCCAGTGAATATGTGAATTTAAACCTAAGACCTTTGGGACTGCAGGCAAACATCTTACACATAAACTGTCGGTGCTGTAATTATTAAATCCTATTTATAAAATTTTTTACCATTCTGATTTTATGTGTTGTTAATTTAATGTTTGCGTTATCATTAAGTTACTGGCATGTATCTTCATGTATTATTCGTTCTTTTGTTATTGCAGTTTGCAAACGTAAGTTCGCAATTTATGAAAATTATAAAATTCATTATACTATGATTACTTTAATAGAAATTTTCTGTCGCTACAAGAAAATGCAGAGACAATACAAGATATCAATATTAAAATACTAGCTGTACCCGGCCACGCGTTGCTGTGGCCCAGAATTGTAAAATAGAAAAGAATGGTTAATATCAATCATTGCACAGCTACATAGATAGTCTGATAATAACAAAGAAGACACAAACAATAGACTGCACAATTTATTGTCTGGCATATTACGCTGTATCTCGTCAGGTGCATACTACAGTAACAAGTGAATAAATGAAGCAAATAACTGAATCCTAGAAACTGAAACACAAATCCGAGTACATTCTACACTGTCTGTTTCACCAAGGTAACCTTAAGGAAACTACTATTTCTTTCTGCCTACAGAGATCTGGTTTCAGCCGGTTGATAGCGGAAGCTTCCGCGTATCTGAGTAATCTACGGTTGGCCGAATTGTAAATAATTCGAAATGCATCATCCCTGTTAATGATGTGCCCGGAATTTAGAATATGGTACGCAATTGCTGATGATGGATTTTGTCGACCAGTCACCTGATTTTGTTTGTTTGTTGAGGTGTGAGTGTTAGTGTTCTGCATTGCTTTTACCACCCATAGTGAAATATGTTCAGCAACCCGTTTCTCCAGTCGTCGATCAGGAGAAACTGGTTGCTGAACATATTCAAGCGCTGTGCTGCAGAGGCCAAAAAAGAAAAAGTGGGAAACTTTTGTGAATGATATGGGAGGCGATAAAACATTAGGGGAATTCTGGAAACTGCAAAGGCAGATGCGAAGAAAAGATCGGCCTATGACAGCCAGAACAATACGTAGAGACGATGGTGTGCGTGTGACAACAGACAAGGAGAAAGGGGAGGCTTTTCTCCATAGGTTTATAGCTCAGACAGATCATAATGATGTAGACATCAGGGATGCAGTTAGAAAGGAGTTAGCTGGCACCTTGAAGAATATGCATTATGAAGACATGAGACAAGTGGAAGATATCAAACAAATTTTGAAAAAAGCAAAGGACACTGCACCATGGCTTGATGGTGTCAGGTATGGTCACATGAAGGCTTTGAGGGATGTAGACCTGGCAGAAATGGCCGACGGTTTTAACCAGAGTTTTAAGACAGCATCAGTACAGCTAGACTGGGTGCACAGCTATCTAATCCCACTACCAAAACCGTTTAAAGATCATTCAAAGCTTAGTGGCTTTAGAATCATCACCTTACAAAACAAATTTGGGAAGGTCTTAGAGAAGATAGTTGCTGTAAAGTTACAAGAATTTTTGGAAAGTGTAAGCTTCTCCCAAAAGGTATGAGAAGTTACAAGCCAGGAAAAGACACTTGGGCAAATGCGGCCCCTTTTGCTTTTGACGTCTATGAATGGTTCCAGAACAGACAGGAAACTATGGCGGTAGGACTGGATTTCAAGGATGACATTAACAGAGTGAGATATGACATCTTAATGACTGCACTGAGGGAGAAGGAGGTCAATCCATGGCTAGTAAATTGGCTTGCAGCTGCTCTGTATTCACGTCAGGTTGCTCTCCGACTAGGCTCAAGGACCTCTGAACTATGCACTTTGGCCCCAGGACTGCCACAGGGATCAGCCATCTCTCCTGTGCTCTTCAACGTGTAAACGAGCAAGATTGCAAGCCTAGAAGCACCAGGAGTTGGAAGGATACTGACTTTTGCGGATGATATACTTGCATATAGGCAGGGGGAAGCGAGGGAACAAACAGCTCGGGAGCTACAAGCGACAGTAGACAAAGTGACTGAGTGGTGTACAGAAATGAGGGCTGTCGTCCACCCGGAAAAGGCGTTAGTTTTGTGGTGCTCTCTGGACAACCGAATCGTTAAAACTATTGTCCGAAGTCTCGCGATAGATGGTAGAGACGTCAACAGAGAGAGCAAACTGAAGTATCTAGGAATTACATTTGACAGGAGCCTGTCATTTAAGGACCATGTGGAGAGTGTTGGGAAGAGATGCCAAAAAGGACTTAGTGCACTTAAGACTATGGCTGCAATTGACATAGAGCAGAGAATACTTTTCACACTATATCAGCACCTGATCCTGTCAGTTATTGATAATGGCCTAGGAGTGCTTACCGTCTCAAAGAGTCAGATGGACAAACTATAGCGCATATAGAACGCGGCTATGCGGGTCATTCTGGGTTGCACAAGAGACACCCCAGTGGTGTGTATGCGATACATCCTTGGTTTGCCGACTGTTGCAGGTAGGCATAAGGTGCTGCAGGCGAAGTCATATCTCAGGGTAGCTGCAGACACAGACCACCTTCTGCACGAAGCTCTGGGTGCAATTAAGGGTCAGCGGCTGATAAGAGGGAGGTCATGGATGGCTCAGGCAGAAGATACAATCAAACAGGTTTGCATCCGTGAGAGCATTAGGCGAGGAGAGGAGTGGGTCAAAGTGCCACCTGAGCAGTCAGACCTGTGTAGAGCCATAATCACGCTGAGCCGGGAATGCAGAGACTGGTCAGCAAGTGCCACAGAGGTGGAAATTCAGCAATT
>CAJHNH020002745.1:25000-57500 GCA_905116865.2 Candidula unifasciata
TAGTAGTAGTAGTAGTAGTAGTAGTAGTAGTAGTAGTAGTAGTAGTAGTAGTAGTAGTAGAAGTAGTAGTAGTAGTAGTAGTAGTAGTAGTAGTAGTAGTAGTAGTAGTAGTAGTAGTAGTAGTAGTAGTAGTAGTAGTAGTAGTAGTAGTAGTAGTAGTAGTAGTAGTAGTAGTAGTAGTAGTAGTAGTAGTAGTAGTAGTAGTAGCAGTAGAAGAAGAAGAAGAAGAAGAAGAAGAAGAAGAAGAAGAAGAAGAAGAAGAAGAAGAAGAAGAAGAAGAAGAAGAAGAAGAAGAAGAAAAAGAAGAAGAAGAAGAAGAAGAAGAAGAAGAAGAAGAAGAAGAAGAAGAAGAAGAAGAAGAAGAAGAAGAAGAAGAAGAAGAAGAAGAAGAAGAAGAAGAAGAAGAAGAAGAAGAAGAAACGAACAAACAAACTAATTTCTTTAAAAATGGATGCACAGAAAAAGAAGACGGTATTGGTGATGAAGATGAAAACAGTTGCACTTTGCTGCAGCAACGGACATTTTATTGCTAGACCTAATTCGTGTAGAACAATTGACGAATGAAGGTTGATTTGGTGAAAATTAGGCCAACCATCTTTACTTCCAAGGATCATGCCTGGTACTAATTTGGGGCTCGATCGACCTGGTAAAATATAAAAAAGATGTCTGGACGCGGAACCCAAGTTCATAGAGACGGCTGACAATAGTTTAGCCATAGCTCTACATGGACTTCTTCTTCCGCCTTTCTATTCCCCCGATGGAGCATATGCCAACACCCAACTCACGCCAAGTCGTTCTATCCTTCGCCATTGCACGGAGCTCTCCCCATGTCCTTCCCATCTTTCTTACTTCATTCTATAGCTCTCTTTTCCATGTGTTTTTGGCCTTCCTTTAGTCCTATGCTCCTGTGGGTTCCAATGCAAAGACATTCTAGTTATGCTGCTCTCCATTTTTCACAGTGTGTGTCCTATCCAACACCAGCGTCTTTTCCTCACCTCTTGGTCCACCGGAGCCTGTTTAGTTCTCTCCCTAAGCTCTACATTAGTTATTCTATCATACCATTTAATTCCTTTTATTCTGCGCAGGCACCAGTGAATGAATGTTTGTAGTTTATTAGTAATTGCCCTAGTAGTTCTCCATGTTTCCGCCCCATACAAAAGTACTGATTTGACATTAGAATTAAAAATGTTTAGTTTAGTATTTCTTTAAATTTCTTTTGACCTCCACAAATTCCCTAGTGCTATGAAAGCTCCTCTTGCCTTTTGTATTCTTATTTTAAAATCTTTATCAGTTTCTCCATCTTTATCTACATTACTGCCCAAATAGGTGTGCGACTCTATGTCTTGGAGTTGGGTGCCATTAAGGGAAATAACACTACTATTTGCCTGATTTATTCTCATTATTGATGTCTTCCCATTATGGATTTTAAGACCAAGCTGTTGTGATCTCACATCAAGTATATTTAATTTATCTTGCATCTGATCCATTAATGGGTCAGAAGAGAAATATCCTCAGCGAAGTCCAGATCATCAAGCTGTGTTGTAAGGGTCCACTACATGGACTGCAATGGTAAAATTGTGTTTTTATGCTGTATTACTTTTATGGAGAGACATCAGATTGGTTTGGCATCAAGCAAGGAGTCCGTCAGGGATGTGTGCTGTCACCGTATTTGTTCAATCTGTACGCCGAAAATATAATGAGAAATGTAAGAGATGATATAAACAAAGAACAATATGATGCCCTAAACATCGGTGGTCATGAAATACCAGAAATTCGTTATGCTGATGATACAGTATTACTATCAACATCACAAAGTGGTTTAGAAAACTTATTAACCTCACTCCAAAGAAATAGTGAAAATCATAACTTATTTCTTAACATAGCAAAAACAAAGATAATGCATACAAACAAAACTGCCATGGAGAAGGAAATATATGTTAATAAGGAAAGATTGGAAGTGGTGGAAAATTTCGAATATCTTGGGTCACTGGTTACCAACAATGGTGACACAATGAAAGAAATTAAACGACGACTATCAATTGCTCTTCAAAGACTAAAACAACTGAATAAATTATGGAATTGTACAGATAGAAGAAGGTCAGATTTTTAAGAGCATGCATCTTTCCCATTGCAACATACGCCTGTGAGACCTGGACACTTACTAAACAAGCGGAACAGCGCATAAATGCATTTGAATATAAATGTTACAGACAGGTTCTAAGAATATCTTGGGTAAAGAAAAGAACAAATGCATCCATACTTCAAGAGCTGAATATTGAAGAGGGTTGGCTAGTAAAGACAATAAAACAAAGAAAATTGAAATATTTTGGTCACTTGAAACGTCATGGAAGTCTAGAGAGAACCATAATGGAGGGGTATATGCCTGGGAAGAGAGGAAGAGGAAGGCCAAGGAGAAGATGGGTGCAGGATGTGGCAGATGATCTCCAGATGGGTGTATCAGACGCAGGACATCTTGCTCATGATAGGAAGGTTTTCCGGAGGGTTGTTATGGCAGCGAGGTTCCGCGAGGGACATGCTACTGAATGAATGAATGAATGAGTTACATTTATACTAAATGCATACTCCAATAACGTGTGTCTCCGTGAATCAAATGTTATGTTTCTTTTAAATTAAAGGTAACACTGGTAATTATATCTTTGTTTGTGCATTAAATTGAACAAAATATTTGTAATGACTATAGGATCATAGTAATAAGACAATTCCTGATATCCTTAAAGATGTCAACATAAACTAACAAGAGATCACAATCAGAATACTGTTGCTAAAATTAAAATTAGGTAAACATTTCACAAGTAACAATGACATCGAACAATATTCAACTCCAGCTTATTATTTTGTTTAAACGGCACAAAGTCCTTACAGTCTATTCCTTCAGTGCTTTCTCTCGCACAGCCCTAAGGAAACCATGGATTGAAACCAGTGTAGCACACTTGGCTTCTTCGATCTGCAACGGTCTTAGTGTTATGCTGAGGCGTCCTTATTTGTTTTGTTAGATATTCTCAGTTCCCGGCATCACAAATCACGTTTGCAACGCCTAAGTTGACAAAATTCTTTAACCACAAATAATTACTCTCGTTATGAGGACTAAAAGATGGAATGCTTGGGATGCATACAGAAAATGAAGGGTAATGGACGACAAAACATATGTATATAATTACTTCAATTATAGGTAAATTATGAAGAAGACAACACAACTATGGTGAAACAATGTTTACGCACACATGCAAACGCTCGAAAATCACTAAACTGAAAAAAAGGTCATTTACTGAGATTAAGAGAGTGAATGATTTTCAAAAACCACGAAGCTCCACGGCTCGTATTGATAAAAAATAATAGGAACGAGAAGAATAAAAAGAAGTGGGAGAATTTTTTTTTTTCCCGCAGAACCTTGCGTGTTAAAATGAACAAAGGAAGGCACACATATACAACACATAGGTGATATTTAGCAGACACTTGCCACTTTCTAGATGTACTCGATATATAGTGGTGAAATTATGGGGGTTACGCTGGACAGTTATCATCATCAGAATTGTAATATTGTTGCGTTTAAACGTGACTTCAGGGTGGCAGTCTTTTACATCATTCCATTCCCACCTGTTCAATAGTTTAGTTATCACAGATTGAATGTAGTCCAGAACACAGAGACCAATGTTGTACAGAACATGGGCAACTAAACCAGAGGTAGATACCGCAGAAAAACCACCCCAGTAATATCGGAGACACTGAAAATTACAATACACGAAACGAACAGAAGGGCCCGATCCAATACTCTGTTCCTGCCCTGGCTCTGCGAGGCATTCCAGGAGTAGAGACAAGAAGAAAATGATACCTTTATCACAACTAAATACGATCATCGAGAGGACTAAAATACTGGAAGTGGTGGGGACATGGAGACGATGTCAGATGACATAGGAGAACAACCTGTCTACTCAAGAATGATTAAGGTCAGTAAGCTATAAAGTAGACAAAATGAATGTATGTGAGTTGTACCCCACCAGGAACTCACACAAGCGATAAACACCGGGTGACACAAAGTGCCACCAAGTGGATGAGGATCCTACTTGAAGAGGTCCCGGAAACCCCGTTCAGACTTTATGCCATATTTCAGGCCCAGCTATATTTAGGGCCTCCGTCAAAAGCTAGGGTAAGGATTTAAAATAACTAAAAATTGCATCCCACAAGGGGATGAGATTTTCAAAAAGCGGTGAGACAATATACAGGGCGACTTACGAAAACTTGTAGTCACCAAACTGAAAGAAATGGTCAATCACAGAGATCAAAGCAGGAGTTTGTTATCTTTGGCAATGAATCTTATGGGCTTGGAATTAAGAAGAAAGAAGAGCAAAAATAATAATAGGTCTAAATAAAAAAAATAAAAAATAAAGGAGAAGAATGTTTCTCAAACTGGAACTAATAGATTGAATGAACAAGGGCAGACCACATACATGCGCGCTCGCAAACACACACACACACACACACACACACACACACACACACATACACGTAAATAATGAAACCTACGCAAATTTATCAGCAAATGAAGATCCAGCAGGGTGACGGATCCTTGTGAGTCCAGCAAGTGTATGAGTAAATTCAAATTCAAATTCTCTTTCTTTGACCACTTTCAGCTAGGTCCGTTCACATTTCTGCTCACTTTCCTTTCAGCTATATTTGTGGTGACGTTTTCTGGTCGCGATCTTATTTGATTCTGGATTGTGTTCAATATTGTCACTTTCTGTTTGTTGTGGTTTCCGCTCTTGCTGTTGTTTTTGTAATCTGGCTGGCCCTGTGCTGCGCTCAAGATGATTGGATGTTGAATCGATTTATTGTGGTATTCCTTGGCTGTTTGTTGTTTCCGGGGAAAGTAGATTGCCTATCCTAATAAGGACCGGCGGTCGATTGACTTGGGCTGGTACTGATGGCTATACCGCTGAGGTCTGGTATTATTTGGTGATTTTCTCGTATCCTTGTTGTAAAGTACTGCTCCTACATAGGGTTTCGGTAATTTGGCGTTGGTTGTGTCGTATCTGGTATTAGTGTTTGGGGTAACGGTGTCGACCTCGTTTGACTTCAAATTTAGGCTGTCGATGTGGTTCCTCTGGTGATGACCAAAAAACATCATCATCCTGCAGTTCTGAGTTATAGAAGTTCGGGTCCTCCATCTCCATGATGCGTTGGTTAATTTGGTCAACTGTTGCCAACGGAAACTGTTTCATCAGCGATGCCTGAGTTTTCTTATCTGGTGTTTGATGCGGCTTTTTCTGGGTCTCGGCTCCCTGTATTTGCTGCCTTCTTGTTGCCTCCTTCCGTGCTTTCTCTCTTTCTTCCATCACTCTGTTGGTTGCTTGCAGTTCCTTGTTAAGTCTGTTGTTTTCTTCGTATGCTCTTCGTAACTTTTCCTCTGTTTCAGCTAGTGCCTTCTTGATCATTGCGACTTCTTTCGCGAGAAGTTGTTGGTTATCCCGCAGATCATTGATGCCCGCCTCGTCTTCCCTTGCTTTAGTTGGTTGTTCTTTTTGTGTCTGGATAGTGGCCAGTGCATTCATGATGTCCTCCTTGAATTTCGTCATCTCTGTTGTCATCCGTTTCTGGGTGTCAAGAGTCGCCTGCATTATAGCTCTCAGGCCTGTTATTTCATCTCTGTCTTCATCTCGTTGGGTTTTGGATGCGTCTTTCTCGTCTCTGAGAGCTTGTATGTCACTTTTGAGTTGAGCCACCTCGTTGCTCAATTTGGTGGTAATGGCTGCAGTTATGCCTTGGGTTGCTTCGTGTCTTCTGCGGGCCTCATGGTATGGAATCTTATCCCGTATGGCCGTGGTTGCTATTTCTCTACATTGTTGCAGATAGGGGCACCCCAGGTACCTGGTGCTGTGCTGGCCGTAGCAGTTGGCGCACTTTCTGTTCGTATTGGGTGACTTAAAGTCTGTGTCCAGCTTTGCCAGCGGGCAATTGTTGAAGGCATGGTGTTGTGAACAGTATCGGCATACTTCATGTTCGCTCACACAAGTGGCCCGGGAGTGCCATGCTTTTTGACAACGAGAGCACTGGATCACCTGTGGCACGTATTGCTCTGGTCTTTGCATTCTTTGATCTAGGTAGATTTTATCCGGGATGTTTTCTCCTTCCGATGTTATCACCGCCACTGGCAATGGATGCCGTTTTGAGCCCAGTCTCTCTGCTTGGTTGATGTATGAGTAAATTAGGAAGTTTCAAAATTGTGTGACTTCTGTGACAGGATGTTTATGACTGTTTACAATACACCGACTCTCGATTGCAGCTGTTGAAAATCTCGTGCAGTTAAAAACCTCCGATTCCTGGTTTGCGTGCATACATCATCATAATGGACCATAATGAAACTTTATTCACCGATGAATTTCTCTACGTTTCACCCCTTCATTGATCGACCAACAGATAACAGAATGCTGCTCCTCAGTGGTGAACGTCGAAAGTGGGGCAGCCATCATAAAACTGTCATTATGACGACATGTTGTTCGTCTGCACCGTCTTGTCACGTGCTTAACATTCTTGACATCCTTAGCAACAATTTTGACGGGTTAGAAGACAAGCGTCTGCGGTTTAAGCGGTTTAAGCGTTGTGAACGCGCTTTGTAATGCCCAGGTGCCGGGTTCGATCCTAGCTGCAGATGTTTTGTCTTGCGTTGGTTTCAACACTTGTATCGAGAGCTGACCGTTAAGGGAGCAATGGGAAACTACCGAAAGTAAATTTTGCCTAGAAAAACCACAACAGCCAAAAGATGATGGCGTTTATTCTGTAACGTCCTGTAAAGGAGACGCACCTAACTGTATCAGACTAATGCATGGCTGTAGTAATTTAAAGTTTTTATTTGAATTCAATCGTATCTTTTTTTTTTTTTTTTTAATGCAGGTGTCGATAGTAAGTCTGTCTTTGTCATCGTATCACAACTATCCAATCACTTACAGGTTGCTGCCGTAGTGTGGTGGCTAGATGCTCGCCTCTGGATCGGTAGGTCGTGGGTTCAAATCCTTACGTAGCCGGACTTTTTGGGTCGACCCCGCCTTAAATAAGTGCCATAAGAAGTTCTGGAAAGCAGAGGTGGTAGGCGTGAGGTTGACTACATCACCCACTACGTGCCGATGTTTCTATAAAATATAGGTCTAGCCTTATATACCCATGCGGCGTCTGTGGCTTAGGCGTTTCGAGTCCGACTCGTAATATTAAGGTATCGAGATCGAAACCTACTTCTAGCTGGATTTTTAACATGGTATGGGGCGTCGCAGGTCGACCCAGCCTCAAATGGGTACCAGGATGTGCTGCCCTGAGACAGTCAAGACGGCTGGCGTAATGTTGACCACATTACCCACCGAGTGCTGATGGTCTGTAAAAAATATGGGCGTTCTTTCCGTTTACCCAATACGCTAAAGGCTTGAAAAGGGATCTTTACTTGTTTGCTTACTTATATGCATATTACGCGTGAATGACTGGTAAAGGGTCCTTTCATTTCTGCAAAATCAAATACAACCCCTAGAACAGTGTTTCCCCAACTTTTCTTAGTCGCGGCCCCTTTTTCTAATTATATTTTTTTCCACGGCACCCTAACCTAAGTAAAAATATGACAATTCATATGTAAGAGATTGAAAAAAAAAAATAACTGGTGTATATTCGAATGTTTCGCGGCACCCCAGTGAAGAGGTCGCGACTACTCTCCCAAGGTGTCGCGGCGCACAGTTTGGGAATCACTGCCCTAGAAGTTAATATTATTTAGAAAGAAGAAAAAACTCACACACTGCAAGATAGCTACCTGAAATAATATGAGACCATAATCAGGATAATGTTGCCCAACCTAAAACTTATGGTGAAAGTCAGTTCTATCAAAGAGTTTACCTAATTATAGTTTTGTTGTTATGTTCAAATTTCACTTAATCCTCGCAGTATTTTTCTTTGTTTCGTTCCCACCTATTCAATTCCTTGGATATCGTAGACGTAATCAAACCCAGCACATTCTGCCTCTCTCATGAACATTCTTTTTGAGTTTTCTGGAGTGTCCGATTTGTCTCAATCCATTTTCTTCATATGTTTTTCCTTGCTTTTCTGCTAATCAAGCCGTCCCTGTGTGGGATGCAATTTTTAGTTATTTTGAAGTCCCACCTTGGCTTTTGCCGGGGGCCCTAAATACGACCGGGGGTTAAACATGGCCTACTTATTGAACGGCGTTTCCGGGACCTCTCCTCTTCCGCATGGTGGCACCTTTTGTAACCGGCTGTTTATCGCTCTGTTTGATATACTGGTGGGGTAAAAAGTCAGTCAGTTTTGTCCACCAATATTTCATAACCAGCACTATTTTATCACCCAGTTAATAGAAAATGCATCCTATTTCAATTCAGTTCTGAACAATCACTTAGACTGTTACCTGTGCTCATTGTATAATCTCAGTCCTCATACAGTCATTTGATGATGTTTATTATTTTGATCGGATTAAGGGGTCACTACAGGAATTTATTTTTTTTATTTACAACGTTAGACCAATTATTTTATAATGGTCATTTGTAGGGATGTATGTTGTTACATTTGTTGACTTTAAGTTTTAAAAAACATGGTTGCCATTGCAACAGCCGCCATTTTGATGAAAAAACAACATGTACTTTGTCGTATGGCAGTTTTGTCGCGCACCTTTACTTACGGAATATTTTCACAAATCCCTCAGGTGCTCTGAGACAGGAGTGTTTTGAATGGTATCTCTCGTTCATCTAGAGGCCTAACCCTCGGTTCAAACTATCCATTCAACCTGTCTCAGGGATGAGGTGACTCGAGCTCTGACTCCACAGGGTTATTATGAACACTTGGGTACCTCTCGGCCAGACGTCCTCATCACTATTTTACCCCCAGACTGGTAAACAACGTAACACAGTCAAACAAGTAAACAACAGTGAATATGACAAGACGTGAATACCTTTCTGACTATGACAATTAATTCACCACAGCGACTTAGCTAAAAACAGCAAGACTGGTGAACTATTATTTAACTTTATTAATTACTTCATAACAAGAAAGATCAAAAGTAGCACGAAGAATCAAATGAAAGATTGTTGAATTCTCTAAAGAACAAAGACAGAGAACAAGTCTTCCTCCTAATCTACGTCTCTTTCCAGTATCATCACAGTTGGGAGGCAGGAGACGGACTATGAAGGCACATCTGGAATCTAGCCGCTATTGGACTACAGTCCCTATCTACAGCAGTTGGTGTAGGGAAAACTGCTCACGTATGCGGTGAAGTGGTCAGACAATTTATTTTAAATAGGCGTAGAAAATGTGTCCTAACGTGTAAATCGACACTAAAAGCCTTCTTCTTCACTTCCTCTTTTACCGCTGTGGGTGTCGAGGGATATTTCGCTGTTCTGTCTCGTAGTCCCTTAACATTGCCATGGTCAGATACCGTTTGATCAGTCCGTTTATATCTCATTTTGATTTTTGTAGCGGTAAAATATCCATTGCCGGCTTGCTAGGCCTGTCGCAACTTCAGCAGAGCCCCGTTGGCCAGGACATTTCGGTTTCACCCAGGGTGGCCTTCATGGCTACCGTAGCGGTCCCGTGGCACGAGGCCACACCATACTTCGCCCACACCTAGCAATCCCCTACTTTGTCCTGTTACCACCTCTCACGACGAGGACGTCACTATAAGCCTAAAAGAATCAATATCAGAGTGAATTATAGGGATTTTTCTTATCTGGACTCCCCCACAACAAACGAACTATATAACTACGGTCGGCCTATCCTATATCATAGTTACCATGACGATTTTGGGGATGTTCAGACTGTGGACCTGCCTAATGCGGTAGGTGTGTGGATTCTGTCAAGCGACAAGGCTCCCCCAAAGGAGATGAGCGGTCACGCGAATCGAACGACAGCATCACACACCTAGCCGTCAACATGTTCAGGTCCCACAACATTGTCCCCATCCTCAGTCGGCACGTCAGCAGACGAAGGGTGGCGACTCAAAAAGTCTGCTCCCACAATCTGACCACCAGGAATATATTCTACGGTGAAAGAATAGGGTTGCAGCAGCAACGACCATCTCATCAACCTTGGGTTCAGGTGGGCAGATGAAGCCAGGAAGACCAAAGGTTGATGGTCCGTCTGCACAGTGAATTTCACACCATATAAATACGGCTGAAATCTTTGGACCGCCCAAACCAACGCTAGACATTCCCGCTCTATACAGGAGTAACCGCGTTCGGCCACATTAAGTTTTCGACTGGCGTAGGCTACAGAAAACAAAATCTCCGGGTCCTGAATTCCAGATTGGAGTAGTGCAGCCCCAATTCCGATGCCACTCGCGTCCGTCCTCAACACAAAGGATTTAGACAGATCGGGTAACTGCAACACGGGAGAAGACGTCAATTTCTCTTTAAGCGTGTTGTAGGCATCCTCACATTCAAGAGTCCAACATACTTTTTTAGGATGGTCCTTCCTAAGCGCATCCGTTAAGGGAGCAGCTATGGAGTTGAAATTTGGAATACATTTCTGGTAGTATCCGCACAAAGATACAAATGAACGGACCTCCTTTTTGGTACGTGGTCTAGACGCGTTCCGTAGTTTCTCGACATTCTTGGATTCAGGTCTCTTAGTACCTTCGGACACAATGTGTCCCAAGAACTCGAGATTGGGCCAAGCCAGTTTACACTTAGTGGGTCGGGCTGTCAGGCCTGTTTCTTTCAATCGATGCAGCAGTTTCTGCAAGGACTGAATATGTGCTTCAAACGTTTCGGAAGCCACCAAAATGTCATCCATTAAATTGATGATAGTGGGGTCTTTTAGAGGATCTAAAAGTAACCGCATCATTTTGGTGAATACCCCGCAAGCATTGCAGGTTCCGAACGGAAGGACATTAAAGTGATAATGAGCGTCCGAAGTGCTAAAGGCCAGATATTTACGAACTTCTTCCTTAACCGGTATCTGGTAATACCCCTTGCTCAAGTCAATCTTCGAAAAGTACTTGGCTTTGTTGAGCCGGGCAAACAAAAGTCTTTGGTCAGGAAGGGGTTCAGAAAGAAACTCCGTCACCCTGTTCAACTGCCTATAATCTATGCACAATCGGTGCTCCCCCAAAGGCTTCCTCAACAAAACAACGTTCGCACTGAAGGGGGATTCTGAGGGTGAAATCACACCTTCCTTTAGCAAATATTCAATCTCCTTTCTAACGGATTCCTCCTTAGAAAAGGGGATTTGATAAGGGCGCCGGCGAATGGGTTCTTCACTCACCAACTTCATATCGTATTCGATCAACGAAGCACGCCCTGGCTTCTCTGTGAACACGGAAGTATATTCCGATAAGAGACGTGCGAGCCGTTCAGTTTGGGACAAGGAGAGAGCAAGGTTAATCTCTACATCCTTGTATGTTTCCCCGGGATGGAGAGGATATTCTACCGCAGCGGTTTCTCCTCCGTCCACCTACATTGCTACAGACAGTGTTAACAGAGTCTCAGGTCCATTTACCTCTCTCTCATTACACTTTCTGAGAAGATTAATATGGTAAATCTTCGACTTACCCTTCACACTTATCCTGTAGTGCATTCTTGACACTTTTTCCAACACGGAATAAGGGCGTGCCCAAGCTAAATCAATCTTGGATCTCCCCGTTGGCAAAAGTAACAGAACTTTATCTCCAACATCAAGACTACGTTCCTTGGTCTTTTTGTTGAAGTGTGCTGCGTAACGTTGACGAGCACGATTCAAATTCTTATTCGCTAGGTCCCAACCTAGCTTCAGTTTCTCCTTGAGTTCTTGCACGTACTGTGACGTGGTCCTCAAGGTCTCATCTGCATTTTCGTCCGTCCACGTTTTTATGAGTATGGTCAAAGGTCCAGAAATGGGCCTCCCAAAAACCAACGTTGCTGGCGGAAAGCCGGTGGAAGCATTAGGGACTTCGCGATAAGCGAATAGTGCTGCAGCCACGTGTTCGTCCCACTTCTCCGGTTTCTCTTGGGATAAAATCCTCAGTAGTGAAATCAACGTCCCGTTGAATCGCTCATTTTGGCCATTCGCTTGGGGTCGATATGGACTAGTGCATATATGATGAGATTTAAGAATTTGAAACACTTCCTCCATCAATTTCCCCTTGAACTGCGATCCGTTGTCAGTCAAGATTTGTTCGGGAAATCCTACACGAGTGAAGATGCCAATCAGTGCTTCAGCCACGCTCTGACTGTCTATCTTACACAGCGGTACAGCCTCACCCCAGGCAGTGCAACTATTTAGAGGGTTAAGATATAGGCATTCTTCTTTTTCTTGAGGGGAAGAGGTCCCACCAAGTCGACGGCCACTCTCTCGAAGGGAGTGGACATTATGGGAGTTTCTCCCAGTCGGGCTAGTGCAATCTTGCCTTTCGGGGCGACTCTTTGGCACTCCGGACAAGATTTGACAAAACGTATTATGTCCGCTGTCATACCCGGCCAAAAGTAATGACAGGAAATACGTTGAGTCGTGGCATTTATTCCCATATGGGCACTATACGCGATCGTGTGACCCATTTGGAGAATTTGTTGCCGGTATGGTCGAGGCACGACCAACTGACTATGCTCAGTATATTTGTCACCCCCATTGCGGAAAAGCAACTTACCTTTCATAAAGTAATCATTTCTTTTCGGCGGAGTGTGACTGACAGGTAACTTTTTGAAACAAGCTTTAAGAGTAGGGTCAGTTTGTTGGGCTACCTTGATCTCGTCAGGTAAGGGATTTACGTGACTTTGATCTTCCGTGGCACTATTATGTTGCGCACGGGTGGTCATTGCCGCAAACTGCTCTGAAGGTGTAGGTGCATTCGCTAAATAAACATACCGAGCTCCTAAAATAAGAGGGAACGTACTCCGTTTCAAGACGGCCGCCCCAATCACCCCAGTAACGTATCTAGACTTGACCTCTATCTTTGCTATCGGCAAGTTCATGGGTCGAGCATCAAGAGTTGCACATCTGAGCTCTACAAATTTACCTGTATACTGATCAGCTCTAACGATTTCAGGGGAACAGACCGCGGAGTAGGACAACCCTGAATCGTATAGACAAGAAATTCTCTTTTTATTAGCCCAGACCTTCTCTACCACAGGTGGCCTATTGGAACGGTTATATAATTTCTCTGCGGCAGACGAACCAACAGTCGTCAACAAAGCTGACAATTGAGTCCCCCCTGCTGACTTCACCTTACAATCATTAGTGTGATGAGAATTATTTCTGCAATTCCTACAGTAGGGTTTTCTAGAACTATTGTTCTGTTGCGAACTGCTAAATTTAGAAGGATTCTGGTGATTTACATGGGATGGGCTCTTTTTGGGTGAACCTGGAGTTGGAGTTTTCTGACCGTTCTGACTATTCCTATTATGATTATGGGGCTTAGCTTTCCTAGAACTATCATCCTTATGGGCTAACTCGTACCCTGCGGCATGAACCAAAATGTCAGTCAATTTTTATGCACCGTTCTCGGTGAGAAAGGTTTGCATTGACTTCGGTAGAGTGTCCTTTAATTGTTCGGTTAGGAACAATTCTTGCAGATCTTCGAAGGAAGCTTCATAGCCAGCCATTTCACGCCATTTACCAAGATAACTTTTTAATCTATCTGCAAACTGCGGATAAGTTTCCCCAATCATTTTCCTTTCATTCCTGAACTTATGCCTATAACTGGCAGCATTTAACTCGAACCTTTTCAATAAAGCCTGGCACAGGGCTTCAAAGTCAGTATCGGAGCCAGTGGGTATCCGCTGAAAAATTTCATATGCCTCTCCTCTCAATCCCTGCGCCAATTTTAATGTATACCTATCTTTCTCAAGATTATATATTGTAGCAAGTTTAACAAACTTATCAATATACTGTTCACTCGTTTCCAACTTCGCATCAAAGGCAGGCATAGGAAAATTCATGGCAGGTGTCGAGATGCAGTGAGTAGACACTGTCTCCATTTCTTAGGACTGAGATCTAGAAATCTGGCTATCTCTTTGTGCCTGAATTTCCAGCTCCTTCATCTTTACTTCTTTCTCGGCTTCAATTCTGAGTCTTTCGGATTCCAACTTGAGTCTCTCGGATTCAATCCTGAGTCTCTCAGTTTCCTGGAGTCTCTCGGATTCGATCCTGAGTCTCTCAGTTTCCTGGAGTCTCTCGGATTCGATCCTCAGCCTCTCGGATTCACGAGCCTCCATTCTCATTTCTCTTTCTGTGGTCTTAATCCAATCGGTCAACTCACTTCCTTCCAGTCCCATCTGGACAGCCATTTCTTTCAGCTCTTGAATAGAGATTCTGGACTGCGCCATGTTGAGCTGTAAAGATACTTAAAAGAAGATCCAACAAATATGCAACAATTTATGACAATTATAAATGTTAGCTACAAAACACCGTGGTGTTGCAGCCAAAACAACTATACACAAGCCAGAAGAACAATTGTCACTACGTCAGAAAGACAATCCTCCTATCACTAGGACCAATAAGATCCTACAATGTGAAAACAGGATGAATCACTTGTCAAAGACTACTGGAACAACCTCCTATTTCTTCCTAGGAGAGTATAAGGAATGTATTCAAAGTAGTAACTAATTCTACCAGACAGTTTATCAATATAACAACCTGCTGGTCAAGTATCCAACACAACCACTGAATACTAATACACTGTTGAAAGATTAGATTTACCATATACACAGATCCCGGACATGAGACCACATTTTACGATAATGACTGTCGTATGGCAGTTTTGTCGCGCACCTTTACTTACGGAATATTTTCACAAATCCCTCAGGTGCTCTGAGACATGAGTGTTTTGAATGGTGGCTCTCGTTCGTCTAGAGGCCTAACCCTCGGTTCAAACTATCCATTCAACCTGTCTCAGGGATGAGGTGACTCGAGCTTTGACTCCACAGGGTTATTATGAACACTTGGGTACCTCTCGGCCAGACGTCCTCATCACTATTTTGCCCCCAGACTGGTAAACAACGTAACACAGTCAAACAAGTAAACAACAGTGAATATGACAAGACGTGAATACCTTTCTGACTATGACAATTAATTCACCACAGCGACTTAGCTAAGAACAGCAAGACTGGTGAACTATAAGTTAACTGTATTAATTACTTCATAACAAGAAAGATCAAAAGTAGCACGAAGAATCAAATGAAAGATTGTTGAATTCTCTTAAGAACAAAGACAGAGAAAAAGTCTTAATCCAAATCTAAGTCTCTTTCCGGTATCATCACAGTTGGGAGGCAGGAGACGGATCATGAAGGTACATCTGGAATCTAGCCACTATTAGATGTTACTACGACTTATCTGGTTGGATCCAGCAGCTCATCAGGGTGTCTGAAAGTATAATTCAGTCTCGTCTCGCTTCATAGAAAGACTCAACCTGGATGATGATACTTCGGTAATTGATTAAGGGCAATCAACTCCCCAGAGATCGGAAGATGTCGCTTTTACATACAGTACACACATTCAGCAAAGGCGGATCACCACACGTCGGTTGCTTCCAGGTGTTGGTTGGTGGAAAATCAAGACTGCTCCACGGACGCTTGCTAGATCTTCAAAAATCCCATTGTAAATGGAAAGAGAATAAAGAATCTTGTCTTTTTAACAATCAAGTGGCAACAACAAGGGACTACGTCTGCCTCTTTGACCGGACCATAGAGAAGTGACGCGTGAAACTACAGTCCCTATCTACAGCAGTTGGTGTAGGAATACTGCTCACGTATGCGGTAAAGTGGTCAGACAATTTATTTTAAATAGGCGTAGAAAATGTGTCCTTACGTGTAAATCGACATTAAAAGCCTAAAAGAATCAATATCAGAGTGAATTATAGGGATTTTTCTTATCTGGACTCCCCCACAACAAACGAACTATATAAGTACGGTCGGCCAATCCTATATCATAGTTACAATGACGATTTTGGGGGTGTTCAGACTGTGGACCTGCCTAATGCGGTAGGTGTGTGGATTCTGTCATGCGACATACTTAGAAAGCTAAAATGTCAAAAACAAACAGATTTATTGAGAAACAGATGATTGATTCATGAACTGTAAACCTATGTGTAGGTTCAGGTCTAGTTTATTTACTTCAAAGATGTTTCTATTTTTTTTTTTTTTAGAATATTAAATTTAGGTATGTTGAAAAAATACAAAAATGTAGCTTTTCAAGATAATAATCAACCTTTTAAAAAAATTACTTGATACACTGTAATTTTAAATAGACCTGACCATATCATATTGTGTTAGGATTATCCACACCAAATTTCACGTCTCTAGTCTTTGAATTAGCTGAGATTTTAGGAGACTCCACACACAACAAACATAAAAATAGAATTGTTAGAAAAGTGACTTTAAAACTTTTTTTTTTTTTTTTATCTTAAAAAAAGTGCATGAGTTGGTGTGTTTCGTATTAACTTTTCAATGCTAAATCCTAAGATTCCCCACAGATACGATCTTTACAAGCTAACAAAAGCCTTCTTAAAATAAAAGAAATTCAAAACAAGGGTTGGTTGTTACTGAAAAATGTTATTCTCTCTAAAAGAAGATACACGGTATTTTGATCTAACGACCGTTTGAACAGGATGAAGACCAGTTTGTTCATCTCCTTTGCTTCTTTATTTTGCGTTCACCGGCTGTAAACTCCCGAGGAAAGTTCTTGTTGTTCGTCCACCTCAAAAGATCTAACTCATTCGTGTGCAGGCTGTTGGTCCCTGCCTCTCAGGCAGATACACTATAAAATCGAAGGAAGCTCCCAATTACTCGACTCTTACGGCATGCTTTTAGGTAGACAGTGGGTCTATTATTGTTTTAACTTTAAAAGGGCACCGGATCTCACACGGGGAAGTCATCTCTAAGGGCTGCTGCTACTAAACTTGTTTTACTATTGATGATTTTTTTTCCAATCTTTAACTTTGAGTTATGCCAACACAGACAGTCAGATTACATTCTTGATGTAGTTTTGACAATTGTTCCTTTCTTCTACTGATTTTGACCATCCCACAGTTTAAAAGTGCCAGTTAATTGTTTGGTGTATCATATGATATTTAGTTGTTTCCATTCTGAGCTACATCCTTCTTTGGCTTGTCTAGCAATATGTTCCTTCTCCTATCTCTTTGTGTATAACCTTGGTATTAATTATATGTTTCACTTGTAATTTCTGGCTCTGTTGTAGTATCATTTAAGATACCAATCTTTAACGTTTTTTTTTTAAATGTACTGTTAGTTCCTGATTATTTTTATTATTAGACTTATTGTGAAGATTGTACCTCCATTTACTGGATTTGCAGAAAATCTTTCTTACCCTTAGGACTATCAGCAATCATGTTCCCAATATCTAAAAATTATAGCATTATTATTATGTTACGATTATGAATTAGATTAAACCAATAGCGTCACTGGTTGCAGAATATATAGCTATCCTTACTCTCGATATAATTGCCTGATAGATACCATCTGAGGATTATAATTTTCACATGTGTGGTGATGAGCTGAGCGCTGATGGGTCAACTTGAATTGACACGTCCCAGTGACAATGCAAGAGCTTCAGCACCTTCACCAGCAGCTGACGGAAGAATTTGTAGATAAAGAGAGAATTTAACACTGCTGAAATCCAAGATTTCTTGATCATTTGGTCGCAAACGCGAGAGGTTGTTAAGGGTAGCACTCTGACAGAGCTTAGGTTGGCAGGTGTGTTTATTCGATGATAACATTGTTGAAGCTTGAGAAAAATTCAAAGGTAATCGCACACAGCAGATCACTTTGAAACATTGGCTGGTAATAACACAGGTAGTGACCCCAAACCATTCGCAATAGGTGAACGACAAAAATATGAAACGCCAGAAAAGATTCCTAACGTTTCCAGGGCAACTGACTTGCCTATAAAACAATAAGCTTACAACCCCCCCCCCCCCCCCCCACCCGCTCCCACATCCCTTTTTTTGTTTTTCTCCTACTACTTTATGTGCCTGGTAACCATTTTTCATCAAGGTAGAGTTAATACAATCTTTTTATGTCTTTCTTATTTATAATTGTGTTTAAACACGAGTATGATCATAAGGTGGTACTATATTTACAGACTACATTATTTAGACAATCTTCTTATTCTTCATCTTCATCGTTCCGAGCCCGTGAGGTTCATTGCTGCAAATATCACCCGCCTCCACTCATCTTTCTGGTTGGCTTTCTCTTTCCACTTTGTGACAGCAGATGTTTGCAGGTCTCTCTGGACGTTATCTCTCCATTGTCTTCTTGGTCTGTCTCCTGGTCTGCGACCATTCAGCTTTTGTATACCATTTTTACTACTCTATAAATTGACATTCTCTTATTATGCCAAGGTATTTCAGTCTATTAAATCTCATGATGCCAGTGATCAATGGTGATTTTAACAGATCATGAATTTCGTTGCTACTTCTGACTCCCCATTCCCCGCTGTTTGCAACTTTGATGGGTCAAAAGATTCGTAATACGCTTCTAAAATTTGTATTGAGGCTTTTGGTTTCAGAGCCATATAAAACGACTGGTCGTATCAATGTTTTAAACATTATGGTCTTCGTGTTGTTAGATAGAGACTTCGACTTTAGCTGATGTTGAAGGAATTTAGCAAAATACATATTTTAAAAAAAAGCACTGACATTTTAAAATGATTATTATTTTTTTTTTTAAAGAAAAATAGCTTTACAATTTGAGGTTTTTATTTCTTTGACACTGGCACAGATTAAATTAGTTTCAATTGAAAATAATGATTTGGAACTCGAACGTCTCGGAATTCGAACCCCGTATCGGAACGGATTATGTTCAAATTCCGAGTGTGTGTGTGTGTGTGCGTGTGCGTGTGTGCTAACAATGAGCTTGTATGAGAGGAAATGAGGTGACAAAACAGTCGTAGTCCATTTAAAATAGTAGTGGATAACTAAGAAGAACAGATTCTATTTCAACGGTTCTCAACCAGGGGATCGCGAGCCCTTTGGGGGTCCAACGAGCCTTTCACAGGTGTCGACTAAGACCATCGTAAAACACATATTCAATGAAGTAAATAAGTAGCAACGAAAATAATTTTATGGTTGGGGTCACCACAATATAGTGAACTGTATTAAAGGGTCACGGCGTAAGGAAGGTTGAGAACCACTGTTCAACATCATTAGAAGGATTGGCTGTTCGAGTAGATCACAACAACGTCAATGTGCAGTTGACAATAAAATAAAAATCACATATGTCACTGCCTTAAACCTTAGAAGGCAATCAGAATACAATGCGTAAGTATTTTTTTTTTTTTGGGGGGGGGGGTTAAACTGCTACAGTTGTTTACAGTCGCATTGATACTCCTTCATACATAAAGCATTGCTTTCAGGTAAACCCAACCTTATATGGTTACCAGGTAAAGTCCCAGGAAGTAAAAGCGACCGGCGTGATGTTGAGCACATCATCAATCAGAAACTGACTGTACATTACAGTCTTTAACAGATGTTTTATACACAACAATTTGCATACAGGTAACTTCGTATAATTGTTCTCTTTTTAAAGTCCTAACTAGTAAGTAAACCATACAATTTAACAAATATATATATATATATATATATATATATATATATATATATATATATATATATATATATTTATATATTTTCATATTTTATCAGTCTTTTTATCATTTAGTCTATGTATCATTTTATACCCCTATCATTGTGTATATGTTTCTGTTAATGTTCATTCAACGGATCAAAATCATGGCACACAGGTGCAATCCATAAATGCTCTGTTCTACTTCCAACTCAAGCCTGAGTCTGAAGATTGTTAGCGAACTCCATTGCACCGGTATAATACTTTTGTGTAGATTTTTAACTCAAAATTTTTCCCGGGCAGCGCCGTTAAGCTACTTCTTTCGATTTCCAATTGTCAAAGTATTTTTTTTTTTTTTTGCGTGTGTAACAATACACAATGACGTCAGAAACAAGGGGAAATTACTAGAAATCTACGTGAAAAAAATGCTAGCTTTCACTGGGGCTTGAACCCAGGACCTTCAGCACTCGAGGCTGACACAAAACCTTAAGACCACTCAGCCATCCATCTATCTATCACTGCTTATTACTCTATTTGTGTCTCTGATTGTTTGAATTAAGCAGAGGTAAACAATAACATGCATAGGCCCTCAACCAACTCATGCCAAGTCGTTTTATCCTTTGATATCGCATGCAGCTCCCCCCCCCCCAAAGTCCTTCCCATCTTCATAACTTCATTCCCCAGCTCCCTTCTCCGTGTGTGTTTTTTAAGCCTTCCATCATTCCTATGCTCCTGTAACATCACACTACTTGAGAAAACCCCATATCCTGACGGAACCGGACCCGTTTTTAAAAACATGACGTTGGCATCCATGTCGCCTTAATCTTGAGTGGATACCAGGTAAAAGACTGGCTTGATGCTGACCACATCCCTCACCAAGTGCCGATTGGTCTATAAAATATAAGTATAACTATATATCCTATCTTGATATATGGAAGTGAATCATGGTCAGTTAGTTAACTAGTTTAAAAAAAAAATATTTGCAAGTTACAGAGATGTGGTTTTATGGACGAATTATGAGAATACCCTGCCAGATAAAACGTGTAATGAAGACGTCTTGAAAGAAACGGACTTAACAGGAGAACTGATTGCCTACATTATAATGAGACAGTCAACATTTTTGGATCATGCGATGAAAAGGAGAAAACTGGAGTAAATCGTGACAGTAGGAAAGTTGGAAGGCAGGAGAGGCAGAGGAAGACTGAGAGAACAGATACTGGACAGTTTGACATTAAGGTCTGAAGGATAATCTGTGAGAGAGTGGATTGAAAGTACGCGAGGCAGAAGGCAGTGGATAGTTATGACTACCAACGCTAACCTCATGAGCTTGAAAAAAGTGTAGAGTGTTCGAACCCTAATTATATCCAGACTGAATGATTTGTTTGCTTACGCTCTTTTGCTGTGTTTACGTATTCCTAACGAACCTTGTCATCTCTTCGAACTCAGGGGTACAGATCAGTATGTGTCTCTGTCTGTTTCCAGTTTTCAGAGAGAAAAAGATCAAAAGAACGATACTTGCCCTGGGTCTCTGAAGCGACATTTGTCACTTTTAACAAAGCATATATTTCTTCACCTTTTCTGTATGCTTCGTTTATCCTTTATAAAAACACCATATATGTACAGCAGTTTTTCAATCCAGCTGTAAACTGATCTAACTGCCTCCACCTCCATTCTCAAACCAGATATTATGGGATCATTGCTATGCTGGGTTTTATTGCACTAAGAATTGACAGTACGCTTTTGCAATTAACCCCTACGCATTTTTACGTGTCTGAACGAATAAACCAACTTGTTTTCCACTAAAGGATACCAAACTGGGCAGACAAACCCACCATACATTCGGACCTTTCAAACACCACTCTGTCACACAGCAGTTGTATTTTTTTACAGCAAACTTTCAAGGAGAAGCAAGACGTGTCCTTAATGCTGTGATGTCGAATCTTGCTTTATCGAGATAACGCACATGATATTATATGCCTTAACGGCAACACTGAGATAGTGAACAGCGGCATGAAAAGCTTGCACTAACTCAAAGACAGCAATCCATCTTTCAACTGTGCAGACTCTCAGTAGTCCAGTTTAATTACAAAAAGAACTGCAATATTTACAGACTGAAAGTTAGCTGCACAAGCAAGGAGGAGGCATCATCTATGTAATCTTTAAAAAAAAAAAAAAAAAAATTTAAAAAAAAATGCTGCCGGCAAGAACTTTACTAGCTCGACAATGTATTCCAGCTCACTCCATTTAGATGTGAAAAGGAAGATGTATTCGCAATGTCTAATGGATCCTTATGGAACCCCATTTTTCTCAGAGCTTTAAAGCGCCAAAAACAATGATAAAGTAGTCCATGCAGTTTAGTTAGAGGGACGACCATAACAGTTACCGCCAAAAAAATCTTTACCACCTAGCAAGAGAAACGATACAACAAAAATCATCGCATCATTCGTTCAGTTCGTTAACAGAAAATATATCTAAAGGCAATGTGTAGACGAGAACCTTGTGACAACTGGCAAGACAGGCGAAAGAGGACGGGGTAAAGACAAAAAGAATAATTTTTTTTATAGCTCGGTAAAAAGCATATGGCAAAATCATGAGCATTCACGAAGTCTATTAATCTGCTGATAGTGTACGATGACAAATCATCGCCACATACATTGTGCATTCGTCCTTCTTAGGACGTTATTTTTTGTTATTTGAAGCCCCACTCTGGCTTTTGCCAGGGGCCGCAATATAGGCAGGTCATCATTATGGCCAAATGTCTGAACGCGGTTTCTGGGACCTCTCCACGGTGATCCTCATCCGCATGGTGGCACTTTGTGTCATCGGGTGTTTATCGCTTGTGTGATGTCCTGGTTGGGTAAAAAATCCAATCCTTCGCCACATATGCTGACGAGTTTGGCAGATGATGATGGTGACGATGATATTTCCAGGTAGAGGAAGAAGGGTGGGGCCATGATTTTTTTTTGTGGGGGGGGGGGGGGGGGGGTATCACAAAGAGACCAGAGAACCAAACAAATTTGGGAATCTGTGCTCTAAATCATTGTTTTTTAACGCTCTCTCTCTCTCTCTCTCTCCCTCTCTCTCTCTCTCTCTCTATATATATATATATATATATATATATATATATATATATATATATATATATATAGACATATATATTTATGAATATATATGTGTGTGTGTGTATGTGTGTGAGTGTGTGGCAAAAGCAGAGTGAAGATGAAAATCTGTTCTTGAGTTTAAAGAAAAGGAAAATAATGTCCATAGATAAAACTGACTGTCACCCAAATAAAATAATAAATAATGAAGAAATTAAAAATGTCACAAACTTTAATAAACAGCAATGGAGACTGTTTGACAGAAATTAAAAGGAGTATGGCCATCGCAATGCAAAGATTTAACAGCCCTAAAAGTCTATGGTTAAGCACCAGCAAAGAGGTCGACATTATAATTTTGAGAGCATGCATCTTCCCTTTGGCTATATACGAATGTGAGTTGAGGACTATCTCTCAGTCCTTAAAAAAGAGAATAGGGGCTTTTGAGCTGAAATGCTATAGAAAGATTCTCAGAATATCTTGGACAAAGAAGAGGAAAAATACTAACATCTTGAAAGATCCGAACATGAAGGAAGATTGGCTAATAAACAGCATCCTATCGTGGAAGCTGAAATATTTTGGTCATATCAAGCCACATCAAGCATGGTACCAGGAAGGAGGGGCAGGCGCCGACCGACACGAAGACGGGCACAGAATATAAGTAACTCCTTGAGTATGAAAGTACATGAGGCGGGAGTTAGGCGAGAGACCTAGTTTCTTTCAACAGACTGTTATGAGAGCGACGTTCTGCAAAGGACCTGCTACACGATGATGGTTATGTGTGTGTGTGGTATATATATTATATATGCATATATATATATATATATATATATATATATATATATATATATATATATATACATGCATGAAACGAGAGAGAGAAAGAGAGAGGAGAGAGAGAGGGAGAGAGAGAGAGAGAGAGAGACAGAGAGAGAGAGAGAGAGTTTAAAGGAAGACGCAAATTAATCCAATAATTGTGTATCTGATTTTATTGACTTTTTTTTAGTTCTATAGTTTTTCGTTATGCTAAAATCAAACAACCCTTTTATCGCAATCGAAATAAAAAAAAAGAGACTTTATCTCACAATGCTTCACTTTAAATTCTATTTGCAGCTGTCTTAACGGGTGGTGAGTTTATCTTGGTTAATTTATGTGTGTGTGTTTGCGTGTGTGTGTGTGTGTGTGTGTGATTGCTTAAGTGTAAATAAAATGGACCCATATTAAGACCAATGTCTACCTAGTTGTACGTCAGCGTCTGTGGCTTAGGCGTTGCAAACGCGCTTCGTCATGCCGCGGTGCCGGGGTCTATCTCAGCTGCGGGCCTTGCGCCCTGCGTTGCTTTCTACAGTGGTATGGAGAAGCCGACGTCTAAAAAAGCAATGGCAAATTACCGGACGTAAATATGCATACAAACCCTGCAACAGCCCCCCCCCCCCACCCCCTCCTCCCACCCCCCACCCCCCCCCCCCAAAAAAAAAAAATTATGACAATGGTTCTTCGACGTCCTGTAAAGGATAGGCAAACAAGGGGATATTTAATTAAGGAAATTGTGTCAATATTTTAGAAGACAATTTCCCTGCCTAGTCCGGGAAAAGTAGCTGAGACCGCACCAGGTCAAGACTGACCGGCTTGGGTGATCCCTCCTCTGGAACAACCTGCTACTTCCAACAGCGTGTTGACAAAATACTGTCAACAACTCGCTTTGCCTTCCCCATCTTTCCGGTTGTCTTAACATGTTCCAGTTTGTTTCTACTCTTAACGTGGAAGATTGATGACTACAACAGTGTGTGTATATATCACCATCATCATTGCCTTGTTGTTCCTTTATATGCCACTTGGGACTCCCAGTCCAGTTCTCCATTTTGTGCTATCGTGTACAGCCACCTCGTAGATAGAATCCAGTCCTGCATCTTTGGCTTCACGCGTCAACGTTTGTCTTAGGGTTTCTCTTTGGAGGTCCTCCTTTCTTTACTTCTGATAATTTTCATTTCAACAGCGATAACAGCTACTAAAACAACAGGAAAAACTGGTAAAGGAATATCACGATTTATAGACATCTCAATCAATAGCAGTAACACAGAAAAAGCATAAGAGCACACTTCGCGATACAAAGTAAATGTTGCGGCTATGGAGCTGTCGTCAGCTCATAGATAAATCAAACAACACCACACACACTCACAAAATCACTTATCTTAGTATCTCGAAGCAGCGAGGTAGAGGCTAGTAGACTGATGGTACAAAAAATCACAAAATACTAGAACGAAACACTAAGCAATAAAAACATCAACACAATTTGTTGCCATAATTATAACCAATATTGACTAGAACTAGAATAGCTCCCTGGTCAGAGGTTAAACATGGCTAATTAAAATCGAACCAACCAACGAATAGTGCCTATCACAATGTTTTTTTTTTTTTAAAACAGATTCTCTGTGTTAACACCAAATTCATAAACCATCATCCTCATAGTCTAACAACGATCTTCTTGTATCCGTTCTAAAAATTTTGCAATGATGTCCTCATCGCTAAAAGAAATTGGGCGTCCAGGTTTAGTTGCATTAGTAATCGTTTGCTCACCACTTTTGAATCGTGAACACCAGCTGAAAATGTGTGCACGAGATAAATAATTATGCAAATAAACTTGTCGCATCAATTAAACTGTTGCAATAGGTTTTTTTTTTTGAGTTTTAAACAATTTAATGTCAGCTCTTTTGCTCCATCCTGAGTGCGTAACAATGCACCTCTGACTAGGTTAACAAAACGTTGGCCTGTTTGTTTTCTGCTTGTCGGGGGGCCATGAAAAGTTGCCAGATTATAGATGAAGGTTGCCTCTTTAGATTCACCGCTGTGAATGGCATTTTTGTCTTAGCTATAATGAAATCAGTTCCTATGCTTAATTGTCGGACCTTGTACAAATGTAATTTAAATGTGAGAGGTAAAACAATTAGGATGGTAAATCAGTCGTACGCAGCTCATCTATATAGTACTAGCTCACAAATTAGTGCATTTTCCGGCACATTCTGCAGCTTGAAGATGCCTCAGTGACCATGTAGTTTATAAAAATAAAGTCAACATGCAGTTGACAATAAAGTATTACAAATAAGATAGGTCACTGCCAGAAGCCCTAGATGACCAACAGAATAAAGTGTGTTGCTTTTATTTTTATTATTTTTACTGGCGTAATTTTCTACAAATATTTCTAGTTTTCACCAATTACTTCTGGGTATTTTGTCCTTTCAAAGCGCTACCCGGTAAGTACACTGTATAACTTCACCAGTGAATGTAGCTATTATGTAATCAATCTTAAGAGCGTTTATTTAGAGACCTTTGAAATTCATTTTTACAAAAAAAAAATTTGAAAAATTTTATTTTGAAGGAATTATGCACTATTTGTTTGATCAAAAAAATAAAAATAATAATAAACAGACATTCAGGCAAGCATCCCACTGGTGATTGGTCAATATCTGTGGCATTGCCTGTAAACACACCTTCTGATATGGTAGTTTCCCACCAACAACCTTTTAAACTATCAATATTGGCAGTATAAATTTTTTAAATAGTAAACATACTTTTCACCTGTGTTGCTGCAGATGAGCTTAACTCGTGTCCGTTTTGAACCATTTATCAGTCTTTGTAGTCTTCGACACGTTACTTGCATCGATGAATGTCCACTCGTCGAGGTCCTTTAGGTAAGAGCAAGAACTTTACTAGCCCGACAATGGATTCCAGCTCAGTCCGTTTAGACGTAAAAAGGAAGATGTGCTTGCAATGGCTACAGGGAACCTAATAAAACCCAATGTCTCAGAGCTTTAAAGTGCCGAAAAAAAAGACAAAGTAGTCCATGCAGTTTATCTATCTATCTATCTATCTATCTATCTATCTATCTATCTATCTATCTATCTATCTATCTATCTATCTATCTATCTATCTATCTATCTATCTATCTATCTATCTATCTATCTATCTATCTATCTATCTATCTATCTATCTATCTATCTATCTATCTATCTATCTATCTATCTATCTATCTATCTATCTATCTATCTATCTATCTATCTATCTATCTATCTATCTATCTATCTATCTATCTATCTATCTATCTATCTATCTATCTATCTATCTATCTATCTATCTATCTATCTATCTATCTATCTATCTATCTATCTATCTATCTATCTATCTATCTATCTATCTATCTATCTATATCTATCTATCTATCTATCTATCTATCTATCTATCTATCTATCGATCTATCCATTTACCTATCTATCTATCTATCTATCTGTCTGTCTGTCTGTCTGTCTGTCTGTCTGTCTGTCTGTCTGTCTGTCTGTCTGTCTGTCTGTCTGTCTGTCTGTCTGTCTGTCTGTCTGTCTGTCTGTCTGTCTGTCTGTCTGTCTGTCTGTCTGTCTGTCTGTCTGTCTGTCTGTCTGTCTGTCTGTCTGTCTGTCTGTCTGTCTGTCTGTCTGTCTGTCTGTCTGTCTGTCTGTCTGTCTAACTATCTATCTATCTATCTATCTATCTATCTATCTATCTATCTATCTATCTATCTATCTATCTATCTATCTATCTATCTATCTATCTATCTATCTATCTATCTATCTATCTATCTATCTATCTATCTATCTATCTATCTATCTATCTATCTATCTATCTATCTATCTATCTATCTATCTATCTATCTATCTATCTATCTATCTATCTATCTATCTATCTATCTATCTATCTATCTATCTATCTATCTATCTATCTATCTATCTATCTATCTATCTATCTATCTATCTATCTATCTATCTATCTATCTATCTATCTATCTATCTATCTATCTATCTATCTATCTATCTATCTATCTGTCGGTCTGTCTGTTTGTCTGTCTGCCTGTCTATGTTTGCTTTTCTCTCTCTCTCTCTCTGTATATATATATATATATATATATATATATATAATATATATATATATATATGTTATTTCCGTCTTTTAGTTTGATATCTGTTTATTAGTCAGTTTAGGAATGTTGACATCAACAGACACTGTACGAGTGCATGAATGTAAAAGATGAACATTAAATAGGCAACTATGAAAAACTTGTTTTAAGGAAGTGTGGCTACTGTTGACAATAAAACTATCACTATGGAATGACAGAAACAAAATTGCAGTCTCTGCAAACATCTACTGCTGACGTCAACGCGTTTCTTTTTAATCTTTACGCATTCATAATGCGCTGAATGGAAAGCGAGAGGCAACAACACAATTTGTAATCTGTTTAAACCACTACTGATCACTGGCATCATCATAACTAATAGAGTGAAATGGCTGAGGCATACTGAGACAATGTCAGTTTAAAGAGAGGTAAAAACAGAATACACCTGGGAGCTAAATGGTCCTAGACCATGATGCAGACCAAGAAGACAATAGAGAGATAACGTCCAGGCAGACGTGCAAACACATGGTGTCACTAACTGGAAAGAGAAGGCTAACAAGAGTGATGAGTGGAACTGGTGATATATGCAGCAAAGAACTTCAAGCGCTCGGAATGCTGAAGAAGGAGAAGGATTCATAATATTCATCTCGTAGTGCCAAACTTTAAACTTGATGTAAAAGCAAAAGAGATATATTTATTATGACAAACAATGACTGCCTGTATATACTGGTAAGGCACACGATGTTCATCACATAACAAAAACAATTTTTTTGTTAGAACTAATTCTAATTTATTGCACTAATCATTTTTGCTCTTCAAAACATTTTTCTTCCACAATTTATGTATTTAATTGCGTATCATCTTAAAAAATAAAATGCCACCCAATGCCACATATATTTTCTGTCTGTAAATTCTTTTAGGAATTGATACATTCAGTTGGTCGTCACTGAGTCTATCAATTGCCGCTTATATTGTTGTCAAATTCAAAGCAGGACGATTTTATCTCGTAATAGTTACTTCATAATGTTTACTTTCACTATGCTAATAAATTGTGCAGTCTATTGTTTATGTCTTATTAATCAAACTAAATCCATGGTGATAACAACTAGGCAAAAGCTACAAACGTTAACTTTACACAAGCCACCGCTTCAGCTCTTCATTGACAAGCTACCTATTGTTAATGTAGTTGAACACAAAACATTAGTTGTTTTAATTGACAGCTATCTAACTTGGAGTTCCCATGTTCATGCCATGACCAAAAAAGTTGCACAAAAAGTATATCAACTTGGAAAAATTCAGCACTTTCTGGTCGAAAGTACACGTAACATATTTTACGTATCCTACATTCAAACTCATATTAACTATTGTTCCACAATTTGGGATGACTGCTTCAAATCTAATGTCAAACGGCTGAGTTCTCTTCAAAATAGCTCCTTACGTCTAGTTTCCGATAGAAACTACGTCGAAAAAAATCTTTTATACGGACATCTAAAACATCTGCCATTTAGTGAACGTTTAATTTTTAATAAGGTCAAATTCATTCACAAAATCCTATCTAAGGATACTACAAATTACATCGACCGATTGATTCAATCTAATCCTAAGAATAACAAGCGACTAAGTTTATTACATTTGCCTAAACACATAATTTATTTATTTAAAACAAGCTTTGCATATTATGCTGCTCATTTATGGAACCATTTTCCACTCGATCTGAAAACTACAAAGAGTCCCTACTCATTTAACCGCGAACGCTTTCATTTCATGATTACCAGTGATTATATGCCATCTTAAATGTAGTTAATAATCCACTATGCATTACTAGTTGATAATTAACTTCAGTGTGTATGATATGTATGTATGTATACGTATATGTGTGACATGCATGCGTGTGTATGCGTGTTGGTGTAAGTATGATTCTGTGTACGTATGAGTGTATGTATGGGTAACTGTATGTATTTATGTGCAGCTACGTGTATGTATGCTAAAGTATGTGTATGATAAAGTAGTCCATGCAGATTAGTTAGAAAGACGACTATAACAGTTACGGACCAAAAAATCATTACCACCTAGCAAGAGAAACGATACAAACAAGAATATGTGCATCATTCTTTTTGTTCGTTAACAACATATATGTGAAGGCAAGGAGTAGACTTGAGAACCTTGTGACAACTGGCAAGACAGGTGGAAAGAGGACAGGGGAATGGCAAAAGAAGTAATTTCTTAATGGCTTGGTAAAAGGGATATGGCAAAGCAAGAGCATTCACGAAATCTATTGCTCTGCTGATAGTGAGCGATGGCAAATCATCCCCACATATTCTGATGAGTTTGGCAGGTGATGATGGTGACGATGATATTTCCAGGTAGAGGAAGAAGGGTGGGGCAATGATTTTTTTTTTTTGGGGGGGGGGGGGGGGGTAGGGGGGAGGGGAGGGGAGAGGTATTACATAGAAACAGGAGAACTAATCAAATTGGGAATCTATGCTTTAAATCAGTGTTTCATTATGTATATATATATATATATATATATATATATATATATATATATATATATATATATATATATATATATATATATATATATATATAATATGTGTGTGTGTGTGTGTGTGTGTGTGTGGCAAAAGCACAGTGAAGATCAAAATCTGTTCTTCAGCTCAAAGAAAACGAAAATAATGTCCACAGATAAAACTGGCTGTCACCCAAAAATAACAATAAATGATGAAGAAATTGAAAATATCACAAACTTTGAATATGTAGGCTCTTTAATAAACAGTATTTAAAAAACTGTATATAAACTGTATATAAAATATACGGTGAATATATAATGAAATCTTTAATTGATATGCCCGGAATTGTGGTTGGTGGGCACAATATAAACAATTTACGTTATGCTGATGACACAGTCTTGATAGCAACAAGTCAGAAAGAACTACATAAAATGATAGACATTGTGTTGTTAGGAAGTGAAAGAAGGGCCTCAGTTTGAATAAAGGGAAGACAGAAGTAATGGTGGTATCAAAGAAATAAATTATTCCTAAATGTGTAATAAAAGTCGATGGTGTTATTTTAGGACAAGTACAGAAATTTAAGTATCTGGGCACATGGATAATATCAGATGGAAGATGCATAACTGAGATAAGAAACAGAATAGGACATACAAAAACTGCATTTTAAAAAATGAAAAACATCTTGTGCAATATATCCTTGTCATTGAGAGTTAGAAAAAAATGTCATGCTTGCTACATACATCCAGTTTTAACATATGGCTGTGAGTCCTAGACAATGGGTAGGCAGGCCAAACAATTTCTAGATGCCTCAGAGATGTGGTTTTACAGAAGAATGCTTAGAATACCTTGGACAGCCAAAAAGAGCAACCAAGAGGTTTTGAAAGAGGTGGAAGCCCTTAGACAACTTATCACAGACATCAGAGGGAGACAGTCATAATTTTTCGGCCATGTTATGAGAAGAGGGAAAACAGAACATGCTGTGACCACTGGAAAGACCTGGAAGGAGGGATAGAGGAAGACAACGAGAGAAGATGCTTGACAGTCTTGTTGCATGGCATAGAGGTGTATCTGCACACGAACTGATACATGCTGTAGGAGATCGCAGATTATGGAGAGGCATGATCTCCCACGCCAGTCGGCAAGGCAACTGATGATGATGATAATAAACAGCAAGGGAGACTGTTTGACAAAAATTAAAAGAAGGATGACCATAGCAATGCAAAGATTGAACTGACTCAAATGTCTATGGGTAAGCACCAGCAAGATCAAAATTAGATTTTGAAGGCATGCATCTTCCCTGTGGCTATATACGGATGTGAGGGGTGGACTATCTCTCAGTCCTTTAAGAAAGAGAATAGGGGCTTTTGAGCTGAAATGCGATAGAAAGATTCTCAGAATATCTTGGACAAAGAAGAAGAGAAATACTGACACCATCAAAGATCTCAACATCAAGGAAGATTGGCTAATAAACAGCATCCTGTCTCGGAAGATGAAACATTTTGGTCGTTATCAAGCACCACGACGGATTGGAAAAAGTTATAGCAGAAGTCATGGTACCAGATAGGAGGGTTAGGGGCCGACCGACACGAAGATTGGCACAGAATATAAGTGACTCCTTGAGTATGAAAAAAAATGTGGCGGAAGAACAGGCGAAAGACCTAGTTTCTTTCAGGCAGACTGTGATGAGAGCGACGTTCTGCAAAGGACCTGTTACACGATGATGATGTGTATGTGTGGTATATATATATATATAAATATAAATATATATATATAAAACGAAAGAGGGAGAGAGAGAGAGAGAGAGAGAGAGAGAGAGAGAGAGAGAGAGAGAGAGAGAGAGAGAGAGAGTATAAAGAAAGATGCAAATTAATCTAATATTTGAGTATCTGATTTTTTTCGACGTTTTTAGTTCTATTGTTTATGATTGTGCTAAAATCAAACGAGGCTTTTATCGCAATCAAAATCAAAAGAAAGAGGCTTTATCTCACAATGCTTCACTTTAAATGCTATTTGCAGTTGTCTTAACGAATGGTGAGTTTATCTTGGTTAATTTGTGTGTGTGTGTGTGTGTGTGTGATTGCTTAAGTGTAAATAAAATGGACCCATTTTAAGACCAATATCTACCTAGCTGTACGTCAGCGTCTGTGGCTTAGGCGTTGCAAACGCGCTTCGTCATGCCGGGGTGCCAGGTTCTATCTCAGCTGCGGGCCTTGCGCCCTGCGTTGCTTTCGACAGTGCTATGGAGAAGCCGACAGTTTAAAAAAGCAATGGCGAATTACTGGACGTGAATGTGTGTGTGTATGTGTGTGTTGTGTACAATGTCCGACAATAAGGTAATAAGACTAATTCCATAAAAATGTAAATAATCAACAGTTAAAGATATAACCTGTATTTTATTCAAAGCAAGCCCCTTGTGCATTAACACAG
>CAJHNH020002745.1:62500-72500 GCA_905116865.2 Candidula unifasciata
CCCAGCCATTACTGAAGGTTGAACCCGGAACCTCTAGCACTCGAGGCGGACACCATGCCTTGAGACCCTCAAGTCGAAGAGTAGGTTCGTTTCCTTTTTATTATTTACTTTTTTTTTTTTAATTATGCTTTCCATTTTCAAAAACAATGGTTTTTAAAAAAAAGTAATGTTGCTCTATTTTGCTTATATTATGTTTCGTTAATTGTTCTGGCTGATCTTACATAACTGGACACAAATTAATGTTAAATTAGATAAATGTGGGGACACAATGATAGTGATAGCTGCATTGAAGCATTGTCGTGTTATTTTTAAAAAAAATATCGGAAACATCCTGGACACTCTTTAGGCCTCTTGAGCATCATTCAGAGTTCACGTCCTATATATGTATACGCCATCTGGCACATAAATGATGTGGCAAACATCATGGAGCTACTATAAATCCCTAAGACCTGGCACCTCGTTTATGCTAAACTGAAATGGGAGAGCCAGTGTTCATCTGCAATTGTATATTATGTTTTTGTGACATTCTACATCTTCGAGATTAGACAAAGTACAGGCAGTTTGCAATCAAATATTAGTTTCTGTGTTTTATTTTTTTATTTTTTTTTTTGCGTTCGGTTTCGTATGCTCAGATCTGATCATCAGGTGGGTTGCCTCTATGAACTTGTATGTCAGCAGCAGGTCATTAATTGTTCTCTATAGCTTGCTCTGCACACTTTGCTCTTGCGGCCAGATATCTTTTTGAAGATGTAGGTAGAATCGGCAGGTTTGCAGTATGGCTCAGGTGTTTGTGGTCCCGTTTGACAGGCACACAGTGTGGACTGTACAATCTTTATTGTATGTGGTAGTTGAGCCTGCAGTATCCTTTTAGTAGACGGAAAATTGTTAAACGCAGCTTTCTGTTGAGTCTGCTGATGGGGTCTTGTGGATTGGTACTATTTGTTCTCTCCACAATTCCTTGTATTTTTCCAATATAGGTGTTCTGATTTCTGGTAATGACAATGAATGGGTGTGTTGTTTCTCCTTTTTTCAATTTGTTATAATACTGTCTGGCAACTAATTTTCTGCTATGCCGCAGTTAGCCGGAATCACTGGATAACGATTTGATTGTTTGTTTTCTGGGATTATGTTCAGCTGCCTGGCCACTTGCCTTGCTATGGTGTTTCGTTGATCCCTCTTAGTCACCTAAAGGACTGGGATGAAGTCACAAAGGAAACCAGTTTTGCTGTATTTATTGTTCTTTCCTCAAAATATGAGTTTGAAAGTGACTAAAAGAAACGCAAACCCATACCACCACAGACATTGGATGAAGGGCTTCCAGTAATAAAAGACTAGTGCAAGAATTTTGTTTCCGAAGGTCTAAAACTGACCAGTTACTCTTCAACAATAATATTTTTTAATAACCAAATCTTGTAAATCTTGTTCACCGTAAATCTGATAATAAATGAAGTAAAGGCTGCTGCTTTTGTTATTCACTAAATAATATCTCAAATCCATGAAATGTATCCCGGCTATAATCCTACACCAGCTAGGAAACACACGAGGATTGAAAGAATGCAGTGCGTTGTTATCATTTCCAGTTTAACTTTCTTATTGTTTCCAGAATGTTTTGCTTTTGTCCTGATAATAATAATGACGTAGACAATGAAATCAACTCACTGAATATTTTTGGTGTCTTTTTTTTTAATTATTATTTCTCATTTTCAGAACCAGGTAATAAATTAATTATGTCAGTTTATTCACGCACAATTTATCTATCTATCTATCTATCTATCTATCTATCTATCTATCTATCTATCTATCTATCTATCTATCTATCTATCTATCTATCTATCTATCTATCTATCTATCTATCTATCTATCTATCTGTCTATCTGTCTATCTGTCTATCTGTCTATCTGTCTATCTGTCTATCTATCTATCTATCTATCTATCTATCTATCTATCTATCTATCTATCTATCCATCCATCCATCCATTCATCCATCCATCCATCCATCCATCCATCCATCCATCCATCCATCCATCCATCCATCCATCCATCCATCTATCTATCTATCTATCTATCTATCTATCTATCTATCTATCTATCTATCTATCTATCTATCTATCTATCTATCTATCTATCTATCTATCTATCTATCTATCTATCTATCTATCTATCTATCTATCTATCTATCTATCTATCTATCTATCTATCTATCTATATCTTCTGTCCAGCTCCTTTCTGGCGGACGGTTGTGTTCGAGCGAGCTCTTCCTTTTTTTGGAATAATTTATCAAGAAAATGCATTCCTACAATGTGGATTTATATATCACCGTGATGGTTGTTTTTCCGTTCTGCCAGTGAAAGTGGTTTTAAATTAACTAATTCGCTTGTTTTCAAGAAATGGCCCAGAATTTGTAAACTTTATTTAACAATGCTAAAAATGTTATTCTTGAGGACCAGTCAAAAGCAAGGATTAAATTAAACGAGCCAATCGACACACAGGTCTTGTGTTCTGGCTGCTGAGCTAAGAGCCCGGCGATGCGGGAACTACAGTGCAAGTGAACAATGGGAGATAGCGAGGGCTCCATATCATCCACTGTCAAGGTCAGGGGTCGAGCGGGACTACGTTCAGCGGTTTGCAAAACTTACTCGCTAAACACAGGCAGGGCACTGCGAAATAAACTCAGTAAGTGTTTGAATAAGCCCGGCTTTACCATCAAACATTCCAGTGAGGGAAAATGTTTAACTGTTACCTTTATTAACAGTTTCCAATATGAGGTTTTTCTGTCCTGTCTCATCAAACACTACCAACATGAACACATTGAACACAGAATAGACAAACAAGGCGCACACGTGGAGGGCAAAATAATTGCACCAGCGAAAACAATTCATTTGTACCACACAAAAAACAAATTACTGGCCCAGGGCTCAGTTGAGGCAATTAAATCGTGGTTGGCTGTGGAATTCGTTTCCTTGGAATTGTCAGCCCAGAAAACATTTGACGAGTTTTTAAAGTCATCCCCAGTTGTGCATATGTTTTCTGGTAAGAATTCACAACCTGCTCAGTCGCCAGATGCAATGTTGGGCAGTTCTGAATTGACACAGGCAATTGACACTAATGTTACTAGTCCGGCCCAAATAGCTGCAGATCGACCAGTTCTGTTGGCTATTGAATATCTACCGGAGCGTCATCAAGAGAAAATAACACGTCTCGGTAACGTGGCAACAGAACAATCCATACCTCTCCAGAACGTGGCACCGGCAGAAAAAATACATCTGCAAAACATTGCACCAGACGAAACAACTACACTGACTGACCAAGAGAATGTCCCTGCCATCAGTCAGCCCATCTGTGATTGTCAGCGTCGCGTTGAAGGCATTGAAACAGCCTTAAAGACACTTGCTGATGCTGTCGTTGCCAGCATTGAAAACAATAATCAAATAAATGATAATTACGCCACACTCAAGGGGGAAATAACGCTTCTGAGAGAAGAAAATGAAACACTAAAAAGTATTATTCAATCTTTTAGATGTGCACAAACTGTTAACATGGCAACTCAGACTGACAGTGTCCAGTCACTGGAACCGCCGTCCAAACAACATAGAAAACTTGCAGCTCCAGAGGACACAACTGTAAATAAAAATAACAAAGTTGAAGAAGAACGTATTTATCCTATTGGCATTAAAATTAGCAATCGGTTTGATGCGCTTCTAGAGCAGTCGGTTGCAAGCGATAAACCAATCACTACAATGCCAACATGCAGCACACACGTCAAGAAAGCACCATCTGTTGTGCGTGAAAATTGAATTATTGAAAGCCAACAATGGCAGAAACTCCCAGCAAGACGTGCTTGCTACCAAGAAACCCAAATACATGTATCTCAGGACTCCACCCATATTATTATCGGGGACTCTTTACTGAAAGGACTTTACAGCAGTCGTATGTCCACATCAGAGAGCGATGTTGTAACTGTAATTCCGCTACCAGGTGCAGGGGTAGACAGGCTAACAGAAAGAATACAGCGGCTGGGTACCCATAATAGCATCAGGAAAACCACCATTCACATTGGAATCAACGACACCATGAACAACAAACAAATCACTACTTATCAGCTGCGGTCATTACTGGACGTAGTGCGTGGCATGTGCCCAAATTCATCTATATATCTGAGTTCTATACTGGTGCCCCAGTTTGGCAGTCAGCGCAGTCTGGCTGACTCTAACAATAAGATACTAGAGAAATTTTGCAGTCAGCACAATTTATATTTTATAAACAATACACCCTTTTTTACGGCAAAGTCTGGTGCACCAAAAAAGCTTCTATATAAGGACCAAATTCACACATCTACTCTGGGAACCAGCATACTAGCCAAAAATTTGAAATACCCAGACAGAACACAACAGACACCCAACACAGAAGTACGAAAACCACTCATTTCTACTAAACACGATTCTCAAACCAGAGGATACAAGCCAGTCACGGCAAGTAAAATCGCCCACATTCCTGACACCCGATCTCCCGCCACCACAGTATCACAGCAGCCTTCAAGGGGAAATCGACCGCTACAAGCTCAACAACCCCCACCCACCTTCACACAGGCGGGAGATAACTTTGAGGACATGTTTCATCCTCTTCCTAGCAGACAACCATCCTCCGTTAGCGCTTCCCTGTTGCGCCAGACCTCCCCCGACCACAATCTGAGGTCAGCTATTGGAAACAGCTACACACCTGAACAACAATATCCAATTCATTGTAATCCTGATATGTTACATCTGATGCGTTTTAGCCCTGGTCTACTTAGACAGGCATTCCTGATGTCACTGCAGTATAGGCCAGTCGAATACAATACCTGTTAAAGATATACAAATCCTCAGCACAAAGAGTCGTATTTCTTGAACGTTTCGTGTATTTACTTCATTGACTGAATTTTCTTTGAGCAGACCTTTAAACGTTTCGTGTATTTCTTAGCCTGTACTCCGCTACCCACTCGACCAGTCTCGAGGTACAATCTCAAATACACGCACATACACATACACAAATATACACATTGACTGTGTAATAAGCTACTATTATACTTGTTATATTATTTGAACTTGTGAGCTGCTAAGACATTGATTGTTAACTGTCATTTACTCTCTTGCACGTTAATATTTTTTGTGCGTTTTTTTCCCATTACTTTTTGTTCTGCTTTTAATTGTTATTATCTCGCATAGTGCTTTTATTTTGCACTGCTCGTTTGCACTTTACCCTTTCTGGAAATGTCTAGCCAACTTGAAAACTGGCTCAGTAGAGCTGGTCTTAGATTAGGTCATCTTAATATATGTCATCTAATGGGCAAACTGCCCGAATTATCCCTCATCCTTAGTCAACATTTTCAGATATTCGGTCTTACTGAATGTCGATTAAATGATTACATCTCAGATGATGATGTATCGATAAATGGTTATAGTGTTATTAGAAGAGATCCACATAAGAAACAAGAGACAGGTATAGCGGTCTACTTATGTAGTTCACTTAATGTTTTCCGCAGGCTAGACTTAGAAAGTAGTGAGATAGAATGTGTTTGGCTTGAGTTAAAACTATAAAATCACCAACCACTACTAGTTGGTTATCTTTATCGCAACCCCAGCGCTGGAAACATTTGGTATGAAAACTTCACTGCCATGATGGATGCAGTGATTACTATAGGCAGAGAAATCATACTTCTTGGGGACTTCAATATCGATACTCAAAAGTCTAACAACACATGGGAGAATATAGTTACTTCATACAATCTCCAACAACTAGTTAAACAACCTACTAGAGTAACTAAAACATCTTCAACACTTATAGATCACATTTATACAACACGTCTTGAAAATATAGTGGAATGCAAGGTTCCCACTACTGCAACGTCCGATCATTTTCCTGTCTGCTGTACGTGGTCGAAAAAGGTAACTAAAATTCCAAAACACAAACATTTAAGCATAAAATTTAGAAGCTACAAAAATTTCAGTCAAGAGGCATTTTTACTAGATTTGCTAAGTTCACCTCTTGACCATGTTTATCAACTTCCTGATCCGGATGATGCTCTGGAATATTGGCTAAAGACTTTCCTTGGGGTTTTTGATAAACATGTGCCAGTTAAGGAGGTCCGTGTGAAACATCAGACTAAATCACCATGGATCACACAGGAAGTAGTCGACATTATGAGAGAACGAGATAGGGCACACAAAGATAAGAACTTTGTCACATATCGGAGTTTGCGTAACAAAGTACAGTATGTTATTCGAAAGGAAAAAAAGAACTATTTCAGAAACCTAGTATCAGATAAAAGAAACAGTAAGGATATATGGAAGGCAATTAACACACTGACAAACAAAAACACTTCAACACGTGTGGTAACATCTAATATAACATCTGATGATTTCAGCAATTACTTTCAGGATGACATAGAGCAGATAAAGGCTACAATACCGAGCTATCCATGTGATTTATCCATGCTGTCAACATTTTGTGAGAATAAATGCTCCAGAGATTTTCCCACTGACATGCCTTTGATGTCAGTCAATGACGTTTCTAAATATCTCGCTAATCTCAAAAACGGTAATGCATCAGGTCTAGATGGTGTGAGCAATAGGATCCTTCGTTGTACTGCATCAGTTATCTGCACGTCATTAACCTACATTTACAACCAGTGCATCGCCAAGGGTTACTTTCCTCCAGCCTTTAAAATTGCCAAAGTCTATTCTCATATAAAATCTAGATCATTAGAAGGTAGTATTCCGAGTAGCTATAGACCTATGACTCTACTATCATCCCTATCAAAACGACTAGAAAAGCACATTCACAAAACAATACTCCAACATTTAGATCAAAATGAACTTATTGTTGACAACCAGTCAGGGTTTCGACCAAAATATTCTTGTCATACTGCCTTAACAAATATGATAAAAAGCTGGCATCAGAATATTAACGAAGATAAGATATGTGGTGCAGTGTTTATAGACTTCAAAAAGGCCTTTGACATGATAGACCACACTATTCTTATCCGAAAGCTGGTAACAATGAAAGTGAGTTCCAGCCTATTAACAATGCTAACATCTTTTTTATTAAACAGAAAACAAGTTGTTTCGCATAATAAATCTATTTCACAGACTACTACTTTAAATTCTGGAGTTCCTCAGGGTTCTATTCTTGGCCCCCTTCTATTTGCAATTTACATAAACGATCTGCCCTTAAGTCTGTCGTCGTCGTGCGATTTATTCGCGGATGACTGTACCATCCATTCAAATGCTCGAACTTGTAATATACTAGAGTTGTCTTTGCAACAAGAATTAAACAATGTAGTTAGTTGGAGCTATGCAAACCGCATGCAAATCAACATAAGTAAGACAAAATCTATGTTAATAACAACAAGACAAAAACTGTGCACTTTAAACTCTCATAGAACCCTCCAACTCTACCTAGGTAACACACCAGTAGAAAGTGTAACTGAGCACAAAACTTTAGGTCTGATCATCGATGGAAATCTTACCTTCAACTCCCATGTGCAAACACTTGTTAAGCAAACTGCTACAAAGGTATACCAACTAGCAAAAATTAAAAACTTTCTGGATGAAAACTCTAGGAAATTATTCTATACTTCTCATATTCAGACCCACATAGACTATTGCTCCACAATATGGAATGGATGTGCAAATTCAGTCATCAAACGGCTGAAAGCACTGCACAGAAGGGCTGTTCGTTTAATAGCTAATAGTCATGAAAGTGACTGTTCGCACCTATATAAAGAACTCATGCTATTACCGCTCCGGGAACGCCTACTATTCAATAAAGCTAAACTTATTAAGAAAATCATATCTAAAAATGTTCCATGTTACCTTTGGCCATTATTTAAATACAATGGAAGACATAGCAAACGCCTTAACATATTGCATATCTCTAAAAATAGAATAGACCTATATAAAACAAGCTTAGCGTACTCAACAGCTCAGCTGTGGAATAATCTTCCACCGGGAAAAAAAATATCAATAACCCCTTTAGATACAATCGGAAACTATTTGATTATTATTTTACTACACACTATATGCCCCCCTAAAAAGATTATAGTATGTTAAGGCTTTGATGTATTTCTTATTAACGGTTTGAGGAGGGGGGCGGGGGGGGGGGGGGGGGGGGGTTGGGGAACTTGGTGGTGGTTGAAAACTGAAGCTTATTATTGTTAAAACTGAAGATGTGAAGGTTGAAAACTGAAGCTTATTATTGTTAAAACTGAAGATGTCAGTCGAATGCATTCCAATATGTGTAACTAATATTTAATTGGTTTTGATGATGTTTATATTATGCAACCTGTAAGACTAACATTTTTTGAATAGGCTTATTATTATACTCTTTCAAACGTTCAAGTAATGTCAGTATAAATTAGAGCACATTCCAGCATTTGTAATTAAGAATTAGATATTGTTTTTTTTTTCTTCTTCTCTTTTTTGTTCTTTTGTTTCTTTTCTATATTTCTCAAATTTTTATTTGTGCATTCCTCTTTTTATTAATTATTATTATTATCAATTAATATTATTACTATTAACTATGAAATGAGGTAAAAATGAAACATTGTATGAAAGGAGCAGAGTGGAAGGGCAGAATGTTAGACGGATCTATCTGCGTGCCCCAATTCTTAACCCTTTGAAAATAACTATCTATCTATCTATCTATCTACCTATCTACCTACCTATCCTACCTACCTATCCTATCTATCTATAGTCTATCCTATCTATAACCTACCTGCTACCTCTATCTATCTATCTATCTCTATCTATCTATCTATCTATCTATCTATCTATCTATCTATCTATCTATCTATCTATCTATCTATCTATCTATCTATCTATCTATCTATCTATCTATCTATCTATCTATCTATCTATCTATCTATCTATCTATATCTATCTATCTATCTATCTATCTATTCTATCTATCTATCTATCTATCTATCTATCTATCTATCTATATCTATCTATCTATCTATCTATCTATCTATCTATCTATCTATCTATCTATCTATCTATCTATCGGTCTGTCTGTCGGTCTGTCTGTCTGTCTGTCTGTCTGTCTGTCTGTCTGTGTGTATGTGTGTGTATGTATGTATGTATGTATGTATGTATGTATGTATGTATGTATGTATGTATGTATGTATGTATGTATGTATGTATGTATGTATGTATGTATGAATGTATGTATGTATGTGTGCATGCTGGCATGTTTGTATTAATGTAAGAATGTATATGTGTGCTTATTTATTATTATTGTATATGTATGTGAGCAAATATGTATATATGAATAACTGTATTTATAATAAATATATGAATACCTCAAAAATTAAATAAATCCTGAATTTTTTTTTTTTTTTTTTTTTTTTTTTTTTTTTTTTTCTTTATTATTTATTGTTTCTATCACAGATTTAAATATCATTAACTATTTCAAATATGTCAACACTATCATGAATATTGTGTGTTTTACTAGCCGCACAGTAGAAGGTAACTATTTTTACTCTGGAAATAAAATAAAAAAATTTTTCAACTGTTTATTAGGATTTTTTTAGCCAAGATCGAGTGAATAATGATATTATCAGACACATTTTAGGAACGACACCTTGTATTAGATTCATCGAAAAACAGCAGTTGAAGTGGTTTAGCCATCTCGTTAGAATGCAGCAAGCTTAAATACCATCACAAGCACACTACATCTCAGAGGATCAGCTACAAGAGCAAGAGGACAGCCGCGCAAAAAATGGATCGATGACATTAAAGACACTCTACGCATTCACAGCATGACAATAACCAGTGGCAGCCAGCGTGCACTCGATAGCACTCCTCCCCACGGCATTTAAGGCCAAAAATGGTTTATAATGATGATGATGATGATGAAAACTTTCTTGGCTTTTCAAAGTTGTAGTCATAATTGTATTTCTTTCCTATCTACGGCGTAGGTGGGTGTGTGTGTGTGTGAGTGTGTGCGTGCGTACGTGTGTGTG
>CAJHNH020002745.1:77500-95905 GCA_905116865.2 Candidula unifasciata
TCACTATCATACCATTAGCCAGTAACTGTTTGTGTAAACACAACAAACTGGGAATGTCATTGAACTGATTGTTAGAAAATAAAGCTGTATGTCAAGTTGTATACTACATCGTTTGTTAAATTCCAAGTGTATTCAGTCTTACCTGTTTAACTAAACTGATAGATAAAAATTACATTTGGTGGGGGTGTCGCATGACAGTATACACACATCTATCGTCTTGGGCAGGTCCACAGTCTGAACACCCCCAAAATCGTCATTGTAACTATGATATACGAAAGGCCAACCGTAGTTATCTAGTTCGTTTGTTGTGGGGGGGGGGGGGGTCCAAATAAGACAAATCCCTATAAATCACTATGATATTGACTCTTTTAGGCTTTTAGTGTCGATTCACACGTTAGGACACATTTTCTACGCCTATTTAAAATGAATTGTCTGGCCACTGCACTGCATACATGAGCAGGATTCTTACGCCAACTGCTGTAGTTGGGGAATGCATTTGTATGCGTAACTTCTCTATGGTCCGGTCTATGAGGCAGACGCTTTCCTGTTGTGTTGCCACTTGACCGTTAAAAAGACAAGATTCTTTATTCTCTTTTCATTTATCATGGGATTTCTGAAGATTCAACGAGCGTCCGTGGTCTAACCGTGTGCTTCCACCTAGCACCACCCAAGAAGCTATTGACGTGGGGTGGATTGCTGTTGCTGAGTGTGCAGACGATACTAGAGTCGACATCTTCCGATCTCGAGTCGATCGTCCTTGATCTATCGCAGAAGCCACATCGTTCTTGTGTAGTCGTTCTACGAAGTGAGGTGGTCTGAAACTCCATTCCGGCATCCTGAGGAACTACAAGATCTAATCAGATAAGTCAGAGTGACATTCAGAGGCAGCTTGATTCCAAATGGGCCTTTGCAATCTATCCTACACCTCAGCTGTGATGATACCGGAAAGAGACGTAGATTAGGAGGAGGACTCTTTCTCTAGCATTGTTCTTTAAAGAATTCAGTATTCTTACAATTGTTTCTTCAGGTTATTTTTCGTCTGCTTTGTTATAGTGATCTTATTACATTGAATTGTTAGTTCATCAGTCTTCTGGTTCTTAGAAAAGTTTCGTCTTATTGGAATTCATTGAAGTATTCAGAAAGATAGTCCTGTCTTGTCATATTCACTGTTGTTTACTTGTTCGACTGTGTTATGTTATTTACCAGTCTGGGGGCAAAACAGTGATGAGGACGTCTGGCCGAGAGGTACCCAAGAGTTCATAATAACCCTGTGGAGTCAGAGCTCGAGTCACCTCATCCCTGAGACAGGTTGAATGGAAAGTTTGAACCGAGGGTTAGGCCTCTAGACGAACGAGAGCCACCATTCAAAACACCCCTGTCTCAGAGCACCTGAGGGATTTGTGAAAATATTCCATGAGTAAAGGTGCGCGACAAAACTGCCATACGACAGTGATTATCGTAAAATGTGGTCTCATGTCCGGGATCTTTGTATATTGTAAATCTATTCTTTCAACAGTGTATTAGTATTCAGTGGTTGTGCTGGATACTTGACCAGCAGGTTGTTATATTGATAAGCTGTCTGGTAGAATTAGTGAGTACTTAGAATACGTTCCTTATGCTCTTCTTAGGAAGAAATAAGAGGTTGTTTCAGTAGTCTTTGACAAGCGGTTCTTCCTGTTTTCACATTGTAGGATTTTATTGGTCCTAGTGATAGGAAGATTGTCTTTCTGACGTAGTAACAATTGTTCTTATAAGTTGTGTATAGTGGTTTTGGCTGCATCACCACGGGTGTTTTGTGACTAATATTCATAATTGTCATAAATTGTTGCATATTTGTTGGATCTTCTTTTAAGTATCATTACAGCTCAACATGGCGCAGTCCAGAATTTCTATTCAAGAACTGAAAGAAATGGCTGTCCAGATGGGACTGGAAGGGGAGGAGTTGACCGATTGGATTAAGACCACAGAAAGAGATATGAGAATGGAGGCTCGTGAATCTGAACGGCTCAGGATTGAGTCTGAGAGACTCCAGGAGACCGAGAGGCTCAAGATTGAATCCGAGAGACTCAGGATTGAATCTGAGAGACTCTTGGAGTCCGAAAGACTCAAAATTGAAGCCGAGAAGGAGATAAAGATGAAGGAGCTGGAAATTCAGGTCCAAAGAGATAGCCAGGTTTCTAGATCTCAGTCTTCAGAAATGGAGACTGTGTCTACTCACTGCATCTCGACACCTGCCATGAATTTTCCTATGCCTGCCTTTGATGCGACGTTGGAAACGATTGAACAGTATATAGATAAGTTTGTTAAACTTGCTACAATATATAATCTTGAGAAAGATAGGTATACATTAAAACTGGCACAGGGATTGAGAGGAGAGGCATATGAAATTTTTCAGCGGATGCCCACTGGCTCCGATACTGACTTTGAAGCCCTGTGCCAGGCTTTATTGAAAAGGTTCGAGTTGAATGCTGCTAGTTATAGGCATAAGTTCAGGAATGAAAGGAAAATGATTGGAGAAACTTATCCGCAGTTTGCAGATAGATTAAAAAGTTATCTTTGTAAATGGCGTGAAATGGCTGGCTATGAAGCTTCCTTCGAAGATCTGCAAGATTTGTTTTTAACCGAACAATTAAAGGATACTCTACCGAAGTCAATGCCAACCTTTCTCACCGAGAACGGTGCAAAAAAATTGACTGACATTTTGGTTCATGCCGAACGGTACGAGTTAGCCCATAAGGATGATAGATCTGGGAAAGCTAAGCCCCATAATCATTATAGGAATAGTCAGAACGGTCAGAAAACTCCAACTCCAGGTTCACCCAAAAAGAGCACATCCCATGTAAATCACCAGAATCCTTCTAAATTTAGCAGTTCGCAACAGAAACAGTTGTACAATAGTTCTAGAAAACCCTACTGTAGGAACTGCAGAAATAATTCCCACCACACTAATGATTGTAAGGTGAAGTCAGCAGGGGGGACTCAATTGTCAGCTTTGTTGACCACTGTTGGTTCGTCTGCCGCAGAGAAATTATATAACCGTTCCAATAGGCCACCTGTGGTAGAGAAGGTCTGGGCTAATAAAAAGAGAATTTCTTGTCTATACGATTCAGGGTTGTCCTACTCCGCGGTCTGTTCCCCTGAAATCGTTAGAGCTGATCAGTATACAGGTAAATTTATAGAGCTCAGATGTGCAACTCTTGATGCTCGACCCATGAACTTGCCGGTAGCTAAGATAGAGGTCAAGTCTAGATACGTTACTATGGTGATTGAGGCGGCCGTCTTGAAACGGAGTACGTTCCCTCTTATTTTAGGAGCTCGTTATGTCTATTTAGCGAATGCCCCTACACCTTCAGAACAGCTTGCGGCGATGACCACCCGTGCAGAACATAAAAGCGCCACGGAAGATCAAAGTCACGTAAATCCCTTACCTGACGAGATCAAGGTAGCCCAAGAAACTGACCCTACTCTTAGAGCCTGTTTCAAAAAGTTACCTGTCAGTCACACTCCGCCGAAAAGAAATGATTACTTTATGAAAGGTAAGTTGCTTTTCCGCATTGGGGGTGACAAATATACTGAGCATAGTCAGTTGGTCGTGCCTCGACCATACCGACAACAAATTCACCAAATGGGTCACACGATCGCGTACAGTGCCCATATGGGAATAAATGCCACGACTCAACGTATTTCCTGTCATTACTTTTGACCGGGTATGACAGCTGACATAATACATTTTGTCAAATCTTGTCCGGAGTGCCAAAGAGTCGCCCCGAAAGGCAAGATTGCACCAGTCCGACTGGGAGAAACTCCCATAATGTCCACTCCCTTCGAGAGAGTGGCTGTCGACTTGGTGGGACCTCTTCCCCTCACGAAAAAGAAGAATGCCTATATCTTGACCCTCGTAGATAGTTGCAGTGCCTGGGGTGAGGCTATACCGCTTCGTAAGATAGACAGTCAGAGCGTAGCTGAAGCACTGATTGGCATCTTCACTCGTGTAGGATTTCCCGAACAAATCTTGACTGACAACGGATCGCAGTTCAAGGGGAAATTGATGGAGGAGGTGTTTCAAATTCTTAAATCTCATCATATATGCACTAGTCCATATCGACCCCAAGCGAATGGCCAAAATGAGCGATTCAACGGGACGTTGATTTCACTACTGAGGAGGTTATCCCAAGAGAAACCGGAAAAGTGGGATGAATACGTGGCTGCAGCACTATTCGCTTATTGCGAAGTCCCTAATGCTTCCACCGGCTTTCCGCCAGCAACGTTGGTTTTTGGGAGGCCCATATCGGGACCTTTGGCCATACTCAGAAAAACGTGGACGGGCGAAAATGCAGATGAGACCTTGAGGACCACGTCACAGTACGTGCAAGAACTCAAGGAGAAACTGAAACTAGGTTGGGACCTAGCGAATAAGAATTTGAATCGTGCTCGTCAACGTTACGCAGCACACTTCAACAAAAAGACCAAGGAACGTAGTCTTGATGTTGGAGATAAGGTTCTGTTACTTTTGCCAACGGGGAGATCCAAGATTGATTTAGCTTGGGCAGGCCCTTATTCCGTGTTGGAAAAAGTGACCAGAATGCACTACAAGATAAGTGTGAAGGGTAAGTCGAAGGTTTACCATAATAATCTTCTCAGAAAGTATAATGAGAGAGAGGTAAATGGACCTGAGACTCTGTTAACACTGTCTGTAGCAATGGATGTAGACGGAGGAGAAACCACTGCGGTAGAATATCCTCTCCATCCCGGGGAAACATACAAGGATGTAGAGATTAACCCTGCTCTCTCCTTGTCCCAAACTGAACGGCTCGCACGTCTCTTATCGGATTATACTTCCGTGTTCACAGAGAAGCCAGGGCGTACTTCGTTGATCGAATACGATATGAAGTTGGTGAGTGAAGAACCCATTCGCCAGCGCCCTTATCAAATCCCCTTTTCTAAGGAGGAATCCTTTAGAAAGGAGATTGAATATTTGCTAAAGGAAGGTGTGATTTCACCCTCAGAATCCCCTTTAAGTGCGAACGTTGTTTTGTTGAGGAAGCCTTCGGGGGAGCACCGATTGTGCATAGATTATAGGCAGTTGAACAGGGTGACGGAGTTTCTTCCTGAACCCCTTCCCGACCAAAGTCTTTTGTTTGCCCGGCTCAACAAAGCCAAGTACTTTTCGAAGATTGACTTGAGCAAGGGGTATTACCAGATACCGGTTAAGGAAGAAGTTCGTAAATATCTGGCCTTTAGCACTTCGGACGCTCATTATCACTTTAATGTCCTTCCGTTCGGAACCTGCAATGCTTGCGGGGTATTCACCAAAATGATGCGTTTGCTTTTAGATCCTCTAAAAGATCCAACTATCATCAATTTTATGGATGACATTTTGGTGGCTTCCGAAACGTTTGAAGCACATATTCAATCTTTGCAGAAACTCCTGCATCGATTGAAAGAAACAGGCCTGACAGCCCGACCCACTAAGTGTAAACTGGCTTGGCCCAATCTCGAGTTCTTGGGACACACTGTGTCCGAAGGTACTATCAGAACTGAATCCAAGAATGTCGAGAAACTCCGGAACGCGTCTAGACCGCGTACCAAAAAGGAGGTCCGTTCATTTGTATCTTTGTGCGGATACTACCAGAAATTTATTCCAAATTTCAACTCCATAGCTGCTCCCTTAACGGATGCGCTTAGGAAGGACCATCCTGATAAGGTATGCTGGACTCCTGAATGCGAAGATGCCTACAACACGCTGAAAGAGAAATTGACGTCTTCTCCCGTGTTGCAGTTACCCGATCTGTCGAAACCCTTTGTGTTGAGGACAGACGCGAGTGGCATCGGGATTGGGGCTGCACTACTCCAATCTGGAATTCAGGACACGGAGATTTTATTTCCTGTCGCCTACGCCAGTCGAAAACTTGACGTGGCCGAACGCGGTTATTCCTGTATAGAGCGGGAGTGTCTGGCGTTGGTTTGGGCGGTCCAAAAATTTCAGCCGTATTTATATGGTGTGAAATTCTCTGTGCAGACGGACCATCAACCTTTGGTGTTCCTGGCTTCATCTGCCCACCTGAACCCAAGGTTAATGAGATGGTCGTTGCTGCTGCAACCTTATTCTTTCACCGTGGAATATATTCACGGTGGACAGAATGTGGGAGCAGACTTTTTGAGTCGCCACCCTTCGTCTGCTGACGTGCTGACTGAGGATGGGGACAATGTTGTGGGACCTGAACCTGGTGACGGTTAGATGTGTGATGCTGTCGTTCGATTCGCGTGACCGCTCATCTCCTTTGGGGGAGCTCTGTCGCATGACAGTATACACACATCTATCGCCTTGGACAGGTCCACAGTCTGAACACCCCCAAAATCGACATTGTAACTATGATATACGATAGGCAACCGTAGTTATCTAGTTCGTTTGTTGTGGGGGTAGGGTCCAAATAAGACAAATCCCTATAAATCACTATGATATTGACTCTTTTAGGCTTTTAGTGTCGATTCACACGTTAAAACACATTTTCTACGCCTATTTAAAATAAATTGTCTGGCCACTGCACTGCATACATGAGCAGGATTCTTACGCCAACTGCTGTAGTTAGGGAACGTATTTGTATGCGTCACTTCTCTATGGTCCGGTCTATGAGGCAGACGCTTTCCTGTTGTGTTGCCACTTGACCGTTAAAAAGACAAGATTCTTTATTCTCTTTTCATTTATCATGGGATTTCTGAAGATCCAACGAGCGTCCGTGGTCTAACCGAGTGCTTCCACCTAGCACCACCCAAGAAGCTATTGACGTGGGGTGGATTGCTGTTGCTGAGTGTGGAGACGATACTAGAGTCGACATCTTCCGATCTCGAGTCGATCGTCCTTGATCTATCGCAGAAGCCACATCGTTCTTGTGTAGTCGTTCTACGAAGTGAGGTGGTCTGAAACTCCATTCCGGCATCCTGAGGAGCTACAAGATCTAAACAGATAAGTCAGAGTGACATTCAGAGGCAGCTTGATTCCAAATGGGCCTTTGCAATCTATCCTACACCTCAGCTGTGATGATACCGGAAAGAGACGTAGATTAGGAGGAGGACTCTTTCTCTAGCATTGTTCTTTAAAGAATTCAGTATTCTTTCAGTTGTTTCTTCAGGTTGTTTTTCCTCTGCTTTGTTATAGTGAACTTATTACATTGAATTGTTAGTTCATCAGTCTTCTGGTTCTTAGAAAAGTTTCGTCTTATTGGAATTCATTGAAGTATTCAGAAATATAGTCCTGTCTTGTCATATTCACTGTTGTTTACTTGTTCGACTGTGTTATGTTATTTACCAGTCTGGGGGCAAAACAGTGATGAGGACGTCTGGCCGAGAGGTACCCAAGAGTTCATAATAACCCTGTGGAGTCAGAGCTCGAGTCACCTCATCCCTGAGACAGGTTGAATGGAAAGTTTGAACCGAGGGTTAGGCCTCTAGACGAACGAGAGCCACCATTCAAAACACCCCTGTCTCAGAGCACCTGAGGGATTTGTGAAATTATTCCATGAGTAAAGGTGCGCGACAAAACTGCCATACGACAGGGGGCTCAAAAAATAATAATAATTCTGTACCGGGAGAAGTTGGGGCGGAGGAGTCATTTGGCCTGTCTAATAATTCATTCAGTATAATGATATAGACATCTAAAACTCCTTTCCTTTTCTTGTGGGTACCAAGTGCGGCTAATGTTAAAGTAATTAACGAGCCAATATGGCTGTTTTCTTGGATATCTAGGACTTTGTCTGAGAGCATCATAGCTCGGATTTTAGTCAGTTAATCTGGTGGAGGGGATGTGTTGAGAGGAAAATCCTTACTCAACGTATAAAACATTGAATCCACGTACGTCACTTCACACCCAACATGCTCCTTGCAGAGTGGCAGTCATCACTTCAGAGGTTCTGGGTGGCTAGCCTTTTTGGGGAAACATTTTCCGCTGATGTAGAAGTATCAAGGAATAAACAGGCGGACATAATGGCTGGCTCCGTCCCAGACGGTGGTGAGTTTACACAGGAAAAGGGAACAATCCCGAGACACGATTAAATTATTACGGTTTAGGGAGAATAGTACAGGTAGCAGTGTCCAGAGAATCTGATCAACTGTATACACTCAGACCAAAGGCAAGACGAACATAAAATCAAACTGATACTGGCATCGTCAGAATTGGAAAATTTCGCTTGCTGTTGAAGATTACTAAGCAGTACTTACAGGAATGTCGCGAGTGCTCCGGTGTCAGTTCTTAGCCGAACACTTTATTACATGGAGCTTACTGCAACATCTGTGCACTGATTCTATTTGCTCTAAACAAATGTAGTTTACTCTGATACATTCTCAAATGCTACAACACAGCAACTGTAAAAGGAACACACGTTGAGAAAACAACAGACAGCTGATAACGATTCAGTTTTTTCTGCAATAGGATAAATGAATAGGGTTCTTCTAGCGTTTACTGGTAAGTTATTACAGTCAACACACAAGGATTTACACGGCCAGTGCGTCCGATGCTTGCACTTGTCAAGCTCACAAAAAATTGCATCAGAAATGTCGCAGGCAACACGGTCTTTCATTTGCTTAGCCAGGTTTTTTTCGGTTGGTAAAGTGAAACAATCAACCCTTCATTTCAGGCTTCAGTCACATCGCGCTCTTTAACCTCCATCAAGACTAAAAAGAAACAAGACTAGGCTATCTCAGATTTTTGTGTGTGGCTTTTATTTCGTTTCCTCCTAGAATGTTCACACACTTTTCTCACACTGTCCGCTGCTCATGACTTTTTGGCACCTAGTTCGTGCTTACCTTGACTTGTCACTCAGTCTGTTCACTCATACATTATTCTCAGAAATGTTTATGAAAATGAGATACACAGGAGGAAATAATCCAATACCACACTCAACAGAGTCGCTTTTCGAGTTTAAATAATACAGGAACGAATCCCGGAAACTCTATTCAAACGTACTTTTGATGTGTTACCCTTTGGAGCAAACATAACCATGTGGTCTACAACCACCAACCTTAAATGGCCTCTATGCAAAACCATGCAGAAGCTCAAAATTGCACTTTCCGTTTGCAGAAAAGCTCTAGGCCAGGGAAATATAAACACGGCGCTAAAAAAAAGTACTAAAATAGTTAACGGACATTGTGGATCAAACCAGGATAAGGTCCAACGCTAGGTATAATCCTACTGCCCCCCTCCACCCCCACCCCACCCCCCACCCCCCCCCCCCCCCCCCACTCATGCGCTTCCTCAAGGCTGGGCAAGTTTCGAAAGGTAAAGTCAACAAAGACGCGTAGGCAGTAAGCGGGACTAGTTACTGGCTGTCGATGCCTGGCTTCGAAAAGTACTCAGAGTCAATCCGAACGCCCGACCTGAGACAAGACATGGTTCTGCACTCTGAGGAAAAACGCCAGCTCGTCCTAATAGAGGTGATTGCGCCGTACGAGTCACGAATGGAAGAAAATCACCTGTATAAGGTCGAAAAGGTGAACTCGTAGCAGGTCTGAAAAAAGATAAAGCGTACACAGTAAAATCTTCACCGTCAAGGTGTGCGCAAAAGGACTTATCTCCACTTCCACATACAATGTGCTAAAGCAGCTGGGCTTGCGAGGAACAGAGCGTAAACGGTCACTAAACTGGGCGAAGCAAGTGAAAGGGCTTCGAGCTGGCTTTGGACAGACCGAAACGTCGTTGGGGATCAGCCTTGGTAGACTGGTTCGACCCTTAGTGGAAAATATATTTTCATCCCTATAAATAGAAAGTGTCCGTTAAATGTCTGCCAGTGTCTCTCTACTCAGTTTCAAAGTCCAACACATGTTCGATGAACCAACATTGAGCTTGCCACGCTGGTCATGACGGTAATCAGCTAATTTGCTATCGCAGCAACAAATATAACACCAGATCTCACAATACCTGTCGCAAAGTCACCATATCGTCTTGTCCGTGTTCGAGAGTCCAATAAAGTGCACACGGGGAAGATCGAGGCCTGGAGTCATATACCAGGTCGGCTAACCTCCTTAGATTTTATAGGAAGTAATGGGCTGAAACAATCGTCGATGAAGGATCTTTCTACTGGTGATCGGTGGACCCTGCTGTGCATGCTCCACTGTTGAGTTCTTCTTATTCTTCTTATTGCGACATCCCATTCAAAATGGTTTATAAAAATAATATACGCAGGATAAAAATGACTGATTACAAAACTTAACAGCCACTATTTGGGTTTAAAAAATACAGGAATATGTCCCAAATCTCCATTCAACCGTACACTACCCTTACTTAGTAACCAGCTGTTCTCTGTGGTGTGGGTATTAAATGTTATTATGACACTGCATAACGAAGCAATCAACTTTATAAGAACAACACAGAGTCTCTAAAGGAGCAACCCTAACTATATAAAACCCCTTTGCCAACAGCTTAGACCTATTTTAATTTGTAAGAAGTCATACCCCAGTTGACCAGCTCACCGATCATTCTTAGCTAACTAGCAGCCACAGAACTATTTGCAATAATTACATTTTGTTGGAAAAAAAATATTATAGTGTCGAAACCCACGTTTTTCTTCTTAAAATCCATGCCGTGTGGACTTTCACACGTCCATTGGCTTTGAGAGTCACCTCAAGAATGACGCTATAGTTTTAAAATGTCCCAATGGCAGAGGCAGGAAATATTCCTTTCGCTAATTTACAATATAATTCGCTCCCAATAAATTTAGGATTAAATAAGATTAGGATTTAAATATCCAGACCCATACTTATTTCTAGAGATCTCTTTCTTTCCTGACGCTGCGAGACATTACACGAGTAAAAAGAAGAAGAAGAAGAAGAAGAAGAAGAAGAAGAAGAAGAAGAAGAAGAAAGAAGAAGAAGAAGAAGAAGAAGAAGAAGAAGAAGAAGAAGAAGAAGAAGAGAAGAAGAGAAGAAAAAGAAGAAGAAGAAGAAGAAGAAGAAAAAGAAGAAGAAGAAGAAGAAGAAGAAGAAGAAGAAGAAGAAGAAGAAGAAGAAGAAGAAGAAGAAGAAGAAGAAGAAGAAGAAGAAGAAGAAGAAGAAGAAGAAAGAAGAAGAAGAAGAAGAAAGAAGAAGAAGAAGAAGAAGAAGAAGAAGAAGAAGAAGAAGAAGAAGAAGAAGAAGAAGAAGAAGAAGAAAGAAGAAGAAGAAGAAAAAGAAGAAGAAGAAGAAGAAGAAGAAGAAAGAAGAAGAAGAAGAAGAAGAAGAGAAGAAGAAGAAGAGAAGAAGAAGAAGAAGAAGAAAAAAGAAGAAGAAGAAGAAAAAGAAGAAGAAGAAGAAGAAGAAGAAGAAGAAGAAGAAGAAGAAAGAAGAAGAAGAAGAGAAGAAGAAGAAGAAGAAGAAGAAGAAGAAGAAGAAAAAGAAGAAGAAGAAGAAGAAGAAGAAGAAGAAGAAGAAGAAGAAGAAGAAGAAGAAGAAGAAGAAGAAGAAGAAGAAGAAGAAGAAGAAGAAGAAGAAGAAGAAGAAGAAGAAGAAGAAAAAGAAGAAGAAGAAAAAGAAGAAGAAGAACGAGAACAAGAACAAGAAGAACGAAAATAACAGGAGGAAGAAGAAGAAAAAGAATTGAAGAAGAAGAAGAAGAAGAAGAAGAAGAAGAAGAAGAAGAAGAAGAAGAAGAAGAAGAAGAAGAAGAAGAAGAAGAAGAAGAAGAAGAAGAAGAAGAAGAAGAAGAAGAAGAAGAAGAAAAGAGAATAAAGAAGAAGAAAAAGAAGAAGAAGAAGAAGAAGAAGAAGAAGAAGAAGAAGAAGAAGAAGAAGAAGAAGAAGAAGAAGAAGAAGAAGAAGAAGAAGAAGAAGAAGAAAAAGAAGAAGAAGAAGAACGAGAACAAGAACAAGAACAAGAAGAACGAAAAGAACAAGAGAAAGAAGAAGAAAAATAATTTAAGAAGAAGAAGAAGAAAAAGAAGAAGAAGAAGAAGAAGAAGAAGAAGAAGAAGAAGAAGAAGAAGAAGAAGAAGAAGAAGAAGAAGAAGAAGAGAAGAAGAAGAAGAAGAAGAAGAAGAAGAAGAAGAAGAAGAAGAAGAAGAAGAAGAAGAAGAAGAAGAAGAAGAAGAAGAAGAAGAAAAAGAAAGAAGAAGAAGAAGAAAGAAAAAGAAGAAGTAGAAGAAGAAGAAGAAGAAGAAGAAGAAGAAGAAGAAGAAGAAGAAGAAGAAGAAGAAGAGAAGAAGAAGAAGAAGAAGAAGAAGAAAGAAAGAAGAAGAAGAAGAAGAAGAAGAAAGAAGAAGAAGAAGAAGAAGAAGAAGAAGAAGAAGAAGAAGAAGAAGAAGAAGAAGAAGAAGAAGAAGAAGAAGAAGAAGAAGAAGAAGAAGAAGAAAAAGAAGAAGAAGAAAAAGAAGAAATAGAAGAAGAAGAAGAAGAAGAAGAAGAAGAAGAAGAAGAAGAAGAAGAAGAAGAAGAAGAAGAAGAAGAAGAAGAAGAAGAAGAAGAAGAAGAAGAAGACGAAGGAGAAGAAGAAGAAGAAGAGGAAGAGGAAGATACCTTTCTTATATTAGACTCTTCCAAACTCCCATCTTTCACACAGCAGTTGTAATTTATCAATAAAGCATGTTATGTTCATGTAATAATATGCGTATTATGTATATCAAGTCAAAAACAAAATCATGGTTATTAAAATGCATGCGCGACCTCGCGCGCGAACACACACACATACACACGCAATCCTAAAACTCACTTATACACGCACACATAGACACCCAATGCACACATGCATACATATATACATACATACAAACTTGCACACAAACATACGTACATGCGTAAAAAAACACACATATAAAGACACACATACATACATACCCACTCATACACAGTCACCAAAAAAGTCACACTGTCACAAACACACACTCTTAGACACACACGCATACATTCCAGACACATACAAACACACAAAAACTTACACAAAGGGCACCTACAAACACACACACCGACGCACACCGACATAAATCCACACAGATACACACAGGCAGCCACAGGCACACACACACACACACACACACACACACAAACATAATCACAGGCAGGCAGGAAAACACACAGACACATACACACACAGGGCTATACACAACACTCACACATACACATATACATACACAGATACACACATAGACACGCATACGTTGACACTGCAGACACACATACGCACATAGACATACTCGAAGACACACAAACCGACACAGAGACACACGCAGGCATTATATAATAGACACACCCATAGCGACACACACAGATATATTCAAAAGCACACATACAGACACGCACAGCCACAGATAGATACAGATACACACGCAGCCGCACACACAGACACATAATGGCACACACATACACATACATACAAATACACCCACAGACACACAAACATTCACACAGACACACATACACACGCAGACGCACAAACACACAGACACACGACTCGTTTTCAAATAGACCCACATACACAGATTTACACAAAGCCACACACACAGATTCACACGCAGACATTAGACACACTCCTAGAGACTCACACAGATACACACAAATCTACACACACAGACACGCACAGCCAAAGACAGATACAGATACACACACAGCCACACACAGAAACACACCTATAGACACATAATAGCAAACAAAAACACACACTAACAAGCACCAACAGACTCACAAACACAGACTGACACTCACACTGACACGCACATAGACACACATACAGACATGCTTACTGACACACACATATATGCACTTAAAATAATGCATATAGACGCACCAACACAGAGACACGAACACAGACACAGACACGCACACAGGCAGGCACTGTCGTGGAGTGAACAGCCAACCCTACACTGTGGACTAGTCGTGACGCTGACATCCCTAGCGGGCTCGTCACATTTCAAATTTAAACCCGTCCGGGGAGGTATATAGTTCCTTATATTAATATATACCTCTATCTTGTGAAATAAACGTTTCAAAACCCTCTAGTTGTTTTGAGAAGTCTACATTTTCAAACTTGCAACTGTGGGATAAATATATCATGAATATTATTCAGAAATTCCTGTAAGCATTTTTACTCTTTGGGCACGAATACAGGACTTCTTTTCTAGAGACGCCAAGCGGAATCTGAGGCGGGGATTCTTTTGCCAGACCTCTGAGGTGTCGGGAGAGGTTTTAATTCTCTCATTAAACTTTAGCGCTTTTAAAATTCCAGTTTAATCTTTGAAGGATTCCTAAGCTTGGGATGATACCTCCTTAGAAGTCAGGCAGACGAATCACAGTCCAGCCAACAATCACCAACCCATACCATCCCTATCACCAAACCTACCCAAAATCCGACCTATTGTTGCCACAACATCAACATGACAGGAGCTTGTGTGTGAGTTCCAGTGGCTGAGAGACAGTATTGCAGGCCACATGTGTCATCAATATATATATATATATATATATATATATATATATATATATATATATATATAATATATATATATATATATATATATATATATATATATACATACATATATGTGTGTTGAAATTATTACATCCACTTCGAAATTTTCATGGCTGACTTGGGTGTCCCAGTTTTACCATTCTTACTGTCTATCTTTTATGTTGGTGTGATTAGTGAGTGGAATCTGTGTTAACATGGCTATGATAGTATACTATCATAACCTGGGGGCTATCTTTTTATAGTGGTGGGGTTGTCCATCCAAGTGTGCCTAGGAATATTATATATTCTGAAGTGCTAGAACTTGAGTTGCCCTACTCCTGAGATAAGTTGAGCTTATTTTGGCCACAGAGTTTCCCTTAGACCAATACGAGCCGACGTCTTAACATTATTATTTCAGAGTGCTGTTGGTTCTTAAGGAGCAATCCTTTAATCAGGCACGCGACACGAGCAGTATGTGACAGAACATACATCCCGCATAAAAATCTTTGGTCTCGTCGTGGGATTGTTTGTGTACTCTGTTCAATCTTAAAAGTTGCTTTTAATCTTGGCCAGGAGGTTGTTCAGTGTTTGTATTTTGTTGTTAACACAGCTGTGATCACTCTGGGTTAGTTCTTAGAATGTGCTCTTGTGAGTGATTTGTGATCCAGTTGTGGTGTTTTGTGGTGTTTCCAGTACAATGTGTAAGAAGTATTGTGAAACTTATGGGAGTTTGTAACCCTTATTACTCCTTATAATTTAACTATAACTCATTGGGGTAGGCACAACCTTGGTGGGTTGTGATAAAGTAATCTATTTGTGATTATATTTAAATTTTTGGTGACAATATAATTGTGTGGACTGTTAGATTGACAAGACAGCATGTCGCAGTCTAAAATTTCAATACATGGCTGTCCAGATGGGATTGGAGGGTAAGGAAATGACCGAGTGGATCAAAACCACGGAACGTGAGATGAGGATGGAAGCCAGTGAGGCAGAACGACACCGGATTGAATCTGAGAGGATGCAGGAAACCGAACGACTCCGTATTGAATCTGAGAGGCTTTAAGAAACCGAGCGACTCCGACTTGAGTCGGAAAGAATGAGATTGGAACAGGAAGTAAGGCTAAGGGAAATAGAACTTGAAGCACAGAGAGAAGGTAATAGACCCAGATCTCCCACGCCAGATATCGATGGTGCATCAACGCACAGTAGCTCAGCTCAAGCGATGAACTTCCCTATGGCAGTCTTCGACCTGACGGCTGAGAACATTGAACAGTACCTAGATCGATTTGGCAAATTGGCGTCTTTGTACAATTTAGAAAGGAATATGTACTCTTTGAAGCTGGCTCAAGTTTTGCGTAGTGAGGCATACGAGATTTGTCAGCGGATGCCCACCGGTACAGAGATTGATTATGATGCATTGTGTCAGGCTATGCTGAAGCGTGTCGAGCTAAATGCTGCGACAGACAGACAGAAGTTCCGAAATGAGAGAAAGTTGACAGGGGACAACTATCCCCAGTTCGCCAGTCGCCTTCAGGGATATTTGACTAGGTGGATGGAAATGTATGGATACTCTTCTTCTTTTGAAGATTTACAGGAGATGGTCCTAACGGAACAACTCCAAAAGACATTAACTCGCCCTATGCAAACGTTTTTGACGGAGAATGGTACTGACCGACTGAGTGAGATTTTGATGTATGCGGAGAAAGAAGTGTGTACAGGAAAACTCAAGGCCTAGATTCAAGGGAAGAATGGTGGTAATGGTCATAAAACCCATCAAAATGAATCCGCTAGAAAGAATTCATCCCAAGCACAACCCCAGAACTCCTCACAATTTTAGGGAACACAACAGAGACAACCCTTTAATGGGCCTAAAAAGCCATACTGCAAGTTTTGTGAGAACAATAACCACTGGACTTCTTCTTCTTCACTTCCTCTTTTACCGCTGTGGGTTTCGAGGGATATATAAGGTTCTGTTTCTAGCTCTTTTGGCTGCCTCGACCATAGGCACATTGTGCTGTTGTGGAGTTTCTCTGATGTTATCCTTCCATCTTGTTCTTGGTCTACCCCGTGTTCTACGTCCTTCTTCTCTTTCCATGTATGCTTTGTATGGTATGGTGTCACAAGGCATTCTCTCTAAGTAGGCAAACCATTTCACTTGCTGTCTTTGTATGTAATCCAGAATTGGTTCTATGCCGACTTGTTCTCTTATGATCTCATTCCTGATCTTATCTCTTATGGTCACTCCTACAGCCCTTCCCAGACATCTCATTTCCGTGGTTACTAATTTTACCACTGGACTAGTGAGTGTAAATCCAAACAGTAGGGGGTTTGCAAGTATCAGCTTTTTTGTCTACTGTAGTACCTTCTACCCAGGAAAAGTTGTACAATGGTGGATATCTTGGTGAGGTTATATATAACTTACTTTTCATCCAACGACGATGAAACCAGTGGAAAATGAAAAATGAGAATCAGCAACAACATTCGTAATACATTTTAAATGCTGCTAATTACAAGACGTTGTCTCACACCTGTTTGGGCAGTTCTTCTTCTACTTTTGTTCCATCATTTACCTCAGCGAGGAGATGGGGAGGGGGGGGGGGGTGGTTGTTCGTGGATATAAAAATAATTAATTAATATAAAGGATCGTATTTATTATATGCGTTGGAGATAGGCAAGGGGGGAGGGGTTGTTTGTTATAAAAGGATCGTGTATGTGCTTTCTCCAATGCATTGTACAAGATGGTGTTCATTTCTGTTAGGTTGCTCCTGATAATGTCGCTCCATATCTTGCGTGGTCTTCCCCTTGCTGCTATGTGGGCAGTAATGTAGATAAAGATGGGGGAAGTGGTGGGGAACTGATAAATTTAATAAAACTTTAAAATGCGTATACAAAAGGTATGAGGAGGTTTCATAGCACTAGGGACTTTGTGGAGGTCTAGGACATTAAAACTGATACTAGATTAAACATGCTTTATTCTGTCAATTCAGTACCGTTGTATGGAGCGAAAACATAGAGAACAGCCTGACAAATAATAATAAACCTAAAACAATAATTAACTGTTTGCCTATGCAGAATAGAGGGTATAAAATGGTATGACAGCATTATTAATTAAAAGTTCTGGGAGAGAACTCCACAAGTTCTAGCAGACCAAGTGTTGATGAAAAGACGCTGACGCTGGATACGACACACGTTGAGAAAACCTTAGAACAATATTACAAGAATGTCTTTGCACTGGTCAAAGAAATACAGGAAGACCCACACAAGAAAAGAAACACATGGATTAGGTAGCTAGAGAGCAAATTTAAACAGATAGAGATTACATGGGGAGAGCTGCATGCGATAGCGAAAAACGGAATGACTTGACACGAGTTGGTTAACGGTCTATGCTTCAGTGGGGAATAGAAAGCCAGAAGAAAAAGAAAAAAATAACAATGTTCACTCTGGGGACACGTATTATTTTATTATAAATAATTATTATTTAAAAGTGGTTTCTAAGTAATGTTTACTTTGCTTATATCATACATATTTCATTGGTATGCATCACCGTGTACTATTTTTATTAATTATTATTTAAAAATAAAATTGCAGCAATAAGTAAGCCATTTTCTGTGTTCAAAATTTAAACTGATTTGCAAAATGTGTGTCCATTTATTTGTCTTCTCATTTTCTAGTTCACGCTGAAAGGCTACACAATCCTCCAGCTGATTGTTCTTGTTGCTATTGATCTTCTGTGTTTGGAGAACATTTATTTTACAGATTTATCTTAATTGTATGCAGACTGTTAGTTCCTCTCAAGCAATACACTGCAACAAAAAAAGGCATCCATAATTAGTCTACGGAAACGACATCCTTGTTAGGGAGGCAGTTGGCATATTCTTCTGTAGTTATGGTTGTGTATGAGTATGTATGTATATATGTATATATGTATATACGTATATATGTATCCATATGATTTTGTCTATATTTACGAATCTAAGTATGTATGTGGGTGTTGTGTTGTGTGTT
>CAJHNH020002746.1:0-25000 GCA_905116865.2 Candidula unifasciata
TAGTGAAACATTTGGAAGTTGTGGAGATGTGGTAGGTTAGTGAAACATTTGGAAGTTGTGGAGATGTGGTAGATTAGTGAAACATTTGGAAGTTGTGGAGATGTGGTAGGTTAGTGAAACATTTGGAAGTTGTGGAGATGTGGTAGGTTAGTGAAACATTTGGAAGTTGTGGAGATGTGGTAGGTTAGTGAAACATTTGGAAGTTGTGGAGATGTGGTAGGTTAGTGAAACATTTGGAAGTTGTGGAGATGAAGTTGTAGATGTGGTAGGTTAGTGAAACATTTGGAAGTTGTGGAGATGTGGTAGGTTAGTGAAACATTTGGAAGTTGTGGAGATGTGGTAGGTTAGTGAAACAAACAGATTTGGAAGTTGTGGAGATGTGGTAGGTTAGTGAAACATTTGGAAGTTGTGGAGATGTGGTAGGTTAGTGAAACATTTGGAAGTTGTGGAGATGTGGGTAGGTTAGTGAAACATTTGGAAGTTGTGGAGATGTGGTAGATTAGTGAAACATTTGGAAGTTGTGGAGATGTGGTAGGTTAGTGAAACATTTGGAAGTTGTGGGATGTGGTAGGTTAGTGAAACATTTGTGGAAGTGGTTGTGGACATGTGGTAGGTTAGTGAAACATTTGGAAGTTGTGGAGATGTGTGGTAGTGAAACATTTAGTGAAACATTTGGAAGTTGTGGAGATGTGGTAGATTAGTGAAACATTTGGAAGTTGTGGAGATGTGGTAGATTAGTGAAACATTTGGAAGTTGTGGAGATGTGGTAGATTAGTGAAACATTTGGAAGTTGTGGAGATGTGGTAGATTAGTGAAACATTTGGAAGTTGTGGAGATGTGGTAGATTAGTGAAACATTTGGAAGTTGTGGAGATGTGGTAGGTTAGTGAAACATTTGGAAGTTGTGGAGATGTGGTAGGTTAGTGAAACATTTGGAAGTTGTGGAGATGTGGTAGGTTAGTGAAACATTTGGAAGTTGTGGAGATGTGGTAGGTTAGTGAAACATTTGGAAGTTGTGGAGATGTGGTAGGTTAGTGAAACATTTGGAAGTTGTGGAGATGTGGTAGGTTAGTGAAACATTTGGAAGTTGTGGAGATGTGGTAGGTTAGTGAAACATTTGGAAGTGAGATGTGGTATTAGTGAAACATTTGGAAGTTGTGGAGATGTGGTAGGTTAGTGAAACATTTGGAAGTTGTGGAGATGTGGTAGGTTAGTGAAACATTTGGAAGTTGTGGAGATGTGGTAGATTAGTGAAACATTTGGAAGTTGTGGAGATGTGGTAGGTTAGTGAAACATTTGGAAGTTGTGGAGATGTGGTAGGTTAGTGAAACATTTGGAAGTTGTGGAGATGTGGTAGATTAGTGAAACATTTGGAAGTTGTGGAGATGTGGTAGGTTAGTGAAACATTTGGAAGTTGTGGAGATGTGGTAGGTTAGTGAAACATTTGGAAGTTGTGGAGATGTGGTAGGTTAGTGAAACATTTGGAAGTTTGTGGAGATGTGGTAGGTTAGTGAAACATTTGGAAGTTGTGGAGATGTGGTAGATTAGTGAAACATTTGGAAGTTGTGGAGATGTGGTAGATTAGTGAAACATTTGGAAGTTGTGGAGATGTGGTAGATTAGTGAAACATTTGGAAGTTGTGGAGATGTGGTAGATTAGTGAAACATTTGGAAGTTGTGGAGATGTGGTAGATTAGTGAAACATTTGGAAGTTGTGGAGATGTGGTAGGTTAGTGAAACATTTGGAAGTTGTGGAGATGTGGTAGGTTAGTGAAACATTTGGAAGTTGTGGAGATGTGGTAGATTAGTGAAACATTTGGAAGTTGTGGAGATGTGGTAGATTAGTGAAACATTTGGAAGTTGTGGAGATGTGGTAGGTTAGTGAAACAGTTTTGGTAAGTTTGGAAGTTGTGGAGATGTGGTAGTGAAACATTTGGAAGTTGTGGAGATGTGGTAGGTTGGAAGAGATGTGTAGGTTAGTGAAACATTTGGAAGTTGTGGACTTGTGGTGGTAGACAGTAGGAAGTTGGAGTGAAACATTTGGAAGTTGGAAGTTGTGGACACCGTTTGACATCATGGTATGGAGGATCATCTGTGTCAGAGTTGATTGAAAGTGCACGAGACAGAAAGCTGCGGATAGACATGACTTAACCAACGCCATGGACTTCAACCCTCTAGTGACGACGCGGTCGAAAAATCAGCCTGACATAAAGCAGATAAAAGGAGGACTGGGCTGATTAGTTGGCCCTATGTAAAACAAGCCTTGAGATTGGCTGGCAGGTTTTCTTAACAGCCAATTAGATTGCTTCTCCCATTTCTTGTACATGCGGGCTGTTCACTGATGGCTTTCGAGAAAGTCTGATATGTTCAGTAATTTTACATCAATCTTTTTCTGGGGTTACCTGTGTCCAACAATGGCGAAAAGGACTGTGTCAGAGCATCCAAAATATATCTGGAGACAGGAAAATGTGTAGAACCACATGCCAGAAGTGTCTTCATGGGCCTTACCAAAACACAAGTGTTTGGACTTATTCAAGCTTCATCCATAACAAATCATAACAATTTATGATAAATTATGCAAATTAGATTAGTTTAATCGAAATAAATGTTAAGATTTCAGTTTGAATAATATTCAGCTATCCTCAGAATAAATGTCACAAATTATTTAGGCCGAAAATATACCCTAACAGGGCCTCAGTCACATGTCAATTGCAGAATTCCGGGAACTATATCGCCACCGCCGGGAGTATCTCCCACGCCGCTACGAGCGGCGTGTATTGAGGCTAAACTAGATGGCTGGGACTCACGAGCAAATAAAATGAAGGAAGCTGCAGGAGATGCGGTAGCTGCTGCTCGTGAGTACCAGCCATCTAGTTTAGCCCCAATCCATGCCGCGTGTAACGGCGTGGGATATACTCTCGGCGGTGGCGGAAGTGCGCAATTTAAGTCGCTGGAAGTCCGCAAATGACATGTGACTGATGCCCTGTTAGGGTATATTTTCGGCCTCAATAATTTAGGACCGTTATTCGGAGGAAAGCCAAATAATTCTGTTAGCTTATTCAATTTCAAACAGAAAAATATATAGTTTTACTACACTCTTGAAGAGTGCCTAGTTTTCTATATGTTTATTAAACGCTTAATTTTTTTCATAATTGTGTCTGTGTGTGTGTGTGCATGTGTATGTGTGTAAGAGAATTCCCTCTTCACGGCTTTATCTCTTTGGCACTGAAACTCCAAAAATGTTCCGTCTACAAAGAAGAATATAAGGCTCTCCTTTCAACTTTGGACGGTAGCTGGACGGCTTAGGTCGGCTCAGTGGGAGTTCAGTGGGCATTGCAAACAAGGAACGGAAAAGTCACGAATCAAAGAAGACAGTGTGGTCGACATCAGGGCTGCCAATGCTTGGTTGTGTCCCCCAGATTTTTTTTTTTTTTTTTTTTTTTTTGACGCTGCGGGGAAATCTGGGGGGGGGGGGGGGGGGGGGGGGGGGGGGGGGGGGGGGGGGTATTTTGCCGATTAGTATGCTTTAATGACCGATAAATTTGCGTGGTTAGGATTAGGGGTAGGGGAAGGGTTAGGGGTAGGGTAAGGTTTAGCGTTAGATGTGACACTCTTGAGGCCGGAGTTCCCTATAATCGCGCACAGTCACATACACACCCAAACAGTCGACGGACTGTGGATGCTACTGACACGGACAATTCGCCACCGATTGGGCACCAGCCACGCGCTATTGCCGTCATATTTGGCAGAATTCCAGTGGCGCCACTCCCACGAGCATCAGATTGTCGGCCAGTATTTGGAACTTCTACTTCAAAATTGTCACATCTAACATTACCCCTAACCTTAACCCACACCCTACGCAACCGTATGATGATAGACACCCTACGCAACCCTACACGCAACCGTATGATGATAGGTAACCCTGGACGCAACCGTATGATGACTACGCAACCCTACACGCAACCTTATGATGATAGGTAAGTATGTAATTTGATTCGTGACTTTTCCGCTCCTTGTTTGCAATGCGGCCAAGGGAGAGAACTCCCACTAAGCCGACCTAAGCCGTCCAGCTACCGTCCGAAGTTGAAAGGAGAGCCGAATATATATTGAATTATAAATAATAATTATGCTAAGTTAGTAAGTTAGCTAAACAAATAATATCTCGGCTTAGAATTGACGTAGATACTTGAATTGGGACCGCGTGATTTTATTTTCTAGGTGGAATTCAAATATGCAACTTTTATTATTTAAAAATAGTCTAAAAAGTGTGACTAAACACTAAACTAACTTCGCTTATTTCGAAACCCCGTCGTCCTGCAGGCAAGCGGACATGACAGTTTGTAATAACAACTTCCGGGTCACAAAGAGGTCATGGGTCAGGGGGCTGAGTAGCAGATTTGACGAGACGGACAAACATGGACGAACCAGAAGCTGCAGAGACGAGAGGAAACAGACCGATTATCGATTGCTACTACTAACAGTATCATCATCATCAGGTACCTCGACGACTGGCGTGGGCGATCATGCCTCTCCACAATCTCCTGCAGCATGTATCAGCTCGTGTGCCGACACACCTCCATGCCATGCAACAAGACTCAAGAATCTTCTCTCGTTGTCTTCCTCTATCTCTCCTTCCACAGATCTTTCCAGTGGTCACAACATGTTCTATTTTCCCTCTTCTCAAAACATGGCCGAAAAATTATGACTGTCTCCTTCTGATGTCTGTGATAAGTTGTCTTCGGGCTCCCGCCTCTTTCAAAACCTCTTGGTTGCTCCTTTTGCCTGTCCTATTCTATTTCTGATCTCAGTTATGCATCTTCCATCTGATGTTATCCATGTGCCCAGATGCTTAAATTCCTGTACTTACCCCAAAATAACACCATCGATTTTTATTACACATTTAGGAATAATTCGTTTTTTGATACCATCATTACTTCTGTCTTCCCATTATTCAAATTGAGGCCCATTCTTCCACTTTTTGACACCACAATGTCTATCATTTCCTGTAGTTCTTTCTGACTAACAGTAACCGTGATCCTTAACAATTTGAATTACAATACTGGTGGTTGCATCATTGTGATTTTAACCTCTCAGTTAACATTAACTGTGCTTATTACTGTCGTGTAATGATAAGCCACTACGCATCAGTCCGTAAGGCTGGTAACTTGACTTACCTGTAATCGGCACAAAATTCAAACTTGGACTCGTCCGGAAAGATATAGTCCCTTATATCTATATATATGTATATATATATATATATATATATGCCTTTATTTGACAACATTATTATGTCTACATTTTCTAGTTGCTTTGTTTAAACTCCACTTTTAAATGTATATATATTGGATATATATTAGAGGAGTTATTTGAGGTTTCTTTGAAACCGATTTACTCCTTGCCCATGTATACTAGGAACTTTTTTTTTACCAACGCCTGAAGTGCGTATGGGCGGCATTCTATCTTGCCAGCTTCCTAGCGTCCAGACGTGTCAATCTATGCCTGTATAATTTCACTTTCATAAGGCGATCTGGAATGTCTCGGACTTTTCCTATGCTTGGGATGAATCCTTTGTGAGGAGCTGGCAGAAGTTTCACAGTCCAACCAACACCCACCAACCTTAAACCAACTATCAACCAACTACCCACCAGCTAACACCTATGAAGGTTCCTGACATTATCACTATGTGGGAGCAGATAACCCAGACAACCTACCAGAGCAAGAGCTTGGTGTAGCTCAGAGACACTGTTGTGACCTAATTGGTGGGAGAGACTTGCTGAGTTCCGGTACAGTTGCTGTGTCCTCTATGGTGAGGTACTCTTTCACTACCTGATCCAGTTGAGCAGAATTACCAGAGTCAAAGACAGTCGAATCATCAGGAGCTGAGGGAAGCATCATAGACAGAAAGAGGCTAAGCTAAGTTTGATGCCTTATGTGCTTTATTCCTCACAGCTCCTATGTTTCCCAAGGATGACAAGAGGTGTCATCTCCAGGACCTTCTGTCTGTGTAGTATCTTTGGTATCTAGACATTATATTCTGAGATCTTCCACTGAGAGCTGGCATTCACTTCACTATTATATGTATATATATTATACTGATTACATGCATTCATTTTCATGGCTGACTTAGGTTTCTCTATGTCACTTTTTTAAAGTGTTTAGCAGTTGTGTGTGCATGTATCTTCATTATATGTGTTAACATGGTTATGATAATGAACTATCATAACCTGGGGGCTTTTTTTTTAGTAAGTAGTGGGGGTGTCCAGCCAAGTGTGCCTAGAAATATTGTATTCATATACTGACATATTTTGTAGTGCCAATACTTGAGTTGCCCTACTCCAGAAATAAGTTGAGCGTATATTGGCCACGGGGAATCCCTTAGACCAATACGAGCCAAACGTCTCAACATAATTATTTCTGAGTGCTGTTGGTTCTGAAGGAGAAATCCTTACATCAGGCACGTGACAGGAGTGATATGTGACAGAACAACATATCCCCAAAAATCTGTGGTCTCCTCGTGGAATTGTTTGTATACACTGTTCAATCTTTAAATTTGCTGGTGATCTTGGCCAGGAGGGTGTTCAGTGTTTGTATTTTATTGTTAACACAGTTGTGACCATTTTGGGTCAGTTCTTAGATTATACTCCTAGGAGTGATTTGTAATCATTGTGGTGTTTTGTGGCGTCTAAGTACATTGGGTTAGGTACATCCTTGGTTGGTGGTGATAATTTAATCTATTGTTGATTATAATTACATTGTTGGTGACAATATACTTTGTTGTGGACTGTTAGATTGACAAGACAGCATGTCGCAGTCAAAAATTTCCATACAGGAATTGAAGGACATGGCTGTCCAGATGGGATTGGAGGGTAAGGAAATGACCGAGTGGATTAAAACCACGGAACGTGAGATGAGTATGGAAGCCCGTGAGGCAGAGAGACTCAGAATTGAGGCAGAGAAGGAAAGCGAAAGACTCCGAATTGAATCTGAGAGGATTCAAGAAACTGAACGACTCCGAATTGAGTCTGAGAGGGAGTCAGAAAGAATGAGATTGGAACAGGAGGTGAGGTTAAGAGAATTGGAACTTCAGGCTCAGAGAGAGGGTAATAGACCCAGATCTCCAACACCTGATATTGATGGTGCATCAACGCACAGTAGCTCAGCTCAAGCGATGAACTTTCCTATGCCAGTCTTCGACCCGAAGGCTGAAAATATTGAACAGTACCTAGACCGATTTGGCAAATTGGCATCTTTGTACAACTTGGAAAGGAATATGTACACGCTGAAGTTGGCTCAAGGTTTGAGGGGTGAGGCATACGAGATTTATCAACGGATGCCCACCGGTACTGAGACTGATTATGATGCATTGTGTCAGGCTTTGCTGAAACGTTTCGAACTTAATGCTGCGACATACAGACAGAAGTTCAGAAATGAGAGAAAGATGACAGGGGAGAACTATCCCCAGTTCGCCAGTCGCCTTCAGGGATATTTGACCAGGTGGAGGGAAATGTCTGGATACTCCTCTTCTTTTGAAGATTTACAGGAGATGATCCTAACGGAACAACTCCGAGAGACATTACCTCGCCCTATGCAAACCTTCCTGACGGAGAATGGTGCTGACAGACTGAGTGAGATGTTGATGTATGCTGAGAGGTATGAGATGGCACATAAAGAGGTGTGTATAGGTGGGAAACCCAAGGCCCAGGGCCAAGGGAAAAATAATGGTAATGGTCATAAAACCCATCCAAATGAATCCCCTAAAAAGAATACATCCCAAGCACAACCCCAGAACCCCTCAAAAGTTCAGGGAACACAACATAGACAACCCTTTAATGGGCCTAAAAAGCCTTACTGCCATATTTGTAAGAATAATAACCACTGGACTAAGGAATGTAAATCCAAACAGTCAGGGAATTTACAAGTATCAGCTTTGTTGTCTACTGTAGTACCTTCTACCCAGGAAAAGTTGTACAATGGTTCCAATAGGCCACCTGTGGTAGAGAGGGTCTGGGCTAATGGATATTCTTTAAATTGTCTGTATGATAGTGGTTTGTCATACGGCTGTGTGGTGAGGCCAGAGTTTGTAAAACCTGATCAGTATACTGGCAGATTCATAGAGCTCCAATGTGCCACATTGGATGCTAAATTTTTAAACTTGCCGATTGCTAAGATTAGGGTCCGTTCAAAGTATGTCTCGGGGGTAATTGAGGCTGCAGTGCTTGAACACTGTACCTTTGATTTAATTCTTGGCGCTACTTATGTATTTTTAGCAGAGCCGAAGAAACCTTCAGAGCATCTTGCTGCGGTGACCACCCGAGCACAGCATAAAAGTGCCTCAGAGGAATCTCCTCATGTAAATCCTCTTCCTGAGGAAATTAAGGTGGCCCAAAGTAGTGACCCAACTCTTAAGGCATGTTTTAAAACGTTAACTGCAAGTCACAATCCCCTTTTGAAGAAAGAATTCTTCATGAAAGGTAAGTTACTTTACAGATAGGCAAGTGACAAGTATACAGAGCACAGTCAGCTTGTAGTACCCAAAACATATAGACAGCAGATTCTCCAGATGGGGCACACTATAGCCTATAGTGCCCATATGGGAATTCATGCAACGACACAACGCATTGCCTGTCATTACTTTTGGCCAGGTATGTCAGCAGATATCATGCGTTATGTCAAATCCTGTCCGGAGTGCCAGAAGGTAGCTCCCAAAGGCAGGAATGCACCAGTCGGACTGGGGGAAACCCCTGTCACCTCCACACCTTTTGAAAGAGTGGCGGTCGATTTGGTGGGACCACTTCCTCTCACAAAGAAGAAGAATGCTTACATATTGACCTTGGTCGACTGTTGTTCAGGTTATCCGGAGGCTATTGCACTTCGGAGGATTGACAGTAAGACTGTGGCAGAGGCATTGATGAGCATTTTCACAAGAGTGGGATTCCCTTCGCAGATACTGACAGACAATGGATCTCAGTTTAGAGGGAAACTAATGGAGGAGGTGTTTCAGATAATCAAGTCTCAACACATTTGCACCAGTCCATACCGACCCCAAGCGAACGGCCAGAATGAGCGGTTCAATGGAACGTTGGTATCGCTTCTGAGAAGATTAACCCAGGAAAAGCCAGAGAGGTGGGACGAGTATCTGTCTGCAGCACTATTCGCCTACCGGGAAGTACCCAATGCCTCTACTGGATTTCCACCTGCGACCTTGGTGTTCGGAAGACACATTTCTGGACCCTTGGCTATTCTCAGGAAGACATGGACAGACGAAGGGGCAGATGATTCCTTGAAAACCATATCACAGTATGTGCAGGAACTCAAGGAAAGGTTAAAGCTAGGGTGGGACCTGGCTAAAGAGAACTTGATTCGTGCACGTAAGAGGTACGCTGCACATTTCAACCGGAAGACGAAGGAACGATGTCTTGAGGTTGGAGATAGGGTTCTTTTGCTGCTACCATCAGGGAAGTCTAAGTTAGAGTTAGCTTGGGGAGGCCCTTATACGGTGGTAGAGAAGATATCCAGGATCCATTATAAGATCAACATTAAAGGTAAGTCAAAGGTCTATCACATTAATCTCCTCCGGAAATACAACGAGAGAGAGGTAAGTGACACACCGACCCTCTTGACACTTTCTGTAGCTATGGAGGTGGAAGGTGGAGAAGCCACAGCTGTGGAATATCCTCTTCACCCCAGGGAGACCTATAAAGATGTAGAGGTTAACCCAACTCTCTCTGTCTCTCAGAAACAAGCTATAGAGCAACTCTTGTCAGAGTGTAACTCTGTCCTGAGAGTGAAGCCAGGGCACACTTCATTAAATGAGTGTTTTACGACATTGGTTCCTGTTGAGCCTTTTCGTCAATGCCCTGTGCAAGCTCCTCTTTTTGAAGAGGAATGGAGTAAACCTCCAGACCATCAGGAGGACCAGAAGGTGAAGAATTTTCAATTCACACCAAGGTTCCTTCCTGTGTTTGTTGGAGCACATAGTGACGAGGGGAGGATTATCCTTCCGAACCTCGCGAAGGATCAGACGGGAGGGATTATATCCCACATGCCTCGACGACCTTCCTGTGTGACTACTGATGTAGGAGACACACCGGTATATTTCCTGAATTTGACAGGAGTACCAGGATGGTGTGTGGGTTTAGTCAGCCAACCCGATCGGGGGGTTCGGTCTGAACCTACATCTTTGCATGTACCTGGTAGGGATCAGTGATACATGGAGAGAGTCATCAGTCTTAGGTCCTCAGGGCCATCGACTGATTCTATATAGATTCCTTGTTGATTAGTGTTGTATAGTGGTCATAGGTTTCTCTATTTTCACTTGAATTGTCATTATTGTATATATTTCATTTGTCTCTGAGAGGTTGGTTTGGTCAACCCTTTGATTCAGAGCAGATTTCTTGAGCCGCCATCCCTTGTCTGATAATTCACAGACTGAAGGTGATGAGCAAGCTGAAAGTAGTGAGTCCATAGATGTGTAGATGGCTGATCATTGTTCATTCGCGTAGTACGCTCTTCCCTTGGGGGGGGGGGGGGGGGGGGGGTATTGTCGTGATCAGCCACTACGCATCAGTCCGTAAGGCTGGTAACTTGACTTACCTGTAATCGGCACAAAATTCAAACTTGGACTCGTCCGGAAAGATATAGTCCCTTATATATATATATATATATATATATATGCCTTTATTGGACAACATTATTATGTATACTTTATTTCTAGTTGCATTTTTGACTTTGTTTAAACTCCACTTTTAAATGTATATATATTGGATATATATTAGAGGAGTTATTTGAGGTTTCTTTGAAACCGATTTACTCCTTGCCCATGTATACTAGGAACTTTTTTTTTACCAACGCCTGAAGTGCGTATGGGCGGCATTCTATCTTGCCAGCTTCCTAGCGTCCAGACGTGTCAATCTATGCCTGTATAATTTCACTTTCATAAGGCGATCTGGAATGTCTCGGACTTTTCATATGCTTGGGATGAATCCTTTGTGAGGAGCTGGCAGAAGTTTCACAGTCCAACCAACACCCACCAACCATAAACCAACTATCAACCAATACCCACCAACCTTAAACCAACTATCAACCAACACCCACCAACCTTAAACCAACTATCAACCAACACCCACCAACCTTAAACCAACTATCAACCAACTACCCACCAGCTAACACCTGTGAAGGTTCCTGACATTATCACTATGTGGGAGCAGATAACCCAGACAGCCTAACAGAGCAAGAGCTTGGTGTAGCTCAGAGACACTGTTGTGACCTAATTGGTGGGAGAGACTTGCTGAGTTCCGGTACAGTTGCTGTGTCCTCTATGGTGAGGTACTCTTTCACTACCTGATCCAGTTGAGCAGAATTACCAGAGTCAAAGACAGTCGAATCATCAGGAGCTGAGGGAGGCATCATAGACAGAAAGAGGCTAAGTGCAGTTTGATGCCTTATGTGCTTTATTCCTCACAGCTCCTATGTTTCACAATGATGACAAGATGTCATCTCCAGGACCTGCTGTCTGTGTAGTATCTTTGGTATCTAGACATTATTTTCTGAGATTCTTTCACTGATAGCTGGAATTCACTTCACTATTATATGTATATATATTATACTGATTACATGCATTCATTTTCATGGCTGACTTAGGTTTCTCTATGTCACTTTTTTAAAGTGTTTAGCAGTTGTGTGTGCATGTATCTTCATTATATGTGTTAACATGGTTATGATAATGAAATATCATAACCTGGGTGCTTTTTTTTAGTAAGTAGTGGGGGTGTCCAGCCAAGTGTGCCTAGAAATATTGTATTCATATACTGACATATTTTGTAGTGCCAATACTTGAGTTGCCCTACTCCAGAGATAAGTTGAGCGTATATTGGCCACGGGGAATCCCTTAGACCAATACGAGCCAAACGTCTCAACATAATTATTCCTGAGTGCTGTTGGTTCTGAAGGAGAAATCCTTACATCAGGCACGTGACAGGAGTGATATGTGACAATTACGTGTTTTAGACTGTGACAGTGTTTCATAACAAATTGTGTCGCTTGAAGCCGTTGGAAATTCATCACTTTGTGAGTATTAACAACTTTGTTTACTAACTTTGAACACTGCCTTGGCTGCAAAATAGCTTAAATGCCTACCATTAAGATTGCAGCAGCGAGGTACTCTTAACCCGATCTGCATAAACCAGACACCTACGTCACCACACTACAAAGGCCTGAGTCATATAAAAAAGCCAATTACGGCTATCCGCTGTCAGTACTGATAGGTGATGGGGCATACCCGAGGGCAGCATACAAGACTGATACCGGCATCAGGCTTCGCTGAGATTCTACCTGAACCTCGACGATCACTGCCCACAGAAAGTCAAAAACACAATGCACGGAAAAAATCTGTGGGCCCCGACAGATGCAACAATTATCCAAGCATTTCAACTTAACAAGGAAAAAACCGTTATTATTGACTTTAACTGTGTCCCCAGCACTAGGGACAGGCAAGGTGTTCAAGACCTGGCCAGGAAGATATCCGGCGATGGCAACCCGGAGGTCAACCAAGTGACAGTAAAGGAGAAGAAATGGAGAGCACCGTGCATCCTCACAAAGGTCATATCTTGTTACACGATGATAGTGTAACAGGGAGACGTCATCGCTTGTTTGTTAGGGGTTAGGATATTGCGAATAGCTTAGATGTACCGGGATCAGCCAGTTTTGGTAACCTTCTTTTCCTGCCAAAACTAACTACTGACGTCATCTCTTGTTTGTCAGTAGGTGGGATATGGCGTATAAGTTTATTTGACGAAAATACACAGGTCTTAGCAACGATATTTTGTAAATAGTATTTGACGTCACTGTTAACGTGCCCTTTCAGAGAGTACGTAATAGTACTACTTTTTAGGAGTCTCTATGACCTGAAATGTGAAATTAACTACTATATTTTCGCAGAATAGGATGAAGAAATCTAATGCAATTGAGACATAATTAGAAAATCCCAAGTGAGAACACACATAGTAATAAACACGTTAAGACGTGCTAGAAATTTCTAGAAGAGAGGAAAACAAATATCTAGGATCCCAGCATCCAAGTATAAATAATAAGTGAGAAACCACTAGAGTATTCCTTCAGTCTACAAGACTTATAAAGGGGAGGGACTAGTAATATCGACCCTCAAAGAAAACCTTCAGCCGTCGAGACTTAGGGGACGGGCGACTAGTCTCATGGACCCTCGCAGCTGTGGAGATGCCAACTCAACTCTTGTGTCACGAGACGACCTCAGTGGTTCCAGAAGTTAAGTACTTGTAATAAGTTTTTCTGGTTCTAAGACACAGAGACTATGCCCTTAAACCAAATGTTACTTTAAACCGCACAGATTTAATTGTTACCAGTCCTTCTCCGAGACAAAACCACTGCGCTTGGTTTAAATTTACATAACACTACCTAATACAGCCCGCTGGTTCAGACTAGTGGATGTTATGTTTGATTCTCATGCCAGTGTCAGAATGTTATCTCCTGACCACAGACTGTAGAGGCCAGTAAAAGGGGAAATTAGTATCACACCTGAGATTAGCTTCCCTGAACCCGACCGTAGTGTCATAAAGATTACCTAACACAGACTGAGTGGACTCTAGACATTGTGGCGACGAGAGGTTGAAGTTTAACACGTCAATGTAATTCTCGGGAGAACAGGTGTCTGCCAATTAAGTTGTCCCAACATCGGTCAAGGCCGTTCACCTTGAGTGACAGGCCACTTGATAGCTAGATTGATCTGCTAGGTACCTCAGAGGCGTGGCTTAGGTCATCTCCTTGAGGGTTGGGTAGAACCGAGTAAAGGGAGGAGTTTAACCTTTGAGACAGTTAGATTGTATACTTCGAGCCTTTGGAATTCCCGTCACATCGCAGCTAGCAAGCAACAAACACAGGTCGACGTAAAGGTAATTTTATGGTCGGATTCTTTTTTGGCGATTGATGGAAAGTTCCCAGGTAAATATTAATTTTAATTGTGTATACATAGGTTAGGGAGTTAAGCTTAGTCTATACTACCTTTTCCTAATTTGTCTGCACATTCTGCTTGAAATAGTTCTTTGTGAGTATTCAGTACCTCAAGTTAGGGAACTGCTAAACTATTCCTATTTCTTGTAGGTTTGTGTCACATGTTTTTCAGTGTATGTTTTCAAGTGTATAAAATAAGATGGGAACAATGACATTTGCTATAATGAAATGTAATTATATTGTTGCCATGATCAACCCAAAACACGTGCTTGGACTGTGGGAAATCATGCCCATATGTGCAGAGTTTTAATAGCTCACCATGTGCTCACTGGAAAGACAATATTCCAGACACCATGCACATATAACATGGTTGGAGTTTTCAGCACATAACCTGATCCACGTGGTCATGTAAAAACAATGTTGGGAAGTCTGAGTGATGACGGACAACAGACTTAGAAAGTCAACTATCATGATAGAGATGAGAGGGAAGGCAGGATATGTGACGTCCATGTAAGACAAAAGACCTTCAGACTAGACTGGAGAGAATGTTGAATATGAGGAGGAGTGATGGATATATTTTGTTATTATATGTTATATTAATTGATAAATGTATTCTTAGTGTAAGTCAAGATACTACACGTATGTGTTTGTTTCCATGATTACAGCGCCCATATGACGATCAGTCCATGAAGGAGACTACATTGTGTTAGACTCGGCCAGCTGGGAACGAGGTGGGGATGAAGTGGAGACTAAGCTGAAACAGGCAGAAAACAAGCAGGGAAGAAGCTGGAAGAGGAGGAAGAGCTTAACAGTGCTCACGGCTGTCAGAGGTTCTATGATAACTAAGTTATGTCATAAATTGTTCCTACGTTATCACCTTCATCACTCCATTCTAATCCCAGGTGCTGTTTTCTCGCTGAAGCATCTCACCACTATCATAACATTAACCAGTCACTGTTTGTGTAAACACAACAAACTGGGAAACTATATTTAAATGATTGTTAGTAAATAAAGCTGTATGTCAAGTTTTATACTAGACCGTTTGTTAAATTCCAAGTGTATTCAGTCTTACCTGTTTAACTAAACTGATACATAGAATTACATTTGGTGGCTCAAAAAATATGATAATAATTCTTAAATTATTAATAATAATACCTGGAGAAGGTACGACGGAGGAATCATTTGCCCTGACTAATAATTCATTCAGCATTATGATATAGACATCTAAAATTCTCTTCCTTCTCTTGTGGGTACCAAGTGCAGCTAATATTAATGTACTTAACGAGCCAATATGGCTGTTTTCTTGGATATCCAGGACTTTGTCTGAGAGCAACATAGCTCGGATTTTAGTTCCGTTAATCTGGTGGAGGGAATGTGTTGAGAGGAAAAACCCCTACTCAACTTTTAAAACATTAAATTCACCGCCTCACGACAACTAGAAGGAGAGGAGTCAGTCACATGAAGCCTCAAAGTCAGACACTAGAGAAGAGACATGAACGAGACAACGAGCTACAGAGACAAACCACAAGATACATGAATCCATGGTTAACAGAGACACATTAGGTAGAATCACTATTGAGATGTTAGAGTCGACGATCAAGCCGTTAGTACCAGACAGCACTAGAAGCCAGGTGGCAGTTACAGACACTAAAACCAAAGTAACTAGAGATGAAGAACACAAAGCGAACCTATTTAGCCATAGAGAGAACAGTCCTATTCAGAATATCATTGATGTTTATTGTGACATTGCTGAATTATCACAATAAAGACATTAAGAACAGTTGTTTCAAGACATTTTATTTTACAAGCATCAGAGTCACGTGAGAAGCATGCAGCAAGCAAGCCATCATTATCATCACTACTATCGACACGACCATATTTTTCCTCGTCTGTAATCTTCGAATCGACTCCTCCTGTAGCAAATCTAAAGACGAACCTGGGTGTGACATTAACGTACGCAACAAAAAACCGAGCTGTGCTACACTAGGAACGCCTGGTTTAAATAGTTATAGCATACACATAACTATACCAGGCAGACTAACTCCCTGCCCAATGTGCAGTAAAGATGGTCACTGGGTTACACCTGCCCCAAAAAGACCTGTCAACGACCAAGATAGATGAACAGGTCCTGCATGGGGGAATATCTCCAAAACAAACACTACGACCAGCATCAATTTGCGAAGTCATAGCATATCTATTTTTTGTTGCACGCTTTTTAATGCTGTTTTTAATTGAAGCTTTAATTATTTTCCTACACCAGGGATTTCCTCCAACTCTTTGAGCCAGTCTCAATGTTCCTTAGTGACAAGAGATTCAACAGCAGCGTAAACATTTCCTAAATTCCAGGTTGTGACCCCATTATCTATCTGTATACCCTGAACCTCTAGTGTACTATGATTCCACCGGTCCAGGTCAAGAACCCTATGCTTGAACCCATTCTTCACCAGCAGACACTGTCCATGTCTTTCCTGTCCAGCAGGATTTAAGCAACTAATGTATCCAGGACACTCATATCTATCTGTGTTTAATTCCTGCAGCATGATGATATCAAAGTCATCAATCAGTCTCTCCAGTACAGGTCCTCTCTGCTTTGCACTACGACAGTTCCAGTAACCCACTCTAATATGCTTTAATCCCAGACGCTCCGTTTTTCGTCTGACTCTCCGGGCTCCGGCTCTCCTATTTCTTTTCCTTCTCCCCTCTCCATTTCCTCGTCTTCTCCTCCTCCCACTCTCTCCGTTGCCATCTGAAGATAGTATCGAGCACAGTGCACGCACTCCGATAAGCTTCTCATCTGTGGGGATTTTAATGCACGGAACAGAGCATGGAACAGAAGTAGGGAAAATTGGCAAGGAAATGCTTTAGGGCAGGCTATGATGGATGCAGAGGTAGTCTGTATAAATGACGGTAGGCCAACTAGAATGGCAATGAGACATTGGCGTTTGTTACCCAGTCAGCAGTGCTGGACACAAGAGGGAGTGTCCTGTGTGATCATGGGAGTGATCATATGCCATGCTCAGTCTTGATTTTTAAAGCTAGCAAATTTAGAGCTGTGAGAACGCGCACGACTTTTAAGTATGAGAGGGACAGTACCCTTCTTGGACGCCTTCGACAGAAAGTATACAGCAGAACCACCATCTCTGCTTTTGTGCAGCCTCCATGGTGGACCCATAGTAGAACAGGCATGGAGAATGGAGAGCAAAGCGAGCAGCAGTTAAGAAGTTACAGAAAGTGCAAAAGGCACCTAACAGGTTACACGAGGATGTAAAGAGGCTAGAATGAGTTTAAAAAAGTAAAGGTAGAAGAGTTCAAGCGCTGTGCAGCAGATGCAAAGAAGTTGCCTTGGGGACATTTTATGAGCGAAATTGGAGGTGATAGATCACTGGGTAGGTTTTGGACAGGCATGATATACACTGATAATGATTTACCGATGACAACAGACAAAGAGAACGGGGCAGCTTTTTTAAAAGAGATTTATGGACCAAACTAATCATAATAATAGGGAGCATACACATTTAGTTATAAATAATCTGTTTAATAAAATAAATGATAAGAATTGTGAAGATTTTATTGGGGGGAGGATATAAAACCCTATTGCAAAAAGCAAAGGACACTGCGCTGGGGCCAGACGGAGTCAGGTATGCCCACTTGAAGAGCATGAGCGATGAGAACTTGAGGGAGATCGCTTTTTACTTCAACCAGAGCATCAGAACAGCTTCAGTACCCCAGGAATGGGTACACAGTTACCTAATTCCACTTTCAAAACCAGGCAAAGATCATTCCAAACTCAGCGGTTTCAGAATTATCACCCTACAAAATACTTTTGGCAAGGTGCTAGAGAACATTTTTGCTTTTAAACTACAAAGGATTTTGGAAAGGGAAGAGCTCCTGCCAAAAGGTTTGGGTAGTTACCGGCCTCGGAAATATACCTGGTCAAATGCAGCTACTTTTGTTTTTGATGTTTATGAGAGGTTCCAGAACAGACATGAGGCCGTTGTGGCAGCACTTGATCTTGAGGATGCCTACAATAGAGTCAAATATGATATTTTGATTTCTGCACTCATGGAAAAGGGAGTTTGTCCGTGGTTTGTAAACTGGATAGCAGCTGTCCTGCATTCATATATGGTAGCCCTTCGCCTGGGTACATGGACCTCAGAACATTGTAATATCGCCCTAGGACTACCCCAGGGTTCTGCAATTTCACCAGTGCTCTTTAATGTGTACACAAGCAAGATTGCAGAACTTGAATCACCAGGTGTTGGAAGAATATTGACATTTGCCGATGATGTTCTTGCATACAGGCAGGGGAGAGATAGGCGACGGATAGCTCACGAGTTACAAGCAACTGTGGACAAAGTGACTGACTGGTGTGCAGAAATGGTGCTGTCATCAACTTAGAAAAGGCAGCTGTTTTGTGGTGTTCTCTGGACAATAGAATTGTAAAAGCTGGCGTTCCAAACCTCACAGTTCATAACAGTAACATCAAACGAGAAAGCAAACTGAGATACCTGGGTATCATTTTTGATAGAAGCCTGTCCTTCAGGGATCATGTGGATGCAGTTGCAGTGAAATGCAAAAAAAAAAAAAAAAAGAGACTTAATGCTCTCAAGATGATGGCAGCAATGGACATGGAACAAAGAATCTTGTTCACTATGTTCCAGCATGTGATCCTGTCGGTGATAGATTATGGTCTTGGCATGCTTACCATATCAAAGAGTCAGCTGATGAAACTTGAACTCATACAGAATGAAGCCAAGCGGATGATTCTGGGATGTACAAGAGATACCCCGGTAGTACGTATTCGATATATACTTGCAATGCCTACTATTGCAGATAGGCTCAAAGTTCTGCAGACAAAGTCTCAGAGTAGCTGCGGACAAGACGCACCTCCTGCACGAAGCCCTGGGTAGATCTAAGGGTCATAGACTGAAAAGAGGAAGGTCTTGGATGGTGCAAGCTGAAGACACAATTGACAATGTGTGCAGGTCTGATAAATCTAGGCGAGGAGAGGTGTGTGTCAAAGTGTCCGATCAGGTTTCAGACCTGTGTAGGGTTCTAATCGCTTTGGGACGTGAGTGCAGGGACTGGCCAGCTGGTGCTGCAGAATCAGAAATTCAACAAATGATTCATGACAATTCCCGCCCAAGTGATGTGATTGTATATACAGATGGCTCTGTGGTGAGGGGCAGACGAAGTGCGTGGGGGTTTATAGCGAAGGCGAATAGAGGTCCCTGGTAGTTAGCATCCTTTGGTTAGTTTCACCAGGTCACGCCGGCGTGTTGGGAAATGAGCAGGCGGATAGACTAGCCGGTTCTGCACCACTTGGTGGTGAACTGATATATGACAAGCTGGATTGTCAGGAACCTACTTGTCTAGGGTTCGATTCCATTGGCTCTGCTATAGGCTAATGACAGGAAAACACTTGACAAACACACTCAAGCCAAACACTGGTTGCAACACACACACAATCGTTATTATCAAGAAACTTTAATGAGAAGGAAAAGGAAAAACTCCTCATGAGGGGTAGCGCTCCTTATTCTGAAACCAGGCCGCGTTTAACTTTAAAATCGCTCAGAGGCGCCTTTCCACGTTCAGGATATAAGCTCTGAGCCGCTACCACTCTCCCGTACAGCGCCAACTCAAACCGCTGTCTCCCGATGCCAAAGACGCTATGGCACACGCCACGTGTAGGACCAGTTGCGTCGACAGTGCTAACACCACCAACAATGAATGGTCTGACTTATAGTTACAACTACTGACATAGGCTAGCTACTACCTTACAGGAAATATTAACTGAGATCTAGCTAGAACACATGCTATCTACTCTGTAACAAATTAAATACACTTAATGACACTACGAACAGAACGCGTTACAGCTAATAACTACACTGGCACATTTCTACAAGTCAAAACGAACTGTCCCCAAATCTAGCACAATCTAAACTCTCGTCCCACGTCAAGCTACACAGAAGTCACACAAGCAAGAGTCACGCGTCCAGTCCAGAATCCCCAGAGTCTAGCCTGATCGCCCGTTTTGTTCTGCGTTACCGATTTCAGGCGGTGGTTGGTCAACCTTCGTGAAGTCTGTTTGTCTTCGACCCAGCTACGCTTCGCTTTTACGATCATGCTTGTTTATACGTGTGTATATACGTACGGAGTTGCACTAAGGGTTGTAGGGTACGATGGCGAGATTAATCATCATCATACTGAACCGTCCTATAACAGGGCGAACCCTGACATCCACCCCTCCTTTTGGACAGATACTTCCTGATGACAGACGTCTACGTTACATGTCTACGTCTGGAGTCAAGTATCTCTACCTGGGTATGGGATGTCGAGAGAATTGTGTCTACATTCAGTTCAGTACATCACAGGATATCCTGCTTCCTTCACCTAATTATTGTCAACATACAGTCATGAAAGTTCCTATCGTCAACATAGATGTGAGATGTTTTCTAATGAGAGTCAGTCACCTGAGAACAACGTATCTTTACCTCCCTATGGAATATGTACATATACAAGGACAACACTAACCCATGAAGTTACCAATAGTATCACAACATGTCACAAGTACGCCACTACTACCTGACACTTTCTAGTCATAGAGGTTAAGACTAATTATATAATATTGTGGGTTAATAATAATATGTTACATTACCCACCGAGTGCTGATGGTCTGTAAAAATATGGGACCCTCTGCCCATATGCCCGATGCGTCGAAAGGCGTGAAAAGGGAACTTTACTTTTTTTAAATAATAATATGTTACCACGTCGTATTCTTGTGTCAACACTTACTATTTACCTAACTAGTCTCGACCTTATCCAATATTTTCCTATTACATAAAATAAACTATATGTAACTAGTTGACTATTGCGGTGCCATCCACAAAAACCAAATGTGTGGTTGACCTCTGAACAACCATCATGTCACATTTAACTTACAATTACTTACTGAGAAACGCCCGTGTGTCACCGGGGACCTCACGGGAAGCAAAGAATAGTCACGCTGCACCCTACCAGGCATGTCGTAAGAGGCGACCAAGGGTAGGGTTGGGCTTGAGATTGGCTACCTCATCCTGTAAAAACCATAGCCACAAAAACCAACCAACCATGGATAAGTCAAAAAGAGAAGCAAATAAAATCCGGCCAACCAAGATGAGGGGAGGCTCTTCAAATAGAAGAAGTATGACACGGTGTGGAGAAAGCCGTAAGGAGTCCGGATCGTTGACTTACCTCCTCTCAGCTAGGAAAACATCCAGAATTGGCACCTGGAATGTTAGAACTCTCTATGATATAGGGAGAACAATGGAAGTAGCAAAGGAAATGAAACATTATAGAATTAGTATTTTAGGGTTATGTGAAACTAGATGGACTGGGGGAGGGAAAAGTAATCTAAATTCAGGAGAAACTATTTTGTTCTCAGGACACACAGAGGAAAATTCGCGCCACAGTGAAGGAGTGCCCCTGATGCTATCAAAAGAAGCAGACAGGGCACTAATAGAATGGGAAGCTGTGAGTCCCAGAATAATAAGAGCATCTTTTAGAACAGTAAAACAGAAGGTGAGCATGTCGGTAATACAGTGTTATGCATTAACAAATGATAAAGATGCATCTGTTAAGGAGGAATTTTACACGCAGCTCAAAATATTATAAATAATGAAAGAAAGGGTGACTTGAATGCTAAGATAGGATCAGACAACACAGGTTATGAAGAAATTATGGGGAGACATGGTCTAGGAGTAATGAATGAAAATGGAGAATTGTTCACAAATTTTTGTGCAGGTAACCAGTATGTTATTGGTGGAAGTATTTTTCAACATAAAAAGAATACACAAGGCAACATGGGAATCACCAGACCATAAGACAACTAATCAAATTGACCACATATGTATTAACAAAAAGTTTAGATCATCCCTTTACGATGTTAGGGCTTTCAGAGGTGCCGATGTATTTACTGACCATTTCCTGGTGGTAAGTAAAATCAAGTTGAAACTAAAAAGATGTATAACATCTTATAATCATAGAAACCAATATAATGTAGGTTATCTCAGGGATAAAGAAGTTAAGGAACAGTTCTCAGTTACGGTTTCTAATAAGTACCAGGTGTTGCAGCAGTTAGCTGAAGATGTCAACACAGAAGTCTGCTGGGATCAGATCAAAGGAATCTGGAATGAATCTTGCGTAGAAGTTCTTGGCAAGAAAGAAAGGAAACATAAAGCATGGATAACACCAAAAACCATTAAACTGATTGAAGATAGGAAAAGTAAAAAGGCAGATTTAAACAATAGCAAAACTATAGCTGCTAAAGCTAGAGCTCAGGAGAAATACACAGAAGCCAACAAGGAAGTTAGGAGGCAAATAAGGGCAGATAAAGTGAAATATCTAAATGATCTAGCACAAGAAGCGGAGACAGCAGCAGCAAAAGGAAACCTCAGAGAACTTTACAGTAACACAAGAAAATAGGTAGGTAAATATAGTCAGCCAACTGGATCAATCAAAAATAGTCAAGGAAAGGTACTTACTAACACTAAAGATCAAATGGACAGATGGGTTGAATATTTTGAAATGCTTCTAAAAAGACCAGGCCTAGAGGTTCCCCCAGATATCCAGCCTTTAGAAATGGAACTGGATATCAACTGTGAGATACCATCCAAAGAGGAAATTAGAAAAGCTATAAATCTTCTCAAGGAAGGAAAGGCGACAGGCCCAGATGGTATAACAGCTGAAGCCATCAGGACCAACATAAACATATCAACAGAATTGCTACATAGATTACTCAGTAAAGTCTGGGAGACGGAAGAAATACCAGCAGACTTGTGAAACTGCCCAAAAAAGGTGATCTACAGGAGTGTGAAAACTATAGAGGAATTATGTTGCTGTCAGTTCCTGGAAAAATATTAAGTAGAATTATTTTGGAAAGATTAAAAGATGCCATTGATAAAATGCTAAGAGATGAACCTGCAGGTTTTCGGTCAAACAGATCCTGTACTGACCAGATAGCCACATTACGTATTATAATAGAGCAAAGCATTGAACTGAACTCACCACTTTACATTGGATTTATAGACTATGAAAAAGCATTTGACAGCATTGATAGGGAATCTCTCTGGAAATTGATGGGGCACTATGAAATCCCACAGAAAATTATCAACTTAGTAAAGGCAACATATAAAGACATGAAATATCGAGTTCTTCATGAGGGAAAGCTAACAGATGCATTTGAAATAAAAACAGGTGTGCGACAATGATGTCTTTTGTCGCCTCTCTTATTTGTACTGGTTTTAGACTGGACTATGAAAACAGTAACTACTAACACCAAGAATGGAATTCAGTGGACCCCTACAAAACAGCTTGATGATCTGGACTTCGCTGATGATATTGCTCTTCTGTCCCATTCACGGAATCAAATGCAAGATAAATTAAATATACTTAATGCGAGATCACAGCAGCTTGGTCTGAAAATCCATAAAGGAAAGACAAAGATAATGAGAATAAATCAGGCAAATAGTAATGTGGTTTCTCTTAATGGCACCCCACTCCAAGACGTGGAGTCGTACACCTATTTAGGCAGTAATATAGATAAAGATGGAGGAACTGATAGAGATATTAAAATAAGAATACAAAAGGCAAGAGGGGCTTTCATAGCACTAGGGAAGTTGTGGAGGTCAAAAGAAATTAAAAGAAATACTAAACTAAAATTTTTAATTCTAATGTCAAATCAGTACTTTTGTGTGGGGTGGAAACATGGAGAACAACCAAGGCAATTACTAATAAATTACAGACATTCATTAACTGGTGCCTGCGCAGAATAGAGGGAATAAAATGGTATGATAGAATAACTAATGTAGAACTTTGGGAGAGAACTAAACAGGCTCCAGTGGATCAGGAGGTGAGGAAAAGACGCTGGCGTTGGATAGGGCACACACTGAGAAAACAGGAGAACAGCAAAACTAGAATGTCTTTGCATTGGAACCCACAGGGGCATAGGAATAAAGGAAGGCCAAAAAACACATGGAGAAGAGAGCTGGAGAATGAGGTTAGAAAGATAGGGAGGACATGGGGAGAGCTCCAGGTAATGGCGAAGGATAGAATGACTTGGCGTGAGTTGGTTGAGGGCCTATGCTCCATTGGGGAATAGAAAGGCAGAAGAAGAAAGACTTACTGAGAAATGTTAGAAATGCAAACGTGCATAATTTTATTAGTTATACTTTAACTTTAACGATTTGAAGAAAATGGAAAAATTACGTAAAAACTACTAGGAAAAACAATTTTAATTTCCAAGCGGAAAAATCCACCCAAAAATTACATTTTTAGAAATAAATAATGTGTACATCGGATTTGCAACACGAATACAAAATATTTCACAACAAGACATAGATATCATTGATGAATCTGAAAATTACAAATGCATAGCCTTTAATATGTAACATAACAAACATATTACATAATTACAATTAACACATAACGTATAGAACATGTAATGAATTACACATAATATGTTAATTCACGATCACATAACATTGATAGCATTTACCCAATGGAACATAACATACGTAATCAACTGAATATATCAGATCATGATCCCACTTAGGGGGTCACTACACCAACAATTTTGGTCATTTGTAGGGATACATGCTATTACATTTGTATACTTGAAGTGTTAAAAAAAAATCATGGTTGTCATGGTGCTATTAAGACCCGGCCTGGTTTTCAGCAAGGGGTCATTCGTTAATCTGACTCATCTGTACTTGACATTGTTGCATAGACTGTCGATGTATGTGAACAACTGCAGCGGTGATAAAACACACGCCGGTCTTACTAAAGACGCTACTGTGATTGGTTTAGATGTTCCTTGATTTGTTGTAACTACGCTTCCACAATCCTTGTACACACTTTTGCACAATTCGATAAAGTGTCCGCCTACTCCATATCCAGGCACTTCTTTCCATTATACTTGCCTGTTAACTCGGTCGAATGCTTTCTCTTGATCTAAAAAGACCACATTTAAGTTCTTAAAGTATT
>CAJHNH020002746.1:30000-35000 GCA_905116865.2 Candidula unifasciata
CCCTGTCCTCTGGGGCATCAATTCTATCACGTCCCTGTCCTCTGGGGCATCAATTCTACCTTATCCATGTCATCTGGGGCATCAATTATATCATATCCCTGTCCTCTGGGGCATCAATTCTATCATGTCCCTGTCCTCTGGGGCATCAATTCTATCATGTCACTGTCCACTGGGGCCTCAATTCTATCTTATCCATGTCATCTGGGGCATCAATTCTTTCACATCCCTGTACTCTGGGGCATCAATTCTATCACATCCCTGTACTCTGGGGCATCAATTCTATCATATCCCTGTACTCTGAGGCATCAATTCTATCATATCCCTGTACTCTGGGGCATCAATTCTATCACATCCCTGTACTCTGGAGCATCAATTCTATCACATCCCTGTGCTCTGGGGCATCAATTCTATCACATCCCTTTACTCTGGGGCATCAATTCTATCACATCCCTGTACTCTGGGGCATCAATTCTATCATATCCCTGTACTCTGGGGCATCAATTCTATCACATCCCTGTACTCTGGGGCCTCAATTCTATCACATCCCTGTACTCTTGGGCATCAATTCTATCGTATCCCTGTACTCTGGGGCATCAATTCTATCATATCCCTGTACTATGGGGCATCAATTTAATCACATCCCTGTACTCTGGGGCATCAATTCTATCTAGTATTGGCCTCGTCTGCTCTGGTGAAGTCGGTGCCACGTTGGGTGCGGTTTCTTTGTTCAATGGTGTTGAACGGGTGATGCGGTTATGTCGCTGTTTCTGCTTACTGGTTTTTCCAAGGCCCATAGTTGGAGTGGAGGTATCAGGCAAGGCGATATCTGATGACTAGCGATCGCTTGATCCATGAAGAGTCGGCAAGACTTGTTGATTCTGACTGAGCAAGTCTAATGTCGGAGAGCCTTTATGTTATTGTGATTCAGATGACAGTACCCGAGCAAATGAAAGGTTCTGAATGGCAGGTAACTGCCACCATTGTTTAACTGTCATCTTGTGGTGGAAGGCTGGCCTGAGCAAGTGTCAACCACTAGAGAAAACTGTGAACATCGACGCAATGACTGAATGTTGTGCCACAATAAACGATATCAACGTTATCATCGTGTTTTCAATGTTCTCTCAGGTGTCCAGACTTCACAGCTTGACTGAGGCACGTATAATGTCCAGAAAGTAAAACGAACCAACAGCAGCAATATCACATTTATTCACAGTGGGGGATGTTTTCTGTTTGTCCGTAATTAATTAAACCACTCTATTTGGGGATTATCTAATTACGCAGGAGAGAAATTACCTCTGCTGGGGTTCATCTGCCAATTTCATACATGGTCAGCTTGTTGCGAAAATTACCTAGATATTTGAATGGGGATTAAAACAACATATTTTCTGTTGAAATACATAGCTAGCGTCTTTAGGGAACATTCCGTGTTCGTATGGCCTCGTTAGAGTGTGCCGTATCTATTTGTTAAGGGCAGGGTTCGATTCTTACTGCAAACAGACTTTAATGCAATCGCGTGTGGAACACGAGGATGCGCTTACAACCACATACAGTTTTTTTAATCAGTATGATGACTCTATTACACCAGTCCTCTGGTCATATCCACCCAGTCATGTTCCTATTTTCTGGGTGCATTTGTCCTGTCGTATCCCTGTTGCATGTGGCATTCATTCTGCCGCATCCCAGTTCCTTGGGGCATCCATCCTGTCATATCCCTGTTCCTTGGGGCATCCATTATGTCATATCCCTGTTCCTTGGGGCATCCATTCTGTCATATCCCTGTTTCTTGGCGCATCCATTATGTCATATATCTGTTCCTTGGCGCATCTATTATGTCATATCCCTGTTTCTTGGGGCATCCATCCTGTCATATCCCTGTTCCTTTGGGCATCCATTATGTCATATCCCTGTTCGTTGGGGCATCCATTCTGTCATATCCCTGTTTCTTGAGGCATCCATCCTGTCACATCCCTGTTTCTTGGGGCTTTCACCCTGTCACATCCCTGTTTTTTGGGGTATCCATCCTGTCATATCCCTGTTTCTTCGGGCTTTCCCCCTGTCACATCCCTGTTTCTTGGGGCTTTCAGAATGTCATATCCCTGTTTCTTTGGGCTTTTACCCTGTCACATCACCGTTTCTTGGGGCTTTCACCCTGTCACATCCCTGTTTCTTGGGGCTTTCACACTGTCATATCCCTGTTTTTTAGATCATCCACCCTGTCACATCCTTGTTTCTTGGGGCATTCATCCTGTCACATCCTTGTTTCTTGGGGCATTCATCCTGTAACATCCCTGTTTCTTGGGGCATTCATCCTGTAACATCCCTGTTTCTTGGGGCTTTCACCCTGTCATTTCCCTGTTTCTTGGGGCTTTCACCAAGTCATATCCCTGTTTCTTGGGCTCTTCACCCTGTCATATCCCTGTTTCTTGGGGCTTTCACCCTGTCATATCCCTGTTTCTTGGGGCTTTCACCCTGTCATATCCCTGTTTCTTGGGGCTTTCACCCTGTCATTTCCCTGTTTCTTGGGGCTTTCACCAAGTCATATCCCTGTTTCTTGGGGCTTTCACCCTGTCATATCCCTGTTTCTTGAGGCTTTCACCCTGTCATTTCCCTGTTTCTTGGGGCTTTCACCAAGTCATATCCCTGTTTCTTGGGGTCTTCACCCTGTCATATCCCTGTTTCTTGGGGCTTTCACCCTGTCACATCCCTGTTTCTTGGGGCTTTCAGAATGTCATATCCCTGTTTCTTTGGGCTTTTACCCTGTCACATCACCGTTTCTTGGGGCCTTCACCCTGTCACATCCCTGTTTCTTGGGGCTTTCACCTTGTCACATCATTGTTTCTTGGGGCTTTCACACTGTCATATCCCTGTTTTTTAGATCATCCACCCTGTCACATCAGCGTTTCTTGGGGCTTTTACCCTGTCATAATTACACTCGCAATTCTTCACACAATTACACATGCCATACTTCACACATTTACACCTGCCATACTTCACACAATTACACCTGCCATACTTCACACAATTACACCTGCCATACTTCACACAATTACACATGCCATACTTCACGCAATTACACCTGCCATACTTCACACAATTACACCTGCCATACTTCACATAATTACACCTGCCATGCTTCACACAATTACACCTGCCATACTTCACATAATTACACCTGCCATGCTTCACGCAATTACACCTGCCATACTTCACACAATTACACCTGCCATACTTCACACAATTACACCTGCCTTACTTCACACAATTACACATGCCATACTTCACACAATTACACCTGCCATACTTCACACAATTACACCTGCCATACTTCACACAATTACACCTGCCTTACTTCACACAATTACACATGCCATACTTCACACAATTACAACTGTCATACTTCACACAATTACACATGCCATTCTTCACACAATTACACCTGCCATACTTCACACAATTACACATGTCATAGTTCACACAATTACACATGCCATACTTCACACAATTACACATGTAATACTTCACACAATTACACTTGCTATACTTCACACAATTACACATGTCATACTTCCCACAATTACACCTGCCATACTTCACACAATTACACCTTCCATGCTTCACACAATTACACCTGCCATACTTCACACAATTACACCTCCCATTCTTCACACAATTACACATGCCATACTTCATACAATTACACATGCATACTTCACACAATTACACATGCCATACTTCACACAATTACACATGCCATACTTCACGCAATTACACCTGCAATACTTCACACAATTACACCTGCCATACTTCACACAATTACACATGTCATACTTCAGACAATTACACATGTCATACTTCACACAATTACACCTGTCATACTTCACACAATTACACCTGCCATACTTCACACAATTACACCTGCCTTACTTCACACAATTACACATGCCATACTTCACACAATTACAACTGTCATACTTCACACAATTACACCTGCCATACTTTACACAATTACACCTGCCATACTTCACACAATTACACCTGCCACACTTCACACAATTACACATGAAATTTTCAGTGGCTTCTTATTTACTCGATTCGAATAGGAAGTCAACTTTATAATCACTGACTACGGCTTTCTTGTCATAGTTTTCGATCAGATCGACCGAAAAGAGAAGGTCAGAAATCAATGTTTTGGGGATTCGAACCGTTGACTTTTGGGTCACAGCCAAGTGACTGGCCCTGACAATGTGGCAGCAGCGTTCCCTTTAGGAATTTGCCATACAGTCCAACCTGTTGGCTGTCACAGATGTGACAGACCTCCGTTTGCTCAGACAAACGTCCACTTTGTCCAAACACAACTTCCACTTTCTCCAAACACAACTTCCACTTTGTCCAGACACAACTTCTACTTTATCCAGACACAACTTCTACTTTATCCAAACACAACTTCCACTTTGTCCAAACACAACTTCTACTTTATCCAGACACAACTTCCAGTCCGTTTGATAAAGAGCCCACATACCTAGGAGTCACATTTGATGACAGGTTGACATGGAGAAAACATATCAACAAGGCAGCAACCAAAGCCAGGAGGAAGACAACAATACTAAGAAAACTAAGTGGAACCACATGGGGAGCAGATGGGAAAATACTCAATAAAGTATACAAGCAGAGCATACTTCCACACTTGGAATATGGGTCAACTGCATGGTGTTCAGCATCTAGTACCACATTAAAGGAGTTAGACAAAGTGCAAAATCAAGCGCTCAGAGTCATCACAGGAGGGATGAAATCAACCCCCATATTAGAAATGGAGAAAGCTGGGAAAACACAGGCACTGAGAGAACGCAGAGATACAAAGTTGCAAATACAAGCTGAAAAGTTCCTCAGTATGCCAGATCACCCGATGGAAAATAGATTTAAGAACCTAGCCTTGGGACGGTTAAAAAGAAACAGCTTTATACACCAAGCAAAAAGAATATGTAGACAAACTCCTGACCTTC
>CAJHNH020002746.1:40000-97500 GCA_905116865.2 Candidula unifasciata
CTTTCCACTCTGTCCAGACACATCTTCCACTCTGTCCAGACACATCTTCCACTCTGTCCAGACACAACTTCCACTCTGTCCAGACACAACTTCCACTCTGTCCAGACACAACTTCCACTCTGTCCAGACACAACTTCCACTCTGTCCAGACACAACTTCCACGTTGCTCAGACACAACTTCCACTCTATCCAGACACAACTTCCACTCTGTCCACACACAACTTCCACTCTGTCCAGACACAACTTCCACGTTGCTCAGACACAACTTCCACTCTATCCAGACACAACTTGCACTCTGTCCAGACACATCTTCCACTCTGTCCAGACACATCTTCCACTCTTTCCAGACACATCTTCCACTCTGTCCAGACACATCTTCCAGTCTGTCCAGACACATCTTCCACTCTGTCCAGACACATCTTCCACTCTGTAAAGACACATCTTCCACTCTGTCCAGACACAACTTCCACTCTGTCCAGACACAACTTCCACTCTGTCCAGACACGTCTTCCCCTCTGTCCAGACACATCTTCCACTCTGTCCAGACACATCTTCCACTCTGTCCAAACACATCTTTCACTCTGTCCAGACACATCTTCCACTCTTTCCAGACACAACTTCCACTCTGTCCAGACACAACTTCCACTCTGAGTGTTTCTGTGGTACAAGCAAACATGAATACACCACCCAGCTCTGTCCCCTACAGAATACTATTGAAACAAGAACAAATTGAGGAAAGGCGTGATCGCCCCGCGCCATTTGGTCAAACACTTTGATAGTAATGAAATAAATTTTTTAGTCGGTGGAATATAAGAAGCTTTCTATGACACACAAAAAGGCGCAGTACAGAAGAGAAGCTATCTTTGAGGAATGGTGTCGGGTATGTACTCACCCGGGCAAGCAGCAGTACTGATTTCCAAAGCTGCCACAGCAGCCATTGTTGCAGTAGAAGGCAGACGAGCTGCTGAACGAATCGTAGCAAATGTTGCTCATTGTGGCGACTGGAGGGGAGATGACAACGCAGAGTTATCGAGAGTTTATTTACAGCTGTTTTTATTTTTATTTTATCTTAGCACTGTTGTAGCAAAGCAACCGACAACAACAACAGATGCAACGACAACAACAACAACTACTACTTCTACAAATGCTAATACCTATTTAAACTACTGCTATTACTGCCCCTGCTGTGTATTACTGCTACAGCTACAGCAACAACTATTACCACCCCTACCACCACTACTTCTACTGCTGCTACTACTACTACTACTACTACTACTGCTACTACTAATACTGCTACTCCTGCAACATATTACTGTTTCAGCTAAAGCAACAACTACCACCAACACCACCCCTCCCCCAGAGCCGCCAGCCGTCTCGCCAGTATTATGGGCCCCTGGGCAAACTAGTTTACTCGGGCCCATACGACAACCAGTCACAGCAATCGACTGTCGTCACTTGACACACACAGATCAGCATCGGGCCACTACGACAACCATCACAGCAATCAACTGATGTCACTTGACATACACAGATCAGCATTGGGCCACTACGACAACCATCACAGCAATCAACTGTTGTCACTTGACATACACAGATCATCATGAGGCCACTACGACAACCATCACAGCAATCACCTGTTGTCACTTGACATACACAAATCAGCATGAGGCCATTACGACAACCAGTCACAGCAATCGACTGTCGTCACTTGACACACACAGATCAGCATCGGGCCACTACGACAACCATCACAGCAATCAACTGTTGTCACTTGACATACACAGATCAGAATGAGGCCACTACGACAACCATCACAGCAATCAGCTGTTGTCACTTGACACACACAGATCAGCATGAGGCCATTACGACAACCAGTCACAGCAATCAGCTGTCGTCACTTGACATACACAGATCAGCATGAGGCCATTACGACAACCAGTCACAGCAATCAGCTGTCGTCACTTGACATACACAGATCAGCATGAGGCCATTACGACAACCATCACAGCAATCAACTGTCGTCACTTGACATACACAGATCAGCACGAGGCCACTACGACAACCAGTCACAGAAATCGACTGTCGTCACTTGACATACACAGATCAGCATGAGGCCACTACGACAACCATCACAGCAATCAGCTGTTGTCACTTGACATACACAGATCAGCATGAGGCCATTACGACAACCATCACAACAATCAACTGTCGTCACTTGACATACACAGATCAGCACGAGGCCACTACGACAACCAGTCACAGCAATCGACTGTCGTCACTTGACATACACAGATCAGCATGAGGCCACTACGACAACCATCACAGCAATCGACTGTCGTCACTTGACATACACAGATCAGCATGAGGCCATTACGACAACCATCACAGCAATCAACTGTCGTCACTTGACACACACAGATCAGCATCGGGCCACTACGACAACCAGTCACAGCAATCGACTGTCGTCACTTGACACACACAGATCAGCATGAGGCCACTACGACAACCAGTCACAGCAATCGACTGTCGTCACTTGACACACACAGATCAGCATGAGGCCACTACGACAACCAGTCACAGCAATCAGCTGTCGTCACTTGACACACACACACAGATCAGCATGAGGCCACTACGACAACCAGTCACAGCAATCGACTGTCGTCACTTGACACACACACACAGATCAGCATGAGGCCACTGCGACAACCAGTCACAGCAATCGACTGTCGTCACTTGACACACACAGATCAGCATGAGGCCACTACGACAACCAGTCACAGCAATCGACTGTCGTCACTTGACACACACACACAGATCAGCATGAGGCCACTACGACAACCAGTCACAGCAATCGACTGTCGTCACTTGACACACACACACAGATCAGCATGAGGTCACTACGACAACCAGTCACAGCAATCAGCTGTTGTCACTTGACACACACAGATCAGCATGAGGCCACTGCGACAACCAGTCACAGCAATCGACTGTCGTCACTTGACACACACACACAGATCAGCATGAGGCCACTACGACAACCAGTCACAGCAATCAACTGTCGTCACTTGACACACACACACAGATCAGCATGAGGCCACTACGACAACCAGTCACAGCAATCAACTGTCGTCACTTGACACACACACACAGATCAGCATGAGGCCACTGCGACAACCAGTCACAGCAATCGACTGTCGTCACTTGACACACACACACAGATCAGCATGAGGCCAATACGACAACCAGTCACAGCAATCAACTGTCGTCACTTGACACACACACACAGATCAGCATGAGGCCACTACGACAACCAGTCACAGCAATCAACTGTCGTCACTTGACACACCCACACAGATCAGCATGACAGATCACAGCATCGACTGTCGCCACTTACGATCAGCACCACTCGACAACAGTCACAGCAATCAACTGTCGTCACTTGACACACACACACAGATCAGCATGAGGCCACTACGACAACCAGTCACAGCAATCAACTGTCGTCACTTGACACACCCACACAGATCAGCATGAGGCCACTACGACAACCATCACAGCAATCAGCTGTCGTCACTTGACACACACAGATCAGCATGAGGCCACTACGACAACCAGTCACAGCAATCAACTGTCGTCACTTGACACACACACACAGATCAGCATGAGGCCATTACGACAACCATCACAGCAATCAGCTGTTGTCACTTGACACACACACACAGATCAGCATGAGGCCACTACGACAACCAGTCACAGCAATCGACTGTCGTCACTTGACACACACAGATCAGCATGAGGCCACTACGACAACCATCACAGCAATCAACTGACGTCACTTGACACACACAGATCAGCATGAGGCCACTACGACAACCATCACAGCAATCAACTGACGTCACTTGACACACACAGATCAGCATGAGGCCACTACGACAACCATCACAGCAATCAAATGACGTCACTTGACACACACACACAGATCAGCATGAGGCCACTACGACAACCAGTCACAGCAATCAACTGTCGTCACTTGACACACACACACACAGATCAGCATGAGGCCACTACGACAACCAGTCAAAGCAATCGACTGTCGTCACTTGACACACACAGATCAGCATGAGGCCACTACGACAACCATCACAGCAATCAACTGACGTCACTTGACACACACAGATCAGCATGAGGCCACTACGACAAACAGTCAAAGCAATCGACTGTCGTCACTTGACACACACAGATCAGCATGAGGCCATTACGACAACCATCACAGCAATCAGCTGTCGTCACTTGACACACACACACAGATCAGCATGAGGCCACTACGACAACCAGTCAAAGCAATCGACTGTCGTCACTTGACACACACAGATCAGCATGAGGCCACTACGACAACCATCACAGCAATCAACTGACGTCACTTGACATACACAGATCAGCATGAGGCCACTACGACAACCAGTCACAGCAATCAGCTGTCGTCACTTGACACACACAGATCAGCATGAGGCCACTACGACAATCAGTCACAGCAATCAACTGTCGTCACTTGACACACACAGATCAGCATCGGGCCACTACGACAACCAGTCACAGCAATCAGCTGTTGTCACTTGACACACACAGATCAGCATAAGGCCACTACGACAACCAGTCAAAGCAATCGACTGTCGTCACTTGACACACACAGATCAGCATGAGGCCACTACGACAACCAGTCAAAGCAATCAACTGTCGTGACACACACACACAGATCAGCATGAGGCCACTACGACAACCAGTCACAGCAATCGACTGTCGTCACTTGACACACACAGATCAGCATGAGGCCACTACGACAACCAGTCAAAGCAATCGACTGTCGTCACTTGACACACACAGATCAGCATGAGGCCACTACGACAACCAGTCACAGCAATCAGCTGTCGTCACTTGACACACACAGATCAGCATGAGGCCACTACGACAACCAGTCACAGCAATCAACTGTCGTCACTTGACACACACAGATCAGCATCGGGCCACTACGACAACCAGTCACAGCAATCAGCTGTTGTCACTTGACACACACAGATCAGCATGAGGCCACTACGACAACCAGTCAAAGCAATCGACTGTCGTCACTTGACACACACAGATCAGCATGAGGCCACTACGACAACCATCACAGCAATCAGCTGTTGTCACTTGACACACACACACAGATCAGCATGAGGCCACTACGACAACCAGTCAAAGCAATCGACTGTCGTCACTTGACACACACAGATCAGCATGAGGCCACTACGACAACCAACACAGCAATCGACTGTCGTCACTTGACACACACACACAGATCAGCATGAGGCCACTACGACAACCATCACAGCAATCAACTGTCGTCACTTGACACACACAGATCAGCATGAGGCCACTACGACAACCATCACAGCAATCAGCTGTCGTCACTTGATCAGCATGAGGCCACAGACAATCAGCATCACTACGCAATCAACTGTCGTCACTTGACACACACAGATCAGCATGAGGCCACTACGAGTCACAGCAATGAGGACACACACACACAGATCAGCATGAGGCCACTACGACAACCATCACAGCAATCAACTGTCGTCACTTGACACACACAGATCAGCATGAGGCCACTACGACAACCAGTCACAGCAATCGACTGTCGTCACTTGACACACACACACAGATCAGCATGAGGCCACTACGACAACCATCACAGCAATCAACTGTTGTCACTTGACACACCCACACAGATCAGCATGAGGCCACTACGACAACCAGTCACAGCAATCAACTGTCGTCACTTGACACACACAGATCAGCATGAGGTCACTACGACAACCAGTCACAGCAATCAACTGTCGTCACTTGACACACCCACACAGATCAGCATGAGGCCACTACGACAACCAGTCACAGCAATCAACTGTCGTCACTTGACACACACAGATCAGCATGAGGTCACTACGACAACCAGTCACAGCAATCAACTGTCGTCACTTGACACACCTACACAGATCAGCATGAGGCCGCTACGACAACCAGTCACAGCAATCAACTGTCGTCACTTGACACACCCACACAGATCAGCATGAGGCCACTACGACAACCATCACAGCAATCAACTGTCGTCACTTGACACACCCACACAGATCAGCATGAGGCCACTACGACAACCATCACAGCAATCAACTGTCGTCACTTGACACACCCACACAGATCAGCATGAGGCCACTACGACAACCATCACAGCAATCAACTGTCGTCACTTGACACACCCACACAGATCAGCATGAGGCCGCTACGACAACCAGTCACAGCAATCAACTGTCGTCACTTGACACACCCACACAGATCAGCATGAGGCCACTACGACAACCATCACAGCAATCAGCTGTCGTCACTTGACACACACAGATCAGCATGAGGCCGCTACGACAACCAGTCACAGCAATCAACTGTCGTCACTTGACACACACAGATCAGCATGAGGCCACTACGACAACCATTACAGCAATCAGCTGTCGTCACTTGACACACACAGATCAGCATGAGGCCGCTACGACAACCAGTCACAGCAATCAACTGTAGTCACTTGACACACACAGACAGATCAGCATGAGGTCACTACGACAACCAGTCACAGCAATCAACTGTCGTCACTTGACACACCCACACAGATCAGCATGAGGCCGCTACGACAACCAGTCACAGCAATCAACTGTCGTCACTTGACACACACAGACAGATCAGCATGAGGTCACTACGACAACCAGTCACAGCAATCAACTGTGGTCACTTGACACACCCACACAGATCAGCATGAGGCCGCTACGACAACCAGTCACAGCAATCAACTGTCGTCACTTGACACACCCACACAGATCAGCATGAGGCCACTACGACAACCAGTCACAGCAATCAACTGTCGTCACTTGACACACACAGATCAGCATGAGGTCACTACGACAACCAGTCACAGCAATCAACTGTCGTCACTTGACACACCCACACAGATCAGCATGAGGCCGCTACGACAAACAGTCACAGCAATCAACTGTCGTCACTTGACACACCCACACAGATCAGCATGAGGCCACTACGACAACCATCACAGCAATCAACTGTCGTCACTTGACACACCCACACAGATCAGCATGAGGCCACTACGACAACCATCACAGCAATCAACTGTCGTCACTTAACACACCCACACAGATCAGCATGAGGCCACTACGACAACCATCACAGCAATCAACTGTCGTCACTTGACACACCCACACAGATCAGCATGAAGCCGCTACGACAACCAGTCACAGCAATCAACTGTCGTCACTTGACACACCCAGACAGATCAGCATGAGGCCACTACGACAACCATCACATCAATCAGCTGTCGTCACTTGACACACACAGATCAGCATGAGGCCGCTACGACAACCAGTCACAGCAATCAACTGTCGTCACTTGACACACACAGATCAGCATGAGGCCACTACGACAACCATCACTGCAATCAGCTGTCGTCACTTGACACACACAGATCAGCATGAGGCCGCTACGACAACCAGTCACAGCAATCAACTGTCGTCACTTGACACACACAGACAGATCAGCATGAGGTCACTACGACAACCAGTCACAGCAATCAACTGTGGTCACTTGACACACCCACACAGATCAGCATGAGGCCGCTACGACAACCAGTCACAGCAATCAACTGTCGTCACTTGACACACCCACACAGTTCAGCATGAGGTCACTACGACAACCAGTCACAGCAATCAACTGTCTTCACTTGACACACCCACACAGATCAGCATGAGGCCGCTACGACAACCAGTCACAGCAATCAACTGTCGTCACTTGACACACCCACACAGATCAGCATGAGGCCGCTACGTCAACCAGTCACAGCAATCAACTGTCGTCACTTGACACACCCACACAGATCAGCATGAGGCCACTACGACAACCAGTCACAGCAATCAACTGTTGTCACTTGACACACACAGATCAGCATGAGGCCACTACGACAACCAGTCACAGCAATCAACTGTCGTCACTTGACACACCCACACAGATCAGCATAAGGCCGCTACGACAACCAGTCACAGCAATCAACTGTCGTCACTTGACACACCCACACAGATCAGCATGAGGCCGCTACGACAACCAGTCAAAGCAATCAACTGTCGTCACTTGACACACCCACACAGATCAGCATGAGGCCACTACGACAACCAGTCACAGCAATCAACTGTCGTCACTTGACACACCCACACAGATCAGCATGAGGCCACTAGGACAACCAGTCACAGCAATCAACTGTCGTCACTTGACACACCCACACAGATCAGCATGAGGCCACTACGACAACCATTACAGCAATCATCTGTTGTCACTTGACACACACAGATCAGCATGAGGTCACTACGACAACCATTACAGCAATCAACTGTCGTCACTTGACATACACAGATCAGCATGAGGTCACTACGACAACCATCACAGCAATCAACTGTCGTCACTTGACATACACAGATCAGCATGAGGTCACTACGACAACCAGTCACAGCAATCAGCTGTTGTCACTTGACACACACAGATCAGCATGAGGCCGCTACGACAACCAGTCACAGCAATCAACTGTCGTCACTTGACATACCCACACAGATCAGCATGAGGCCACTACGACAACCAGTCACAGCAATCAACTGTCGTCACTTGACACACACAGATCAGCATGAGGCCGCTACGACAACCAGTCACAGCAATCAACTGTCGTCACTTGACACACACAGACAGATCAGCATGAGGTCACTACGACAACCAGTCACAGCAATCAACTGTGGTCACTTGACACACCCACACAGATCAGCATGAGGCCGCTACGACAACCAGTCACAGCAATCAACTGTCGTCACTTGACACACCCACACAGATCAGCATGAGGCGCTACGCTACGACAACCAGTCACAGCAATCAACTGTCGTCACTTGACACACCCACACAGATCAGCATGAGGCCGCTACGACAACCAGTCACAGCAATCAACTGTCGTCACTTGACACACCCACACAGATCAGCATGAGGCCGCTACGACAACCAGTCACAGCAATCAACTGTCGTCACTTGACACACCCACACAGATCAGCATGAGGCCACTACGACAACCAGTCACAGCAATCAACTGTTGTCACTTGACACACACAGATCAGCATGAGGCCACTACGACAACCAGTCACAGCAATCAACTGTCGTCACTTGACACACCCACACAGATCAGCATGAGGCCGCTACGACAACCAGTCACAGCAATCAACTGTCGTCACTTGACATACACAGATCAGCATGAGGCCGCTACGACAACCAGTCAAAGCAATCGACTGTCGTCACTTGACATACACAGATCAGCATGAGGCCACTACGACAACCAGTCACAGCAATCGACTGTCGTCACTTGACATACACAGATCAGCATGAGGCCACTACGACAACCAGTCACAGCAATCAGCTGTCGTCACTTGACACACACAGATCAGCATGAGGCCACTACGACAACCAGTCACAGCAATCGACTGTCGTCACTTGACACACACAGATCAGCATGAGGCCGCTACGACAACCAGTCACAGCAATCGACTGTCGTCACTTGACACACACAGATCAGCATGAGGCCGCTACGACAACCAGTCACAGCAATCGACTGTCGTCACTTGACACACACAGATCAGTATGAGGCCACTACGACAACCAGTCACAGCAATCGACTGTCGTCACTTGACACACACAGATCAGCATGAGGCCACTACGACAACCAGTCACAGCAATCGACTGTCGTCACTTGACACACACAGATCAGCATGAGGCCGCTACGACAACCAGTCACAGCAATCGACTGTCGTCACTTGACACACACAGATCAGCATGAGGCCACTACGACAACCAGTCACAGCAATCGACTGTCGTCACTTGACACACACAGATCAGCATGAGGCCACTACGACAACCAGTCACAGCAATCGACTGTCGTCACTTGACACACACAGATCAGCATGAGGCCGCTACGACAACCAGTCACAGCAATCGACTGTCGTCACTTGACACACACAGATCAGCATGAGGCCGCTACGACAACCAGTCACAGCAATCGACTGTCGTCACTTGACACACACAGATCAGCATGAGGCCGCTACGACAACCAGTCACAGCAATCGACTGTCGTCACTTGACACACACAGATCAGCATGAGGCCACTACGACAACCAGTCACAGCAATCGACTGTCGTCACTTGACACACACAGATCAGCATGAGGCCACTACGACAACCAGTCACAGCAATCGACTGTCGTCACTTGACACACACAGATCAGCATGAGGCCACTACGACAACCAGTCACAGCAATCGACTGTCGTCACTTGACACACACAGATCAGCATGAGGCCGCTACGACAACCAGTCACAGCAATCGACTGTCGTCACTTGACACACACAGATCAGCATGAGGCCACTACGACAACCATCACAGCAATCGACTGTCGTCACTTGACACACACAGATCAGCATGAGGCCACTACGACAACCAGTCACAGCAATCGACTCTCGTCACTTGACACACCCACACAGATCAGCATGAGGCCCCTACGACAACCAGTCACAGCAATCGACTCTCGTCACTTGACACACCCACACAGATCAGCATGAGGCCACTACGACAACCAGTCACAGCAATCGACTCTCGTCACTTGACACACCCACACAGATCAGCATGAGGCCCCTACGACAACCAGTCACAGCAATCGACTCTCGTCACTTGACACACCCACACAGATCAGCATGAGGCCCCTGTGCTTGTGGGGCCTTGGGACAAGTGTCTATGTGTTAAGACGAAATTGGTGCCCCAATAAATGTAATTTAAAATATTAACAATAATAAACCATAACACAAAGTGTATTTATCGAAACTGGAGTAAACTTACAGTAACATGAAAAATGATGTCGTATGTAACACATCTGCTTCCAAGTGTTATAGAGATAAGGCATCCAGTCTGCCTTGTTGGTCTGGTGTTTATTTTTATTTTCAAGCTCACTTAAAGCAGAAAATACACGCAAGGCTCTAAAGTTACTCAAAACTGATGTAGTACCCCCTCCCATTGTGATGCCCTAAGCACGTGCTAAGTGTTCAAAGGTTAACCCGGCCCTGACCACTAAATCCACCATCACCTATTCTTCTCCATTCCCTGCTCTTTATCTCCCCTCACCTCCAGTTAGATTCTACCTGATGTTTCTTAACTTCCGTCTAAGGTTGACCACACCAGCCCTCGATGGCTCAGACAAGTATGGATCTAGCCTTGTATGCCCTATGCGCCATTGGAGTGTAAAAAGCCGTGTTTTTCTCGCTTGACCTTGTCTTGGGCAGTCACCGTGGCGTTGCAGCTAAACGTTCACCTGCGGATGGGAAGGGCTATGTTCGGATCCCAACAAAGCTGGATTTTGCTCAAAAATGAAATAGGCTCCCAGTTCGCATCAGCCTTGAGTGGGTACCAGGTGGGATCCTGGGAAGTAAAGGCGACCATTGTAATGTTGACCACAAAACCCACCACGTTCCGACTCGTCTATAAAATACACGTCTAGCCCTATATGCCCCACACGTCTGAAGTAAGTAAAAAAAGTCAAGGACCCTTTCCACGCCTTTAGGCGTATAGGGCATATAGGGCTAGACCTATATTTTTATAGACCAACGGCACAAGATGGGTGATGTGGTCAGCATCACGCCGGCCGCCTCTACTTCCCGGGATTGCACCCGGTACCACTCAAGGCTGGGTCGACCTGACACGTCTGAAGGCATGAAAAAAAGTCCTTTACTGAGCTGATCTTGTCCTTCAGGGATCAGTCTCTCCTGTGACGTGCATGTACTCTAACAGTGATACCAGTCCCATCATATCTAGCTTGTTAGGACCTAAACTAAACTGTAGATCAGACATCAAAGCCAACTTGCGCTTCTTGTCAACTATTGCAACTAACTTTCACATATCAGGAGCCATTTGTGTGTCCAAATCTTACCTATACAGCTGAAACACAAAGCACAGCAACAATGTTTAGTCGACAATTGTACCCTACAAGCAGGGTGTCCGGAACCAGTCCGACAAGGTAGAACACGGCAAAGTTACTGCTAGAGACACGTCTTAGACTTGCATTCACTTCACTGCTATCTCTGCTGAAATCAATCGCAGATAAGCTGTTCAATATATATGCCATGGTTGATTCCGGTATGCAGAGGGGTGCTGAGGGTATTGGGCAATATGTCGTTACTCTCAGATAAGGGGTATCAGGTGGCAAGGGTACTTCCTGGAGCTGTACCTGTCATATCTCGTGTTTATTGGCGACTGGGTGGTAACTAGGCTGACGTCATGCGGTGCTTCCTAGAAAGCCGACATTAGACCTGGTCGAGGTATGATGGAGCAATGCTAAACAAGGCTACCCGCCGCCAGCTACTTGTGTATGTGGTATGTGATGTCTGTCTGCCTGTCTGCGTGCGTGTGTAAAGCCACGTTAAATGTTTGTGTGACTTGATTGCCCCAGAGCTTGTCAATTTCGGGCCACAGCAAATCTCTGTGATTGATATTTGGTCTCTAGAACATATCTAGGGTTTATATGTGGTCTCTGGCACATCTCTGGGGTTGATATGTGGTCTCTGGCACATCTCTAGGGTTGATATGTGGTCTCTAGCACATCTCTAAGGTTGATATGTGGTCTCTAGCACATCTCTGGGGTTGATATGTGGTCTCTATTACATCTCTGGGGTCGATATGTGGTCACTGGCACATCTCTGGAGTTGATATGTGGTCACTGGCACATATCTGTGGTTGATATGTGGTCTCTGGCACATCTCTGGGGTTGATATGTGGTCTCTGGCACATCTCAGGGGCCGTTATGTGGTCTCCTTGGTGTCCGACCAATTGTTTAGCCAGTGTGTCCATGTGTACCCGGAAGTGAGGTATATGAGACTAGTTGGGACTGTCTTGTATCACTGTTGTGTAGCTTTGTATGGCACTCTCCCTTTGTTCAACTGAATTGTTGTGATTGGTTGTATCACTGTTGTGTAGCTTTGTATGGCACTCTCCCTTTGTTCAACTGAATTGTTTTGATTGGTTGTATCAGTGTTGTGTAGCTTTGTATGGCACTCTCCCTTTGTTCAACTGAATTGTTGTGATTGGTTGTATCAGTGTTGTGTAGCGTTGTATGGCACTCTCCCTTTGTTCAACTGAATTGTTTTGATTGGTTGTATCAGTGTTGTGTAGCTTTGTATGGCACTCTCCCTTTGTTCAACTGAATTGTTGTGATTGGTTGTATTCCCACTAGTGGTTGTGAGAATCCAACAGGATTTAACGGAGTCAGCTCAAGAAAGAATTTAACGGAGTCAGCTCAGGAAAGAATTTAACGGAGTCAGCTCAGGAAAGAATTTAACGGAGTCACCTCAGGAAAGAAAGTCTTTTTTTACAGAAACTGGCCGTTGTGATGGGCAGCTTTGACCGTGTCCGCCAACCTCAAAAGTTATGGGAGTGGGCGGGTGAGGAAAAAGGCATCGGGATTAGGGGTGGGGGCAGGGGAGGAGGGGGGGGGGGGTCAACTCTAAAACTTGACATCTCAAAGAGTCATCTTGTAGAATGTATCTAGCATATGGTTGAACTCAGCGCTCACAGCATGGTGGGTGTTGAGTCGAGTCTGATTATAGGACATGCTGAGGTCTTTCATTGTCAATAGACAACAACCAAATGCCGAAATAGTGTGCACATAAAACACACATAGTGCCACATGCCTGACTGTCAGGTCAGGTTTCCGTAGTGTGCTCAGATTAAACAGAGCAGAGTCAACCCATAGATGTAACAACACACAGAGCACAAATGGCACACGTGCCCATAGCTGTAACAACACACAGAGTACAGAATGGCACACGTGCCCATAGATGTAACAACACACAGAGCACAGTATGGCACACGTGCCCATAGATGTAACAACACACAGAGCACAGAATAGCACACGTGCCCATAGATGAAACAACACACAGAGCACAGAATGACACACGTACCCATAGATGTAACAACACACAGAGCACAAATGGCACACGTGCCCATAGCTGTAACAACACACAGAGCACAGAATGGCACACGTGCCCATAGCTGTAACAACACACAGAGCACAGAATGGCACACGTACCCATAGATGTAACAACACACAGAGCACAGAATGGCACACGTGCCCATAGATGTAACAACACACAGAGCACAGAATGGCACACGTGCCCATAAATGTAACAACACACAGAGCACAGAATGGCACACGTACCCATAGATGTAACAACACACAGAGCACAGAATGGCACACGTGCCCATAGCTGTAACAACACACAGAGCACAGAATGGCACACGTGCCCATAGATGTAACAACACACAGAGCACAGAATGGCACACGTGCCCATAGATAGGTATTTCTCTCATGTTTCGTAGACCTTTTGACAGCTACGTTAACGCCAGATCTATAATTTGCCCATCAATGCGTATTGATGTGGATTTTGATAATGAAGCTGGGTTCCCTGAAAGAGGCCAAAAAGGGCGTTCCAATCAAGTCAGTTGGCTGGATGCTGGCCGTGTCACCCATCGAAGACTGATTGTTATTACAAAGTATGCTCTGGCACCATATAGCCAGCACACCACAAGGTTTGTAAAGGAGTCATGAATGACTGGCACCATATACCCAGCACTCTACAAGACCTGTACAGGAGTCATGAATGACTGGAACCATATATCCTGCACTCTACAAGACTTGTACAGAAGTCATGAATGACTGGAACCATATACCCAGCACTCTACAAGACCTGTACAGAAGTCATGAATTACTGCAACCATATACCCAGCACTCTACAAGACCTGTACATAAGTCATGACTGACTGGCACTATATAGCCAGTACACCAGAAGGCCTGTCCAGGAGTCATGACTGATTTGGCCTGTAGACGAGATAATTCCGACAGATCTCTAGCAGTTCGACTAGAGTTATGCCGCCCTTTTTGTTGAAACAATAGGAGGCAATAGTTCCCAGTCTGCAGGAGGTACAATCCTTGATCTATAGTTGCCATGCTAACATTGTTGTATACACTGGGGTATTTCTGGTCTACCAACAACAACATGAGCGACAATAAAAATGTGTTCTATGGTTTATTGCTGAACCATAGGCAAGGCAGTCGTGGTCACGTGATTGCTGCAAAAACGTACAAACTGGCGACTACGTTTGGAGCACATGGCAATCATACACGCCACACCACTGGGCAATCTTGGCAATGACACATACCACAGCACAGGGCAATCTTGGCAATCATACACACCCAGCACAGGGCAATCTAGGCAATCATACATACCACACCACAGGGCAATCTAGGCATTCATACATACCACACCACAGGGAAATCTATGGCAATCACACATACCACAGCACAGGGCAATCTTGGCAATCATACATACCACAGCACAGGGCAATCTTGGCAATCACACATACCACAGCACTGGGCAATCTTGGCAATCATACATACCACAGCACAGGGCAATCTAGGCAATCCTACATACCACAGCACAGGCAATTATACATGCCACAGCACAGGGCAATCATACATACTACATCAAAGGGAAATCTAGGCAATCATACATACCACAGCACAGGGCAATCTGTGCAATCATACATACCACACCACAGGGCAACCTAGGCAATCATACATACCACAGCACAGGCAATTATACATGCCACAGCGCAGGGCAATCATACATACTACATCAAAGGGAAATCTAGGCAATCATACTTACCACACCACAGGGCAGTCTAGGCAATAATACATACCCAGCACATGGCAATCATACACGCCACACCACAGGGCAGTCTAGGCAATAATACATACCACAGCACATGGCAATCTAGGCAATCATACATACTACAGCACATAGCAATCATACATACTACAGCACATAGCAATCATACATACTACAGCACATAGCAATCATGCATACTACAGCACAGGGCAGTCATACATACTACAGCACAGGGCAGTCATGCATACCATAACACAGGGCAGTCATACATACTACAGCACAGGGCAGTCATGCATACCATAACACAGGGCAGTCATACATACCATAACACAGGGCAGTCATGCATACCACAGCACAGGGTAATCAGACATACCATAACACAGGGCAGTCATGCATACCATAACACAGGGCAGTCATACATACCATAACACAGGGCAGTCATACATACCATAACACAGGGCAGTCATACATACCATAACACAGGGCACTCATACATACTACAGCACAGGGCAGTCATGCATACCATAACACAGGGCAGTCATACATACCATAACACAGGGCAGTCATACATACCACAGCACAGGGTAATCAGATATGCCATAACACAGGGCAGTCATACATACCATAACACAGGGCAGTCATACATACCATAACACAGGGCAGTCATACATACCATAACACAGGGCAGTCATACATACCATAACACAGAGCAGTCATGCATACCACAGCACAGGGTAATCAGACATACCATAACAAATGGCAATCATACATACAATAACACAGAACACTCATACGTAACATAACATAGGGCAATCATCCATACGATAGCACACAGTAATCAATCATACATACCAATTTCATGGAGCAAATACTGGTCATCACAATGAAATCAGAAACAATAGTCGACATACTAGTAGACTCAGATAATGTTCATAATAATCTCATTCTATAATAATAATAATAATAATAATAATAATAATAAAAATAATAATAATAATAATGTAAAGGACAATTATAGTCATAAACCGAATGTTAACGCTACAGAAATACAGTTGGTGTGGTGGTTATTATTCCCATATCTTGTTTAAAACAACAGCTAGTCTGTTAGCTGTTGTGGTTTATCTAGGATATTTTACGTTCAGTAGTTTGCCATTGCCCACTGCACGGTCAGCTCTCGGTATAACTGTCAAGATCAACACAAGTCGTCCTGCTGCCAAATCACATGCAGCTGGAATCGAACCCAGCAGCCCCATTTTACGAAGCGAGTTCGCAACGCCTAAGCCACAGACGCCGACCCAATACCTACCCACTTTTCTCTCTCACACCAACGTCTGAAGCTGCTGCGTTACCTCGCCATCCTATTTACTCTCCGCTCTTCAGCACTACTGTTTACTTCTCTTCCGTGCTCAACTATCAGTTCCTCACCGGACTAAGACAGGGATCTCTTCTACAGCCAATAGATAATCACCAGACTAAGATAGGGATCTGTTCTACAGCCAATAGATAATCACCAGACTAAGACAGGAATCTGTTCTACAGCCAATAGATAACCACCAGACTAAGACAGGAATCTGTTCTACAGTCAATAGATAATCACCAGACTAAGACAGGGATCTGTTCTACAGCCAATAGATAATCACCAGACTAAGACAGGGATCTGTTCTACAGCCAATAGATAACCACCAGACTAAGACAGGAATCTGTTCTACAGCCAATAGATAATCACCAGACTAAGACAGGAATCTGTTCTACAGTCAATAGATAATCACCAGACTAAGACAGGGATCTGTTCTACAGCCAATAGATAATCACCAGACTAAGACAGGAATCTGTTCTACAGCCAATAGATAATCACCATACTAAGACAGGGATCTGTTCTACAGCCAATAGATAATCACCAGACTAAGCCAGGAATCTGTTCTAAAAGCTATAGTTCATCACTAGACCAAGCCAGGGATCTGTTCTACAGCCAATAGTTTATCACTAGACTAAGCCAAGGATCTGTTCTAAATGCAATAGTTCATCACTAGACTGAGCCAGGGAGCTGTTCTACAGCCAATAGTTTATCACTAGACTAAGCCAGGGATCTGTTCTAAAAGCAATAGTTCATCACTAGACTGAGCCATGGAGCTGTTCTAGTGCCATCATTTCATCGCCTCATCAGCATGTGCCATAGTGACATGCGTTGGTCGTCATAGTTCTCTGAGTCTCCTTGTCCGATCTCTGAACACTTGTCCTCGAGAATACAGCAACTACACAGACAGGGGTCACAGTTGGCGTCGATAGAACTAAGGTATCTGACTACCAGGTCCGGGCAGGTAGAAGTACGTACCGATCGTTAGAACGGCCACAACAGACAAGACACATCAGTTGAATGTATTCTATCGTTCCATCGATAGTAACATCCATGTTGTAAAACTTTCAGTGCAGACATAACTAACTAGATAGGAAACATGGCTGGCCAGCAGACATTCTCTTATTGTCTCCCTTTGCCTGAATTTAGGATTGCTTAGGGGGTCATACAATCATTCAATCATTGTCCTTGTTGGCATTGTGTGTGTGTGTGGAAAGGGGGGGGGGGGGGGGTAGAAAGTGTGTTTACTGTGGCAGAGCATACAATGCACATGTCGGCATTGATAGATTGGCACCCCTAGCAGTCAGAGATGTGGCAGGGCCATACAAGCTTGCATCAAGAGAATGGACAGACAGGTCTGGAGTCTAAACTTTGACGTCCTTCCCTATCTTCTGGTCTTCTTTTTTTTTTTTTTTTGTATGTCGCGGGCCACAGTATAAACTAACGGTGAACGGCGCTTCTTGGATTTACCCCGGGGAGATTCGGAGATTCTCATCCGAATAGTGACGCTTTGTGTCACCAGGTGTTTATCGTTAAGTGTGCTGTCCTGGTTGAGAAGGGCATTCGGGAGGTCAGATATATACAGAATAAAGAGAGAGAGAGAGAGAGAGAGAGAGGGAGAGAGAGGGAGAGAGAGAGGGAGAGAGCGGGAGAGAGAGAGGGAGAGAGAGGGAGAGAGAGACGGAGAGAGGAGGAGAGAGAGATGGAGAGAGAGAGACCGACAGACAGACAGACGGGGATGGAGAGAGAGGGGGTGGATAGAGAAAAGAAGTGATTGGCAGGGTGGATAGAGAGAAGGAGTGATAGAAAGGGTGGATAGAGAGAAGGGGTGATAGAAAGTATGGATAGAGAGAAGGAGTGATAGAAAGGATGGATAGAGAGGTGTGATAGAAAGGGTGGATAGAGAGAAGGAGTGATAGAAAGGATGGATAGAGAGAAGGAGTGATAGAAAGTGTGGATAGAGAGAAGGAGTGATAGAAAGGGTGGATAGAGAGAAGGTGTGATAGAAAGTATGGATAGAGAGGTGTGATAGAAAGGGTGGATAGAGAGAAGGAGTGATAGAAAGGATGGATAGAGAGAAGGAGTGATAGAAAGTGTGGATAGAGAGAAGGAGTGATAGAAAGTATGGATAGAGAGGTGTGATAGAAAGGATGGATAGAGAGAAGGAGTGATAGAAAGGATGGATAGAGAGAAGGAGTGATAGAAAGGATGGATAGAGAGAAGGAGTGATAGAAAAGGTGGATAGAGAGAAGGAGTGATAGAAAGTGTGGATAGAGAGAAGGAGTGATAGAAAAGGGTGGATAGAGAGAAGGAGTGATAGAAAGGATGGCTAGAGAGAAGGGGTGATAGGGTGGATAGAGAGAAGGAGTGATAGAAAGGATGGATAGAGAAAAGTAGTGATAAAAAGTGTGGATAGAGAGAAGGAGTGATAGAAAGGGTGGATAGAGAGAAGGTGTGATAGAAAGTATGGATAGAGAGAAGGAGTGATAGAAAGGGTGGATAGGGAGAAGGAGTGATAGAAAGTATGGATAGAGAGAAGGAGTGATAGAAAGGGTGGATAGAGAGAAGGAGTGATAGAAAGTATGGATAGAGAGAAGGAGTGATAGAAAGGGTGGATAGAGAGAAGGAGTGATAGAAAGTATGGATAGAGAGAAGGAGTGATAGAAAGGGTGGATAGAGAGAATGAGTGATAGGGTGGATAGAGAGAAGGAATGATAGAAAGTGTGGATAGAGAGAAGGAGTGATAGAAAGGGTGGATAGAGAGAAGGAGTGATAGAAAGGTTGGATAGAAAGAAGGTGTGATAGAAAGAGTAGAGGGAACAAACGAACGAACAAACTTTATTTTCAAAGGGTTACAAATTGGGCACGCAGGCCCGTCTAACATTCGGCCCTTCTAAGCACTCATTTTTCAGAGTACCAATGCCTGTTATCAATAATGCATGTTATGGATATAATAAAGAAATATACATTATAGAATAATGCATACACACATCATGTGTACACATTCGTTCACACTCACACACACATACGTATACATACTCCTACGTGTGATGGAGAGAATGGATAGAAACATAGGAGTGATAGAGATGGTGAATAGACATAAATAGTGATACAGAGGATGAACAGAAATATGGCAGAACGCCAAAGACCGCTGTTCAGCAGCTCGACTTGCACAGAAACCGGGCAACTCAGGAAGCTACATGTCTATAAAAAGGCGACACACACAGAAAACAGCCAAGACTGAAACATACATAACACAATACAAAGCATTAGCCAGAGCGAGAGGCCTTCTCCGCAAGCACCATGTCTCGGAGAAACAAACCTAACGGAAAGCGCAACGGACAGAGGAAACAACCCACTGACAGATCTACCCGATCTAACTCGGAGGCCAGGAAGACGCAGACAGTTACTACCGAACCACAGGAAGACGCCCCGACTACCAGTGAGGCCCTGAGTGACGTCCCAGCGTCACCTGAACCAACACAGCCAAGTCCACAAACATCTCCAGATCGACGAAAGACAGGCAGCTATGAATTTCCTGCCACAATATTTCTACGACAGACCAGCTCGGGCCGGACAGCAATCACTTCACTGGCAACGCTAACATTGATCAATATGCTGGAGATCATATTAGGCAAGAGGGCAATCGCAAAGATTAAGAGAACTCGAGAAGGAGTGATAGCCTCACTAAACAGAACCAATCGCACCTCAGACATGCTGGATGACATCCAGCACGACGGCAAAAAAGAACTCCGACTATCTGAGGAGATAACTGTGATGGCTACAATCTTCCAGAATGTAAGACGCTGGGTGATCCGAAGAGTCAACCTGCAATGGAGCAACGAAGAAATTCTACAACAAATAAGGAAAGAAAACCCCAATGTCAACATCAACCAAGCAGAGAGACTGGGCTCAAAACGGCATCCATTGCCAGTAGCGGTGATAACATCGGAAGGAGAACACATCCCGGATAAAGTCTACCTAGATCAAAGAATGCAAAGACCAGAGCAATACGTGCCACAGGTGATCCAGTGCTCTCGTTGCCAAAAAGCATGGCACTCCCTAGCCACTTGTGTGAGCGAACATGAAGTATGCCGATACTGTTCACAACCCCATGCCTTCAACAATTGCCCGCTGGCAAAGCTGGACACAGACTTTAGGTCTCCCAATACGAACAGGAAGTGCGCCAACTGCTACGGCCAGCACAGCACCAGGTACCTGGGGTGCCCCTATCTGCAACAATGTAGAGAAATAGCAACCACGGCCATACGGGAAAAGATTCCATACCATGAGGCCCGCAGAAGACACGAAGCAACCCAAGGCATAACTGCAGCCATTACCACCAAATTGAGCAACGAGGTGGCTCAACTCAAAAGTGACATCCAAGCTCTCAGAGACGAGAAAGACGCATCCAAATCCCAACGAGATGAAGACAGAGATGAAATAACAGGCCTGAGAGCTATAATGCAGGCGACTCTTAACACCCAGAAACGGATGACAGCAGAGATGACGAAATTCAAGGAGGACATCATGAATGCACTGGCCACTATCCAGACACAAAAGGAACAACCAACTAAAGCAAGGGAAGACGAGGCGGGCATCAATGATCTGCGGGATAACCAACAACTTCTCGCGAAAGAAGTCGCAATGATCAAGAAGGCACTAGCTGAAACAGAGGAAAAGTTACGAAGAGCATACGAAGAAAACAACAGACTTAATAAGGAACTGCAAGCAACCAACAGAGTGATGGAAGAAAGAGAGAAAGCACGGAAAGAGGCAACAAGAAGGCAGCAAATACAGGGAGCCGAGACCCAGAAAAAGCCACATCAAACACCAGATAAGAGAAATCCGACACCGCTGATGAAACAGTTTCCGGTGGCAACAATTGACCAAATAAACGAACGCATCAGGGAGCTTGAGGACCCGAACCTCTTTAACTCAGAACTGCAAGATGATGACGTTCTTTGGTCATCACCAGAGGAACCATATCAACAGCCAAAACCTGAAGTCAAACGAGGTCGACACCGTTATCTCAAACACTAATACCAGATACGACACAACTAAGGCCAAAATTACTGAAACCCTATGTAGGAGCAGTACTTTACAACAAGGATACGAGAAAATCACCAAATAATACCAGACCTCAGCAGTATTGCCATCAGTACCTGCCCAAGTCAATCGACCGCCGGTCCTTATTAGGATAGGCAATTTACTTTCACCGGAAACAACAAACAGCCAAGGAATACCACAATAAATCGATTCAACATCCAATCATCTTGAGCGCAGCACAGGGCCAGCCAAATTACACATACAACAGCAAGAGCGGAAACCACAACAAATAGAAAGTGACAATATTGAACACAATCCAAAATCAAATGAGATCGAGACCAGAAAACGTCACCACAAATATAGCTGAAAGGAAAGTGAGCAGAAATGTGAACGGACCTAGCTGAAAGTGGTCAACGAAAGAGAATTTGAATTTGAATTAAAAAACAGCCTCATTTTGGCTGCCAGGGTTCCGACGCCGCAGTCTCCCAGGGCACCGCTCATTAGGCTGTTGTTGCACCGCTCAGGGCTGTTGTTGCACCGCTCATTAGGCTGTTGTTGCATTGCTCATTAGGATGTTGTTCCACCGCTCATTGGGCTGTTGTTGTACCGCTCAGTGCTGTTGTTGCACTGCTCATTAGGTTGTTGTTGCACCGCTCATTAGGCTGCTGTTGCACCGCTCAGGGCTGTTGTTGCACCGCTCATTAGGCTGTTGTTGCACCGCTCATTAGTCTGTTTTTGCACCGCTCAGGGCTGTTGTTGCACCGCACATTAGGCTGAAAAACATGGGTACCGGTGATTGTGAGGGGATGACCGGTTGCCAGACTGATTTTATGGCGGTGTATGTTTCCATAGTCAAATCTGAATTTGTCTCTTGAAGTTAAATTGTAAATTAAAAATGTCACAAACTTTGAATAGCTAGGCTCTATAAAACAAACAAAAATTGTAGTGGAGACTGTTTGACAGAAATTTAAAGGAGGATGTTCATAGCAATGCAAAGATTAAACAACCTTACAAGTCTATGGTTAAGCACCAGCAAGGCGAGCGAAATTAGAATTTTGAGAGCATGCACCTTCCCTGTAGCAACATAAGGATGTGAGTAGGGGACTATCTCTCAGTCCTTGAGAAAGAGAATAGAGGCATGTGAGCTGAAATGCTATAGAAAGATTCTCAGAATATTTTGGACAAAGAAGAGGAGAAATACTGACATCTTGAAAGATCTGAACATCAAGGAAGATTGGCTAATAGACATCCTGTCTCGGAACCTGAAATATTTTTGTCACATCAAGCCCCACGATGGATTGTAAAAAATAATGGCAGCAGGCATGGTACCAGGAAGGAGGAGTAGGGGCCGACCAACACGAAGATGGGCACAGGATATAAGTGAGTCCTTGAGTGTGAAAGTACACGAGGCAGGAGAGCTGGCGAGAGACCGAGTTTCTTTCTGCAAAGGACCTGCTACATGGTGATAAGTTAAATTGTTTGGGTAGATATATCAGTGTGTATCCTTGCTCGGAGATAGTTTGATTGTCGCTGTAAGCGATTAACTGGTCTGGTGACATATTAAAGCTTAACGTACATGTTATTATGTTTCGATTCTTGACATTGTTGAGGTAATTTTTTTGAGCTTTTGCGTTCACTATCCTATTTTCTTGTTAGTAAAGAGAGTGGAACATGGTCTGATCAAGCACGGTGATGATTGTTCATGTTTTTTTTATTTGTGAACAGCGCTTAGTTTTGTGTTGAGTTCAGTCAAATAAACAGCTGTCTAATGTGATGATGATAAATTATTTGCTTGATTCAATTTAGGATCTTAGTCCGTGCACGTGGTTCTTCTAGGTGTGTGTAGCCATCTTGTGTGTTAGTGTGTGTAACATAGAGTTGCTCAGATATCACTGCAGAAAAGAACCCCTTCTTTGCTTTCCGTTTGTGCTGTTCAGCGGGGAACTATTACTTTTTGTCATGAGAGAAGGAGTGATACAGAGAAGGGGGGGGGGGGGGGGCGAAGAGAGATGGATGGTATAGAGAATGAAGCAGAGAAAACAAGGTGGGTGCGAGGAGTGGGTGGGGGCGAGGAGGGGGTGGGGAATGTCTGGAAGAGAATCTATTAATCTATTGGGTGAAACACAACTATCTTCTTGCTGACATTGGTACCGGTGGTTTATGAGGCATTTCGGCGCCGTTGTTGTTGCTGCTGCCGCTACTGATCTCGATGTTGTTGTAGGGCGGTGGGAAAGCCCCAGCCTGACTGTAGACAGGAGGAGGAGGCCCGACTTGGTTGTAGGTCGGAGGTTGCACGACCCCAGTCTGGTTGTAGGTCGGAGGTTGCACGAATCCGTTTTGGTTGTATCCCGGGGGTATAGGAAATCCTACTTGGCTGTAGGCTGGAGGCGCAGGAAATGCTGGCGAGCGTCCGGGTGTTCCATAAGCGTGATTGTACTGTAGCGGGTAAGTGGGAGCGTGTGTGTGTTGTGTACCTGAAACAGAGTACAGAAATCAATGGGTGAAAATGTGTTGACTCAATAAGGGAACTGGCGGTTTGTTTAACAACATTTCATCATATTTATATGCATTCAAAACTTTAATGAAGAACAGTGAAGAGTTGCCTGACTACACCACCTCCCCCACCACCACCACCACCACCACCACCACCACCACCACCACCACCACCATCACCATCACCACCACCACCACCACCACCACCACCACCACCATCACCATCACCACCACCACCACCACCACCACCACCACCACAACCACCACCACCACCATCATCACCATCACCATCACATCACCACCATCACCACCACCACCACCACCACCACCACCACCACCATCACCACCACCACCACCACCACCACCATCATCACCACCACCACCACCACCACCATCACCACCACCACCACCATCACCACCACCACCACCACCACCACCACCACCACCACCACCACCACCACCTCCCCCATCACCACCACCACCACCACCACCACTACCACCACCACCTCCCCCATCACCACCACCACCACCACCACCACCACCACCATCACCACCACCACCACCACCACCACCACCACCTCCCCCATCACCACCACCACCACCACCACCACCACCACCTCCCCCATCACCACCACCACCACCACCACCACTGTCGGACGATCATGAGGTTACCTAAAGGTTCCACTCCACAGTTAGCTACAAGCTAATGCAACAAGGCTAATTCCACATAGCATGTTAAACTTCCTACCATGGTTATAATATTACCCCTCATCAAAGATGACGTCAGGGTGCCTGTTTTATGCCTGGGTAAAAGAAGAAGATATATGAGAGGGAGGAGAGGGGGGGGTATTTTAAATATTTTATCCAGTCTTGGGTGAGATCTATGACACCACCTGGAAATAGATCAGAGCCGAGTAGGCTAACCACAGGTGGGCTAAGTGAGACATCAAGGTAGGTCGGCTAAGTGAGACATCAAGGTAGGTCGGCTAAGTGAGACATCAAGGTAGGTGGGCTAGGTGAGACATCAAGGTAGGTGGGCTAAGTGAGACATCAAGGTAGGTGTGCTAAGTGAGACATCAAGGTAGGTGTGCTAAGTGAGACATCAAGGTAGGTGTGCTAAGTGAGACATCAAGGTAGGTGTGCTAAGTGAGACATCAAGGTAGGTGTGCTAAGTGAGACATCAAGGTAGGTGTGCCAAGTGAGACATCAAGGTAGGTGGGCTAAGTGAGACATCAAGGTAGGTGGGCTAAGTGAGACATCAAGGTAGGTGTGCTAAGTGAGACATCAAGGTAGGTCGGCTAAGTGAGACATCAAGGTAAGTGTGCTAAGTGAGACATCAAGGTAAGTGTGCTAAGTGAGACATCAAGGTAGGTGGGCTAAGTGAGACATCGAGGAAGGTGGGCTAGGTGAGACATCAAGGTAGGTGTGCTAAGTGAGACATCAAGGTAGGTGTGCTAAGTGAGACATCAAGGTAGGTGGGCTAAGTGAGACATCGAGGTAGGTGTGCTAAGTGAGACATCAAGGTAGGTGGGCTAAGTGAGACATCGAGGAAGGTGGGCTAGGTGAGACATCAAGGTAGGTGTGTTAAGTGAGACATCAAGGTAGGTGTGCTAAGTGAGACATCAAGGTAGGTGTGCTAAGTGAGACATCAAGGTAGGTGGGCTAAGTGAGACATCAAGGTAGGTGGGCTAAGTGAGACATCAAGGTAGGTGGGCTAAGTGAGACATCAAGGTAGGTGGGCTAAGTGAGACATCAAGGTAGGTGGGCTAAGTGAGACATCAAGGTAGGTGGGCTAAGTGAGACATCGAGGAAGGTGGGCTAAGTGAGACATCAAGGTAGGTGTGCTAAGTGAGACATCAAGGTAGGTGTGCTAAGTGAGACATCAAGGTAGGTGGGCTAAGTGAGACATCAAGGTAGGTGTGCTAAGTGAGACATCAAGGTAGGTGGGCTAAGTGAGACATCAAGGTAGGTGGGCTAAGTGAGACATCAAGGTAGGTGGGCTAAGTGAGACATCAAGGTAGGTGGGCTAAGTGAGACATCAAGGTAGGTGGGCTAAGTGAGACATCAAGGTAGGTGGGCTAAGTGAGACATCAAGGTAGGTGGGCTAAGTGGGACATCAAGGTAGGTGGGCTAAGTGAGACATCAAGGTAGGTGGGCTAAGTGAGACATCAAGGTAGGTCGGCTAAGTGAGACATCGAGGTAGGTGGGCTAAGTGAGACATCAAGGTAGGTGTGCTAAGTGAGACATCAAGGTAGGTGGGCTAAGTGAGACATCGAGGTAGGTGGGCTAAGTGAGACATCAAGGTAGGTGGGCTAAGTGAGACATCAAGGTAGGTGGGCTAAGTGAGACATCGAGGTAGGTGGGCTAAGTGAGACATCGAGGTAGGTGGGCTAAGTGAGACATCGAGGTAGGTGGGCTAAGTGAGACATCGAGGTAGGTGGGCTAAGTGAGACATCGAGGTAGGTGTGCTAAGTGAGACATCAAGGTAGGTGGGCTAAGTGAGACATCAAGGTAGGTGGGCTAAGTGAGACATCAAGGTAGGTGGGCTAAGTGAGACATCAAGGTAGGTGGGCTAAGTGAGACATCAAGGTAAGTGTGCTAAGTGAGACATCAAGGTAGGTGGGCTAAGTGAGACATCAAGGTAGGTGGGCTAAGTGAGACATCAAGGTAGGTGGGCTAAGTGAGACATCAAGGTAGGTGTGCTAAGTGAGACATCAAGGTAGGTGTGCTAAGTGAGACATCGAGGTAGGTGGGCTAAGTGAGACATCAAGGTAGGTGGGCTAAGTGAGACATCAAGGTAGGTGGGCTAAGTGAGACATCAAGGTAGGTGGGCTAAGTGAGACATCAAGGTAGGTGTGCTAAGTGAGACATCAAGGTAGGTGGGCTAAGTGAGACATCAAGGTAGGTGGGCTAAGTGAGACATCAAGGTAGGTGGGCTAAGTGAGACATCAAGGTAGGTGGGCTAAGTGAGACATCAAGGTAGGTGTGCTAAGTGAGACATCAAGGTAGGTGGGCTAAGTGAGACATCAAGGTAGGTGTGCTAAGTGAGACATCAAGGTAGGTGGGCTAAGTGAGACATCAAGGTAGGTGGGCTAAGTGAGACATCAAGGTAGGTGGGCTAAGTGAGACATCAAGGTAGGTGTGCTAAGTGAGACATCAAGGTAGGTGGGCTAAGTGAGACATCAAGGTAGGTGTGCTAAGTGAGACATCAAGGTAGGTGGGCTAAGTGAGACATCAAGGTAGGTGTGCTAAGTGAGACATCAAGGTAGGTGGGCTAAGTGAGACATCAAGGTAGGTGGGCTAAGTGAGACATCAAGGTAGGTGTGCTAAGTGAGACATCAAGGTAGGTGTGCTAAGTGAGACATCAAGGTAGGTGTGCTAAGTGAGACATCAAGGTAGGTGTGCTAAGTGAGACATCGAGGTAGGTGTACTAAGTGAGACATCAAGGTAGGTGTGCTAAGTGAGACATCAAGGTAGGTGTGCTAAGTGAGACATCAAGGTAGGTGGGCTAAGTGAGACATCAAGGTAGGTGTGCTAAGTGAGACATCAAGGTAGGTGTGCTAAGTGAGACATCAAGGTAGGTGTGCTAAGTGAGACATCAAGGTAGGTGGGCTAAGTGAGACATCAAGGTAGGTGTGCTAAGTGAGACATCAAGGTAGGTGTGCTAAGTGAGACATCAAGGTAGGTGGGCTAAGTGAGACATCGAGGTAGGTGGGCTAAGTGAGACATCAAGGTAGGTGGGCTAAGTGAGACATCAAGGTAGGTGTGCTAAGTGAGACATCAAGGTAGGTGGGTGTTGCGCGCTGGTTTGGGGTTAAGTGTGATATTGTGGGAAGGGACAGTGGTATGCCTGTACTTCCTGCAAGTTCACGAGGAAAGAGTGTCAATATGATCAGAGTATTAAGAGGAGACCAGTGAAAACGTCTATTCATGAACAAAGCGTGCATGCACGAGAGAAAGTGGACGCGTGGGTTTCTGTGTGGTGGGCTGAAAGCGTGGATAACGAGATAAAGTGTGAATTAAGTGACAGCGTGATTCTCGGGTAACATCAGCCACCCACCTAAGCGTGATCCTCGGGAACGCTCACATGAGCGAGTCCCGACAACACCCACAGGATCATGATTCACGAGAACGCCCACACAAGCGTGCCTCTCGTGTAATCACCATCCACTTACACGGATTCGACATATATAAATTGGGCTGCGTAGACAGTCCAGAGAGTGAGCTGTAGCCTGAGGGCTAAAGCCCCTCGGGGGGCAATCGAGAAGTAGTCAAGATAGGGCGAGAAGTGAGAAGAGAGAGAAAACGAGAGTCAGAGACCAAGTCAGGGTCCAGGTAATCTCTCGAGTCTAACAGACAAGAATACCGTACGACTATCGGGCATTTAGGTCCGAGTAAGTGTCGGGATTGCGGTACATGTCAAAAGTATGAGAGGACTTATGGTAGAAGTCCTGTCGGTCATTGGAGTCTAACCGACTAGAATACCGTACGACTATCGGGCATTTAGGTCCGAGTAAGTGTCGCGATTGCGGTATGGGAAATATGGTCCCGCTGGCAAAGTAAGTCCAGGGGACGGGAAGACCAGTAGTGTCTGGTTCCGGAGTACGGCAAGAGAAGTCCGTCTCCAGTCAGCCATGTTGTATGCTGAATTAATATCAAGGTCCAGTGAATGGGAGAAGTCGTCCTGTTCAGCTGTACGACGCGTCCAGAGAGTGGGACGCCGTCATCCTGGTATCTGCAGTAGTCCAAGAGAGGTCACTACACATTGAGAGATAGAGAGCTGTGAGGACAAATGAACGATGTGCGAATGTCAGCTGTGATCAATAACTACGTCTCTGCATTTGTGTCATGTATCCTGTTAAATAAACTTGTATGACGGTGTCATCGTCGTCGAGTTGTCTTGTTAAGAAAGGAAGCTGAAGAGTACCTGCTAGACACTTGGTAGTGTGCTGACTCAATTTAGCACACAACAGTTTGTGAGCCAAGCCAAAGAACGAGGGACCTCTCAACATCTCAACATCTCAACATCTCATCCTCCAACCAACAGTTTGGGAACCAGGCCAAAGAACGAGGAACCTCTCAACATCTCATCCTCCACAACAGTTTGGGAGCCAAGCTAAAGAACGAGGGATCTCTCAACATCTCATCCTTCACACAACAGTTTGAAAGCCAAAAACTTAAGAACAATTCGGTACCAAACCAACAGTTTGAGAACCATAACAAAGAATGAGAAACCTCTCAGCAGTCTCAAATTCTCAACGGTTTGAAAGCCATATCCACTCAAGAGCAGTTTCGTACCAAAACCAACGCTGAGAGGCCAGCGACACATAAAGAAGATTCGCAGAATGTGTTATTGATCCTGTTTGAACTGTAATGTCAACCTGTTTGTCGTAAAGTGAAGAACACAGAATCGTCAAGTCGCTAGATCTGAAGCCGTGTTATCCAGGAGCTGAACCTGAGATGGAAGCTATGCTTGGAGCTGAATGACCTGCCGGAGCTGCGTTTAGAGTGTGTTTTATCTTGCACTTGTCATCTCATCGTCCAACATTGACAGGTCTGTAATTGTAAATTGTGTAATGTTTTATTGCAGTATTTACATTGCTTTGACCACGTTAATTGTTTGGTACGTCTAAGATGTCATCTGTGTGAGATACTTGTTTTGTGGGAGGTTGGGAGGAGCGCTTCTAATTAGGTAACATTTTGTAGGTTGCATAATTTAGGAGCTGTCTTTTAGTTATTTCTGTCTATTAGTTTATAGACCGGAATACCTAGTTGTCTGCGTCAGGTAGCGTTAATAGTCCTGTACGTACGGTTTGTTATCGGTTGTGTTAATCCTTGGTGCTTTCGGTCCATTTTCTTAAGTGTACCGTCATACATAGCTTGTTTTCTCGTTGTCTGGTTTTCGTAAAAGTTAGAACTGTTATCGTAACGTCGTGTACTGTTTTTTATTGGTGTCCATCACACTGACATAAGTAACAGTCAAAATGTCCTTTGCTGAGTTTGTCAGCATAGCTGAGGAGTTAGAACTTAAGCCTAAAGAGATCCTAAGCTTTGCAGAATTTAGGATGAAAGAGGTAACAGAAAAACAAAAAGCTGCAAGACAACCAGAAAATGAAGAAGCGACTAGAGATAAGAGAGCTACAGAAAAAGCTCATCAAAAAGATATGGCAGAGTTGGCCATTACAGAAAAAGAAACAAAAGAATTAGCGAGGTGAGTCGCTTAAGAAAGGACAGGCTTCAAACCACTCAAATGAAGAGGTGGTAAAGTATGAACCAAAATTACGTTTTAAAACCAGAAAGTGAGTTACATTATGACATTGAAAGATTGAAGAAGTACAGTTGTGTGTAGTTTTTTGATGAATCTATTAACATGGAAAACACAGATTACATTTAGTATCTTATCAAGGAAGTGAATTTGGTGCATTAGTCGAAGTGCTCACGTTATGCGAATTGTGTGGGGAAAAGGCGTAGAGTACCCAACATGTTATTAGCCACAAGATTCGACAAGAGTCAAGCGTGGCGGAATTACGAGGACGAGGATAATGCAGTGCCTCGTGATGATAATTCGGCTGTGGGCCGAGAGACTCTGTTGCCTGGGGCCAAGTCTCATCAGTTATCGTGTATATGTTACAGTGACCCAAAGGAAGGGCACGTAACCAAGAAGAAGAATCTGTCCTGAGTGACAACGCGAGAGTTATAAGAAAGCTATCGGTGACCCTAGGAGGGGCCGTAGGCCGAAAGCGAATGTTGTGGACTCACGCCGAGTCGAGGTGATATGTTATCTTTCATGTGACAACGTAGTAGCATAATATAATGTATAGGGGGAGCTTTAGATGCACATTCATCCAGTATCATCAATTCATCCCTATTGTCTCTGTATAACGTAAGCGTAGTGTTCTTGCGGACAGAATACAATTTTGGTCAAACACCGGCGGTCTTGAGTTGAGAGTGGTTATGTGTTACGGATAGTGCTGTAATCATTATCAAGCTCACAGATTTGCCGAGAGAAAATAACTAGAGAAACACGGTGAGTGATGCTGGGTTATGGATCGCTCCACGTGTTAGAAATTTCACATGTTTTATCCCGCGACGTGGGTATTTTTCGTCGCTGGAGGAGACATTGGTGTGTGCTGAACTTTTGACCTCGTGGTGGGTAATCCACGATGCAGAAGTTTTGGCGATAGTATCTGTGTGACCCTTATTTGACGTGGGTTTTGTCGTCAAACAAGGAGTCGTAAATCAGGGATACAACTTTTGAGATAGATTGTCCTGCAAAAACACTACAGCTCTAACAGCCAGACGGGCATCAACAAGTTGCTACAGGGATCGTAATGGGATAATATAGGGAAATTGTAAAAACCAGTATCTAGAAATGTAGAAATTGTTAAATTCCAGTTTCCAGAATGAAGAAGAAAGTAAGAATTATGTTTAAAAACTGGGTACTCAACATTCATACCACATTTTGCAACAATTGCTGTCTGCGTTTGTAGGAAAGGCATACCAACCACATATCATTCATTCATCCCAATCCACTCAGCCTATTATTCGATGTGTCCATCCATTCATCGCCCCCCACGTTTCTTTGCACACATACCCGATGTACAATCCATCACTAGTCTCGGCTACCTACTCAGCAGGTATCTCAGGCAACACGATGTTGTTGCGCGTGGGCTCGATTGATACTTAAAAAACAATCACCCTTACTGTCTTTACTTGCTTGATGACAGTAAGAGAGAAGCATCACAGTATGAGACCCTTGTTTGGACCTGTTTAAATCCCCGGCTCTCTAGCGTAGTTGGCTAAACCGGATTGCGCGGTGAGCGGGTGACGAACTCCATGTGGTCCGGGGGTAGGCATATAAGCCACATTTCTCCTAGCTCCACGGTATTTAAAATGGAATCAAGGCCGAAGGGTTGCGATATCCATAATACCGAGCCTAAGGATTAACAACTCATGGCTTCTGGATACTAAAACAAAGCAACAAACCTATTTTAATATATCAGCATACATATAGGCAGATCCATCCATCCATCTACCATTGCATCTATCTACGAACGTAACCATCGTCCCGCCCATTCATCTACCCACACCATTTATCTCACCATCCACTTAATGCTATTTTTCACCGCTTCCTTTCATTCTGGCTGTTACCAGCCTTACACTTGGGCTCTACCAATACTTTGTATAAAAATCACCCTTACTGTCTCTATTTGATAGCGGACAGTAAGAGAGAAGCAATGTGTTACTAGACTCATGTTTTTACCTCATCTCATATTTGATCAATCAATCCATTCATCTACGATACCATTCATCCACTAATACAGTCATCCATCATTCCATCCATTCATCTACCCACCCATCCATTCATCTACCATTCCATTCATCCACTAATACAGTCATCCACCATTCCATCCATTCATCTACCCACCCATCTATCCAGGACACACTCGCCTATCCACACCACCATCCACACATGCTGTTTTCCCATCTATCCCTTCATCGCTCCCTTACACTCTGGTTGTTACCAGTCTTACTCTCGGGCTCGACTGATTACTTTTGTATAACAAGCATCCTTACTGTCTCTATTTGATAGCTGACAGTAAGAGAGAAGCATCTATCTATCTATCTATCTATCTATCTATCTATCTATCTATCTATCTATCTATCTATCTATCTATCTATCTATCTATCTATCTATCTATCTATCTATCTATCTATCTATCTATCTATCTATCTATCTATCTATCTATCTATCTATCTATCTATCTATCTATCTATCTATCTATCTATCTATCTATCTATCTATCTATCTATCTATCTATCTATCTATCTATCTATCTATCTATCTATCTATCTATCTATCTATCTATCTATCTATCTATCTATCTATCTATCTATCTATCTATCTATCTATCTATCTATCTATCTATCTATCTATCTATCTATCTATCTATCTATCTATCTATCTATCTATCTATCTATCTATCTATCTATCTATCTATCTATCTATCTATCTATCTATCTATCTATCTATCTATCTATCTATCTATCTATCTATCTATCTATCTATCTATCTATCTATCTATCTATCTATCTATCTATCTATCTATCTATCTATCTCTATCTATCTATCTATCTATCTATCTATCTATCTATCTATCTATCTATCTATCTATCTATCTATCTATCTATCTATCTATCTATCTATCTATCTATCTATCTATCTATCTATCTATCTATCTATCTATCTATCTATCTATCTATCTATCTATCTATCTATCTATCTATCTATCTATCTATCTATCTATCTATCTATCTATCTATCTATCTATCTATCTATCTATCTATCTATCTATCTATCTATCTATCTATCTATCTATCTATCTATCTATCTATCTATCTATCTATCTATCTATCTATCTATCTATCTATCTATCTATCTATCTATCTATCTATCTATCTATCTATCTATCTATCTATCTATCTATCTATCTATCTAGCTGTCTGTCTGTCGATATTTGTTTGCAAGCACAGGCACCACTTTTATTCCACGCGGATGGACTAAGGTCATCCCCACAACCCAACCCCGGTTACGCCCTATAGGCCAACCCCTTCCTCCCTCCTTAGACACTTAGTGTACGCTGTTGGCGTCCAGCCCGTCCCTTTTTTTGCCCCTACCTGCGTGTTGGAGGTATATAGGCTGACCGTATCTTCTTAGGAAACCAAGGCCCCAGCCTCAGATAAAAGAACAAACGAAAATCCCGTCCGTCAACAAACTCTGGAATCTGAGGCTGGGACACTGGGCCGATGTTTACAAAAACCCAACGTGCCCTACCTGCAGGTGCCGTAACTCAATAGGCCACTTCATGCTGGATTGCAAAAAGCATGATATCTCCCGTAAACCGATCCTTGACTACTGTGCGACACACAAAAAGAAAGTATCGATCACAGAATGGCTGCACACCACGAGCGACAAAGCCCTGGAAGCGCTCGTCAAACAGTTCATAAGCAGAACTACAGGGGGGAACCGCACGGTAATCGACAACCGAATAGCAATTTCTCAATCCGCAACCCCATCCTAGACTGAATCGCCACTACCTGGAGGAAACAACCAACCAGCGATCAGACAAACAGACGCGGCCATCAAGCCCGACAGCAATCTCCCCTCACCTAGCAAGCTATCTATCTCTCTCCCTCCTTCGACCTTGCTTTATGTCCTATTCAGCTTTTCAAGCTTTCAATTTTTTCTTAATTTTTTTGCATAAACTGTGTTACATCCCCACTACTTCTATACCATGTGTGGCCAGAATAAAACTGGATAAAAAATTGAAAAAAAAAAAAAAAGGGCCAAAAAAAAAAAATAAAAACCAAACCAAAAAAATGAAGGCCAAAAAAAAAAAAAAAACGCTTAACGCACTTACACATGTAAGATGCAAAAAATAAAAAGCACAAAAAAGATTTTAAGTGGGGCCCTGAAAAGGAGCCGTGTTGGGGAACTCAGTGACAAGCTTATCGATTTCGATGTGGTGTGCAAGGAAACAGCAATGGAACAATCACGGACAGAGTGCGTAACAGCTCACTCAGGCAAAAAGGAAAGGACAAATAGTAAGATCGGCAACCAAGGCACAACCAAACGCCTACAAAAAACAAAAACGACCTAGAGTCAGCACATAAACAAGGACTCGATATAGTCACCGCTCAGTCAGGAGCAGACTGAAAGAGTCGAGGAGCTTTATTATTTTTGTTTTCTAAGTTCAATTCAATTCATTTGAACGAAGATTTTTCGCCAGGGACACTAGATGAGTATCGTTAATTTTATACATTAGAGTCCTATGTAGTCACTTCATAGTTAGAGCCTTTTTGTGTATATGTACTGTGTTGTCCTTTATGTGCTGATGAAGGCTAATCGCCGCAACGTCCTTTGTTTGTTTATTGTTATCGATTTTGTAAAGCTAACATAAACTAATTGTTGTTTCTTACCAACTTTTTCTCTTCCCTATAATTTTCTACTCCTTATAAAAACATACCAAACATAACGAAATGGGCAGAGCATTAAGCAATAACATTACGCGATTTACAAAAATCATTTACTTGTAAATCATTTTACGTTGCCTAATAGAATATTTTCTTTCCATGTGGCGTGTGACGTCGTTCTGAGCGGTGTACTTCCATATGACTGTTAAAGTCAATTGCATCCAAGTCATATATGCCTGCAGAAGATTAACACCAGCAAGAGACAGAATACAGCATCGAGAAAAGGAGAGCTGTGATGGTTTACAACAGTGTTCAAGTGTGCCCACTACCTGTATGAAGGCCGCTTTACACTGTATCAAACATGATATAGTTGTTATAATTAGATATTAATAGCCATGTGTTTGCTGTATTGAGATATACAATGATACTTTAGTTGACTACAGAAATGTTATGATATGTTATGATATCACATGTCCAATGATTATTATAATGGTAATATCAGCTCGCAACAAGGATTTGTTCTAACTCTACAACTGACAACTTAATTTCAGTTAGTTGTCAGTTGGGAGAGGGGGAGGATATGATGTTGCGCGCTGATTTGGGGTTAAGTGTGATATTGTGGGAAGGGACAGTGGTATGCCTGTACTTCCTGCAAGTTCACGAGGAAAGAGTGTCAATATGATCAGAGTATTAAGAGGAGACCAGTGTAAACGTCTATTCATGAACAAAGCGTGCATGCACGAGAGAAAGTGGACGCGTGGGTTTCTGTGTGGTGGGCTGAAAGCGTGGATAACGAGATAAAGTGTGAATTAAGTGACAGCTTGATTCTCGGGTAACATCAGCCACCCACCTAAGCGTGATCCTCGGGAACGCTCACATGAGCGAGTCCCGACAACACCCACAGGATCATGATTCACGAGAACGCCCACACAAGCGTGCCTCTCGTGTAATCACCATCCACTTACACGGATTCGACATATATAAATTGGGCTGCGTAGACAGTCCAGAGAGTGAGCTGTAGCCTGAGGGCTAAAGCCCCTCGGGGGGCAATCGAGAAGTAGTCAAGATTCGGAAATCGCACTTAACTTCCGTAACCTGGATCTACACACCGGGTCATGCGGGCGTAAAGGGAAATGAGCGAGCGGACCAACTGGCAAGCACAGCACTAAAGATTGCGGGAAAAAGCATGGACAGAGCAGATATCGTTAACGCTGTACGTACTGGGCTAGTGGATAATATCGAATCCCTGACACTAACACGATTGCGTGACATGGGAGTTTAGCATGGTGAAGCACGTCTTTGCCGTCTGCGAGGCCGAGAAAGGAGACAATATAACCAGCTTCTCATGGGGACAATTAGTAGAAGTACTTTGGAGTGGCTGCTGCTTCGGAGGACTGCGCACGCATGGGTATGCCCAATGTGCAGTGACGTCGATTGTGATAACAAAACACAAAATAACATTTTATAGGAAGTCGGCATTCTGAAACCCAAGTTCAAGTTGTCTCCTTCGTGCCAAAGAACTGCATGGCTGTTGGGTGAACAGTCGTTAACGAAGGCAGTCAGGTCGTTGTAGGGGCGACGCCTGCTGGTGGATGTAATGTCCTAAGTCCCTTTCCCAGCTAATAGTGAGGGTACTGCTGGGGTGACCATTTGTTAACCCCTCACATAATGCTTCAAGTCACAGTGGACACTAGGCACGACCACTTTTTTTTTTTTTTTTTTTTAAAGCCGTGGCAGTTCTGCCAGGCGGTGGCCGTTGCATTTTTGCTCCATTTGTAGACTGGAAGGATATAGTTTCGTCACCCAGCTTCTGAGTTGAGTGCATGGTGTGACACTGTGAGCTACGAGTGTTTTTCGTTGGCACAGGAGCGGAGCAACAATGGGGTGACCCGTTTGCTATGATGCTGAAACTAGGATTACCAGATTACCAGATTACCAGTCAAGATAGAGCGAGAAGTGAGAAGAGAGAGAAAACGAGAGTCAGAGACCAAGTCAGGGTCCAGGTAATCTCTCGAGTCTAACAGACAAGAATACCGTACGACTATCGGGCATTTAGGTCCGAGTAAGTGTCGGGATTGCGGTACATGTCAAAAGTATGAGAGGACTTATGGTAGAAGTCCTGTCGGTCATTGGAGTCTAACCGACTAGAATACCGTACGACTATCGGGCATTTAGGTCCGAGTAAGTGTCGGGATTGCGGTATGGGAAATATGGTCCCGCTGGCAAAGTAAGTCCAGGGGACGGGAAGACCAGTAGTGTCTGGTTCCGGAGTACGGCAAGAGAAGTCCGTCTCCAGTCAGCCGTGTTGTATGCTGAATTAATAGCAAGGTCCAGTGAATGGGAGAAGTCGTCCTGTTCAGCTGTACGACGCGTCCAGAGAGTGGGACGCCGTCATCCTGGTATCTGCAGTAGTCCAGGAGAGGTCACTACACAGTGAGAGATCGAGAGCTGTGAGGACAAATGAACGATGTGCGAATGTCAGCTGTGATCAATAACTACGTCTCTGCATTTGTGTCATGTATCCTGTTAAATAAACTTGTATGACGGTGTCATCGTCGTCGAGTTGTCTTGTTAAGAAAGGAAGCTGAAGAGTACCTGCTAGACACTTGGTAGTGTGCTGACTCAATTTAGCACACAACAGTGGGCTAAGTGAGACATCAAGGTAGGTGGGCTAAGTGAGACATCAAGGTAGGTGGGCTAAGTGAGACATCAAGGTAGGTGGGCTAAGTGAGACATCGAGGTAGGTGGGCTAAGTGAGACATCAAGGTAGGTGGGCTAAGTGAGACATCAAGGTAGGTGGGCTAAGTGAGACATCAAGGTAGGTGGGCTAAGTGAGACATCAAGGTAGGTGGGCTAAGTGAGACATCAAGGTAGGTGGGCTAAGTGAGACATCAAGGTAGGTGGGCTAAGTTAGACATCAAGGTAGGTGGGCTAAGTGAGACATCAAGGTAGGTGGGCTAAGTGAGACATCAAGGTAGGTGGGCTAAGTGAGACATCGAGGTAGGTGGGCTAAGTGAGACATCAAGGTAGGTGGGCTAAGTGAGACATCAAGGTAGGTGGGCTAAGTGAGACATCAAGGTAGGTGGGCTAAGTGAGACATCAAGGTAGGTGGGCTAAGTGAGACATCAAGGTAGGTGTGCTAAGTGAGACGTTGAGGTAACTGACGCTTGCTGTCGAGGGATGTACCACACGCTTGCCAAGTGTTTAGGGGTTTTATTCAGAAAAGCCATTCCCCCACACTCAGAAACATACACACATATATACAGGATTTCTTCAGCCAACCAAGACCGCACATACTCATTGCCACGGCACTTGCTGATGGTGATTATAACTGGATCAATGGAAGGCTAAACGAAACAAGAGCACCACCACACGCCAGGGTACACGGAACAAGTGAACAAACACAATATATCTGGCACATGTTACATGTTCTATCCTACCCGCCAATATTGTTGTCAAGCTCTGTTGTATAATAAACATACCCAGAATAACCTGATAGTGCGGCCAGTCTCTTTATTGTGGACCAGCACAATGCGACGAAGATGAACTAGTGATCAGCCTCTCATTGTCAGCGAACCACGCCTGCCAAATACACTCACATGGGCAGTCTCTCAGATATGGACGGTACATCCCAACAAACTATGGACAAGATGGCTACTACAGGCCACACCCCCCGACCGCACAGATACACCCACGTGATGTGCAGTGTTAGTCGTCTGGCCTTTCTCCCTCTCAGAGACCCCGCCAACCGAGGACCCACATACATGGTGAAAAGAATCCAGACTTCCTGTCTTCTACCTAGTCACTAACTTTAGTTATCACTCCTCAAAGTTCTGTTAACGAGCTTTCTCAATACCTCTCCATCAAAACCACGTGGGTCGACACACGCGAAGTGACCTTCTATGCACTTGAGGGCAACACATCAACCAGTTCGCCACATAGCGGCAACTGTGCCGACCCAGCACACACACATTGGCCGGACAAACGTCTGCTCTAGAAAAAATACTGACAGAATAATGAAGTAAAACTCATTATCCACCACAGACATTCAGACAGCTTACGAGCTCTAACAGAATAAAAGCAGCTTATTAAAACTGTCACACAGCATAGTCCTTGCGTCAACAGGACTCGAACAATTCTCGCTTACGTCCACATACTAAAACTGACGGAACTGCGACTTGTTGCCTCAAACTACCAGAGGACTGGAACAGTTCTCACTCACGTCCACATACTTGAACTCACTGAACTACGACTTGTTGCCTCAAACTACCACAGGACTTTTCCCACCTGCGGTCAAGTCCGCGTGTATCTTACTTTCTCGCCAAAACCGGAGTGTTTGCAGTCTCTCGTCTCGTGACTATTAGGCAACCCGTGTTTCACAGCTTTGAGTGGCTCGTAAGTTCACAAGTACAACCCGTCAACACAACTTTAAGTGGCTCATAAGTTCACATGTACAACCCGTGAACACAACATGAATGCTCGTTATTTCTCTCTAGTGCACGTATTTCAATAATATCGCTCACTCTATCAGATAATTGCCCTGACAGTCGCTTGGTCTTCATATCGCCATGTACTAATTTTCTGTGCAGGCATTCTCTGGGTGGCCAAAGGTAATCTAAGACCCGCCTTCTACCCATTAGTTATCTAAAATGGGACTTTCTTTGGGAATTTAATGGTATTGAAAGAAACCGCATCATTACTCATATCAACACATTACTTATACTACACACGTGTACACGTAGACACATCAACACATTACTTATACTACACCCGTGTACACGTACACACATCAACACAATGCCTATACTACACACATATACACGTAGACACAGCAACACATCCCTTAAACTACACACGTGTACACGTAGACACAGCAACACATCACTTATACTACACACATGTATACGTAGAAACATCAACACATTACTTATAGTGACAAATCAACACATTACTTATACTACACACGTGTACACGTAGACACATCAACACATTACTTATACTACACACTTGTGCAGGTTGACAAATCAACGCATTACTTATACTACACACTTGTGCAGGTTGACAAATCAACGCATTACTTATACTACACACGTGTACACGTAGACACAGCAACGCATTACTTATACAACACACGTGTACACGTAGACACATCAACACATCACTTATACTACACACTGTACACGTAGACACAGCAACACATCACTTATACTACACACGTGTACACGTAGACAGAGCAACACATCACTTATACTACACACGTGTACACGTAGACACATCAACATATCACTTATACTACACACTGTAAACGTAGACACATCAACACATCACTTATACTACACACTATAAACGTAGACACAGCAACACATCACTTATACTACACACGTGTACACGTAGACACATTAACACATTGCATATACTACACACGTGTACACGTAAACACATCAACACATCACTTATACTACACACTGTACACGTAGACACATCAACACATCACTTATACTACACACGTGTACACGTAGACACATCAACACAATGCTTATACTACACACGTGTACACGTAGACACATCAACACATCACTTATTCTACAAACGTGTACACGTAGACACATCAACACATCACTTTTACTACACACGTGTACACGTAGACTCATCAACACAATGCTTATACTACACACGTGTACACGTAGACACATCAACACATCACTTATACTACACACGTGTACACGTAGACACAGCAACGCATTACTTATACTACACACGTGTACACGTAGACACATCAACACATCACTTATACTACACACTGTAAACGTAGACACAGCAACACATCACTTATACTACACACGTTTAAACGTAGACACATCAACACATCACTTATACTACACACTGTACACGTAGACACATCAACACACCACTTATTCTACAAACGTGTACACGTAGACACATCAACACATCACTTTTACTACACACGTGTACACGTAAACACATCAACACAATGCTTATACTACACACGTGTACACGTAGACACATCAACACATCACTTATACTACACACGTGTACACGTAGACACAGCAACGCATTACTTATACTACACACGTGTACACGTAGACACATCAACACATCACTTATACTACACACTGTAAACGTAGACACAGCAACACATCACTTATACTACACACGTTTACACGTAGACACATCAACACATCACTTATACTACACACTGTACACGTAGACACATCAACACACCACTTATACTAAACACGTGTACACGTAGACACATCAACACATTGTTTATACTACACACGTGTACACGTAGACACAGCAACACATCACTTATAATCCACACGTGTACACGTAAACACATCAACACATCACTTATACTGCACACTGTACACGTAGACACATCAACACATTGCATATACTACACACGTGTACACGTAAACACATCAACACATCACTTATACTACACACTGTACATGTAGACACATCAACACATCACTTATACTACACACGTGTACACGTAGACACATCAACACAATGCTTATACTACACACTGTACACGTAGACACATCAACACATCACTTATACTAAACACGTGTACACGTAGACACAGCAACACATCACTTATACTCCACACGTGTACACGTAAACACATCAACACATCACTTATACTACACACTGTACACGTAGACACATCAACACATCACTTATACTACACACGTGTACACGTAGACACATCAACACAATGCTTATACTACACACGTGTACACGTAGACACAGCAACACATCACTTATACTACACACGTGTACACGTAGACACATCAACACAATGCCTATACTACACACGTGTACACGTAGACACATCAACACAATGCTTTTACTACACACGTGTACACGTAGACACATCAACACATCACTTATACTACACACGTGTACACGTAGACACATCAACACAATGCTGATACTACACACGTACACGTAGACACATCAACACATCACTTATACTACACACGTGTACACGTAAACACATCAACACATTACTTATACTACACACGTGTACACGTAGACACATTACTTTTACTCTACACATAGATACAGTAAACAGGTGATCTAGTTTCCGCCTACCTGTAGGCACAACAAAGATGTTGGCGTTGGTTGTATGGCTGGAAACGTAGGTGCCTGTTGTAGGTGCATGGTGGATAATTTGCCCTCTATGATTGTGTTGTTTCAAACAGCAACAGATGATAGTGATTACCACTGCTACAGCACAGACCCCGCCCAGCACGATCCCTATAATGGCCCCGGCGCTGAAAGTTGACAAGGATCATTGCAGCAATGTAGCGATCTATCAGTGTATTTACATATCATTGCAGCAATGTAGCGATGTATAAGTGTATCTACATATCATTGCAGCAATGTAGCGATGTATCAGTGTATTTACATATCATTGCAGCAATGTAGCGATGTATCAGTGTATCTACATATCATTGCAGCAATGTAGCGATCTATCAGTGTATTTACATATCATTGCAGCAAAGTAGGAATCTATCAATGTATCTACTTATTATTGTAACAATCTATCAATGTATCTTCATTTCATTGCAGCAATGTAGCGATCTATCAGTGTATCTACATATCTTTGCAGCAATGTAGCGATCTATCAGTGTATCTACATATCATTGCAGCAATGTAGCGATCTATCAGTGTATCTACATATCATTGCAGCAATGTAGCGATCTATCAGTGTATCTACATATCATTGCAGCAATGTAGCGATCTATCAGTGTATCTACATATCATTGCAGCAATGTAGCGATCTATCAGTATATCTACATATCATTGCAGCAATGTAGCGATCTGTCAGTGTATCTAATCATCATTGTAGGCTTAAGTCCCGGCCTGGCAGTCAGTAATCAGTTTAGTCGCTTGCTGTTTGTAGGATCAAATTTAATCAACCGGAAAAAGTAGTTTGGAGTTTTTTGAGATAACATTTTATGAGTAAATTTGGCCGTGTTAAAATTTAAACATTTACTAACTGGCAATAATCTTAGATGGTTATAGATTTTAGTGTTATCGATATGTTTTCTTTCTGAAACCAGGCGTTTAAGCACGGTTTTGAAGGAAACAGTCTTTTAAGATTGGATTTGGCGCAGCCATTCCAAAATGTGAAACAATAGTCGACATGTGTTTGGATGTAGGATGCATAAAATGCTTGTCTTGCATCTGTGTGTAGAGAGTCTGACGGGCTGCTACTGCAACTCATTTCCTCATGGCTGTGTTAGTTTTTTTTTCTCTATATTCTCCACTACAGACATGCTCACCTCGTACACGAGCAATCGACAGAGGCACTTTAGAATCAACATGAACTGTAGACACCAAACTTTGAACTTCCTGACGAGTCTGCATTGCCAGATAGTAAGCAGGCCTGTAGCCAGTGACTAATGTGTTCGCCGGACTTCCGCTCTATCAGATAACTTCAAACCGTAGACGCGGACAGGGCTCTTCACCGGTTCCTCCAGGACCGTGGAGATCCTTTTCTTTGCTACCGTGAAACTGACTGCCGCCACCTTACCTTTAAAGGACTGAGGAACTTGTGGATTTCTGAGGCTTGAACTACATGCTGCACCATTCAACCATGTGGTCCAAACTCTTTAGAATAACCCAGGCATGATCCTCACAGCCTGTTATGATATTTGTGTTATTGTAGTGAGTCATTTTCTCCTCATTAAGTTACGCCCGATAGATGACGTCAGTAATAAATGTAAGGCGAATGCTTTGACTGACTGAGATAACACGAGATTTATGTCTTGAGTTTCATGAGAGACATCTGAAAGTCAGGTTTTATGTGAAACATGATTGTTCACGTGAACCATAAAGGTTGACTGGCAGTATTCGTGTGAAATGCGAATTATCACGGGCCAGACACGACTTTCAACGGTGGGGAATTCGTGAGAATGAAATTATCCAGAATATTCGAGAACATGACTGATCAGAGGGCTATATAATAGCGAAGAAAGGTTTGTGAGGCAGTCTCGTTTAGCCCAAGGGAAGGTGTATGTGTTCGGAAGAATGTTGACGTCTGAATAGCGTGATTTCCCAATGCCTACCTGGCATAAAATAGCGGCTGACGGAAACGGTGGCCAGCTGTGAATGACTGTCGTTCTGGATGGAGGGAGCTACTGTGTTTCGCTAAGTTGTGTGAATTCTACGATGTTACAAAGGTATGATTGACTGTTTAGAGCATTAAATTAATAATCGATGAGTGATATTGTCGTGTATAAACATTTACTGACTGCAACATCAGCGAGTGAAAATAAACAGTACGTGTAACTTCTGAACGTCTGCCAGCGTCCATGTTTTCTCGTTCTTGTCAGTTAGTGAATGGAAAGATGCGGTGACTCATTCGAGCCAGCAATTAATAACAATGAAGATCACTGCAGTTATCCATAAATGCACGCAGTGACGCTATCCAGGGTTGCTCAATTTGAAGGCCTTGCCCGTAGCCGGCAGCCCTGTTCACATAGACACACCAACATCCAGCTCCGTCATCATAGACACACCAACATTCAACCCTGTCCACATAGACACATCAACATCCAGCCCTGTCCACATAGACACACTAACATCCAGCTCCGTCCACATAGACACACCAACATCCAGCCCTGTCCACATAGACACACCAACATCCAGGGTCAGCTTGACCTGCCATAGGCTAACTTGACTACCGCAGGGTCAGCTTGACCTACCACAGGCTAACTTGACTACCGCAGGGTCAGCTTGACCTGCCATAGGTTAACTTGACTACCGCAGGGTCAGCTTGGCGTGCCACAGGTTAACTTGACTACCGCAGGGTCAGCTTGGCCTGCCAAAGGGTTCCCTTTAATTTCCTAAATCTTCTCGGAGATTAACTTGACCTCTGGTTTTGTAGAATCTGCAGGCCAGACACCGTGGCTGTAGTTCTATCCGTCAACAGCGGCAGGGAGGTGATGTGCAGACAATCAACATAACGCATTGAACAAAACAATTATTGGCAACTGCTTGTTGTCTTGGGATAAAACATCCAGAGATGATGACTGGCAACAAACACATGTACCACAACAGTTGATAAACACTAGCCGGCTTGTTCAAACATAGCACACAGGGAGTGGCTGGGAGCCGGCTTGTTCAAACATAGCACACAGGGAGTGGCTGGGAGCCGGCTTGTTCAAACATAGCCCACATGGAGTGGCTGAGAAACATGGGCGCCCAGACCAGAATAATAGCCAAGCTAGATGTGTCCTGACGTGTATTATTTGTCTACTCTAAATCATTGCTCATGGCGTCATCAATTGTTGTCTTGTAACGCCGTGACTTGACGAGGCTAGAGCGACGGCGACTTTGATACACTATTGGCCGAGTGTCGGGTCTTGTTTTTGATGATCTGACTGAATCTCTCTCTCTCTCTCTCTCTCTCTCTCTCTCTCTCTCTCTCTCTCTCTCTCTCTCTCTCTCTCTCTCTCTCTCTCTCTTGTCTTCTTTCTTTCTTTTTCTCACTCCTTTTCTCCCTTTCTGTCTCTTTCTCTTACTTGCTTCCCTTTGTTCCATTGCCTCAATAGCCTCTATCACTCTCTATCGCTTGCCCTTCTTCGCTTACCTCTCTCTTACTATCTATCTAATTTCCTCCTCTCTCACCACAAGTGTTGGTCTATGTGGATGTAAGTGTGTCTGTGTAGATGTTGGTGTGTCTGTTTCGATGTCGGTATGTCTGTTTAGATGTTGGCCTGTCTGTGTAGGCGTCGGTGTGTCTATGTAGATGTTGGTGTGTGTAACGTGAATTCCCGAGGAAATCCTAGAGAGTTCCCGATGGGGAGGACAAGGTCAGAGGACCAGTGATATGCGAGAAAAACGAGATAAGTGGGTCTCGAGTATCCAACGGTGAGCGAATAAGGGATACAAGAAAAGCGTGAGACTGGAACAGAAGACGTAAACCGAGAGACGGTAGTAAGATAGTTGAAGTTCGGACCTGGATGAGTGCGGTCGAATGTGAGAGAACACCTGATTAGCATGGAGGACTTGTGAACATGTATAATTGTTCGAGAGAAGACATGTGTCTGTGTGGATGTTAGTATGTCTGTGTGTGTGTTGGTGTGTCTGTGTGGGTGTTAGTGTGTCTGTGTGTGTGTTAAAGTGTCTGTATGGGTGTTAGTGTGTCTGTGTGTGTGTTGGTGTGTCTGTGTGGGTGTTATTGTGTCTGTCTGTGTGTGTTAGTCTGTCTGTCTGGGTGTTGGTGTGTCTGTGTGGGTGTTGGTGTGTCTATGTGGGTGTTAGTCTGTCTGTGTGGGTGTTGGTGTGTCTATGTCGGTGTTGGTCTGTCTGTGTGGGTGTTGTGTGTTTGTTGTGTTGTGTTTGGGTTTGGTGTGTCTGTGTGGTTGTTGGTGTGTTGTGTTGGTGTGTTGTGTGGTGTTCGTGTGTCTGTGTGTATGTTGGTGTGTCTGTGTGTATGTTGGTGTGTCTGTCAGTGTGTATGTTGGTGTATCTGTGTGTATGTTGGTGTGTCTGTGTGGATGTTAGTGTGTCTGTGTGGATGTTGGTTTGTTGTGTGTCTGTGTGTGGATGTTGTTGTGTGTTGATGTTGGTGTTGTGTTGTGTCTGTGTAGATGTTGGTGTGTTTGTGTGGTGTTGGTTGTCTGTGTGGATGTGGTGTGTGTTGTGTGGATGTTGGTGTGTGTGTGTGGATGTTGGTGTGTTGTGTGGATGTTGGTGTGTTTGTGTGGATGTTGGTGTGTCTGTGTGGTTGTTGGTGTGTCTGTTGTGGATGTTTGGGTGTGTGTGTTTGTTTGTTGTGTTTGTGTGGTGATGTTTGTTTGTTTGTCCGTGTGGATGTTGGTGTGTCCGTGTGGATGTTGTGTGTGTCCGTGTGTTGATGTTTGTGTTGTGTTTGTGTGGATGTTGGTGTTTTTGTGTGGATGTTGGTGTGTGTTTGTGTTTTGTTTGTGTTGTGTGGATGTTGGTGTTGTGTGTGGTGTTGGTGTGTCTGTGTGGATGTTGGTGTTCCGTGTTTGTTTTTGTTGTGTTTGTTGTGTTGTTGTTGTGTGTGTGTGTGTTTGTTGTTTTGTTTGTGTGTCTGTGTGGATGTTGGTGTGTCCGTGTGGATTTTTTGTTTGTTGTGTGGTTGTTGTGTGTTGTGTGGATTTTGTTGTGTGTGTGGTTTTTTTTTTTTTTTTGTGTGTTTTTTGATGTTGTGTGTGTGTGTTGGATGTTGGTGTGTCCGTGTTTGATGTTGGTGTGTCTGTGTGGATGTTGGTGTTTTCCGTTTGGATGTTGGTGTGTCTGTGTGTTTGTTGGTGTGTCCGTGTGGATTGTTGTTTTGTTTGTGTGGATTTTTGGTGTGTGTGTGTGGATTTTTTGTGTGTTTGTGTGGATGTTTGTTTGTGTTTTTTTTTTGTTTGTTTGTTGGTGTGTTGTGTGGATGTTTGTGTTTTCTGTGTGGTTTGTTTGTGTGTCCGTTGTGTGTTTGTTTGGTGTGTCTGTGTTTTTGTGTGTGTGTCTGTGTGGATTTTGGTGTGTGTGTGTGTTTGTTGGTTTGTGTTTTTTGTTGTTTGTGTGTTTTTGTGGATTTTTGGTGTGTTTGTGTTTGTTTTGTGTGTGTGTTGTTGGATTTTGGTGTGTGTGTGTGGATGTTGGTGTGTTTGTGTGGATGTTGGTGTGTTTGTGTGGATGTTGGTGTGTTTTGTGTGGATGTTGGTGTGTTGGTGTGGATGTTGGTGTGTGTGTTTGGATGTTGGTGTTTTTTGTGTGGATGTTGGTGTTGTTTGTGTGGATGTTTGGTGTGTTTGTGTGGTTGTTGGTGTGTTTTTGTGTGTTTTTGTGTTTTTTTGTGTGTTTGTGTTGGATGTTTTTGTGTGTTTGTGTGGATGTTGGTGTGTCTGTGTGGATGTTGGTGTGTCCGTGTTTTTTTTTTTGTGTGTGTGATGTTGTGTTGTTTTTTTGGTGTGTGTGTGTTTGTTTGTGTGTCTGTGTTTTGTTGGTGTGTCCGTGTTTGTTGGTGTTGTTGTGTTTTTTTGTGTGTTGTGTGGATGTTTTTGTGTTGTGTGGATGTTGGTGTGTCTTTTGTGGTGTTTGGTGTGTTTTGTTTTTTTTGGTTTTTTTTGTGTGAATGTTGTGTGTGTTTGTGTGGATGTTGGTGTTTCTGTTTGGATTTTTTTGTTGTTTGTGTGGATTTTGGTGTGTTGTTGATGTTTTTGTTTTGTGTGGATGTTGGTGTGTCTGTGTGGATGTTGGTTGTTTTTGTTGTTGTTTTTTGGATGTTGGTTTGTCTGTGTTGTTTGTGTTTTTGTTTTGTGTTTGTGTTTTGTTGGTGTGTTTTTGTTTTTGTTTTGTTGTGTTTGTGTTTTTTTTTGTGTGTTTTTTTTTGGTTTGGTTGTGTGTGTTGTTTTGGTTTTTTTGGTGTGTTTGTGTGGATGTTTGTTTTTTTTTTGTGTGTGGATGTTGGTGTGTCTGTGTGTGTTGTTTGTGTTTTCCGTGTGGATGTTGGTATGTCTGTGTGAATGTTGGTGTGTCTGTGTGGATGTTGGTGTATCTGTGTGGATGTTGGTGTGTCTGTGTGGATTTTGGTGTGTCTGTGTGGATTTTTGGTGTGTGTCTGTGTGGTTGTTGGTGTGTTTGTGTGGATGTTGGTGTGTCTGTGTGGATTTTGTTGTGTCTGTGTTTTTGTTGGTGTGTCTGTGTTTGTTTTGTGTGTGTCTGTGTGGATGTTGGTGTGTCCGTGTGGATGTTGGTGTGTTTGTGTGGATGTTGGTGTGTTCGTGTGGATGTTGTTGTGTCTGTGTGGATGTTGGTGTGTCCGTGTGGATGTTGGTGTGTCTGTCTGTATGGATGTTGGTGTGTCTGTGTGGATGTTGGTGTGTCTGTGTGGATGTTGGTGTGTCTGTGTGGATGTTGGTGTGTCTGTGTGGATGTTGGTGTGTCTGTGTGGATGTTGGTGTGTCTGTGTGGATGTTGGTGTGTCTGTGTGGATGTTGGTGTGTCTGTCAGTAAAGTTGATTTTACTACACCATCTAAGGCAGGGGTCTCCAATCTTGTTCAGCACCCCCCCCCCCCTCCCCCTCCCAACCCAAATAAGTACAGGACAAGACCCCACGCCCCATCCCACCACCCTTAAGTATCGTACAAGACCACCACTTCCTCTTGAATATATAGCACAATATCCACGCCCCCCCCCCCCCGCCCCGCCCCCCACCCCTCTTCCCCATATTAACAAAATATGATTTTTAAAAAGAGGATGACAACAGATTTCGCACCAAGCGAAACAGAAAGTATGGACGTACGTTTTCCTCAGAATTTGGTTTTAACCTATAATTAAATGCCTGTGCAGTCATGTAAATTAGATTTGTAATTATACATATAGAAACTAATTTTAATTATACATATAGAAACTAATTTTAATTATACATATAGAAACTAATTTTAATTATACATACAGAAACTACTTATGAAAAAAGACTAAAAATTAACTTGGGTTTTGTTTAATGAATAGCTTAAACAATTTTGTTCAACTGTAAACAAAATATAATGGATTATTAGAAATACAAATGCACTCAATTTCAAATTGTGTGGCGCACGCTCCCTTGAAACCTCCTCGCCCCACACCTCCCTCGACCAACTCCGGAATGGAGATCACAGATCAAATTTAAAATGAAATTATGTGGTTTTTATATTATTTTTGAAAATTAAACTAAGTGATATGAAATACTACGAAGTGATATGAAATCCTAAGAAGTGATTTGAAATCCTACGAAGTAATATGAAATTATTAGACATTATATCAAATGAGATTTTATGAACTGACATGAAATGATATGAAGTGATACAAAGTGATATCCAGTGATACAAAGGGATATAAAGTGTTTCAAAGTGATACAAAGTGATATGAAGTGATAAGGAGTGATATGAAGTGATAGGAAGTGATATGAAGTGATAGGAAGTGAAGCCAGCATGCAGCCTACCTGCCAGCGCAACAGTATTCATCAGTGGACGGGCCGCAGCAGCCGAAGGAGCAGTGGAAGCTGCGGTAGCTGCTGCCCCAGTAGTTGTAGGCCGTGCAGTACTCACCAGACACCGGCTCTGTGGACAGTCACAGTCGGTCAGGCATCGGGCGTCATGCGAGTTCATAAAAGTGCAGTCAAGTACGGGGAAGTAAAGAGAAGTACAGGAAAGTACAGAAGAGCGCAAAGAAGTACAGTCAGCTACAGAGAAGTACAGTCAGCTACAGAGAAGTACAGTCAGCTACATAGACGTACAGTCAGCTACAGAGAAGTACAGTCAGGTACAGAGAAGTACAGTCAGGTACAGAGACGTACAGTCAGCTACAGAGAAGTATAGTCAGCTACAGAGAAGTTGTCAGCTACAGAGAAGTACAGTCAGCTACAGAGACGTACAGTCAGCTACAGAGAAGTACAGTCAGCTCCAGGGAAGTACAGTCAGGTACAGAGAAGTACAGTCAGGTACAGAGAAGTACAGTCAGCTACAGAGAAGTACAGTCAGCTCCAGGGAAGTACAGTCAGGTACAGAGAAGTACAGTCAGGTACAGAGAAGTACAGTCAGGTCAGAGAAACACAGTCAGCTACAGAGAAGTATAGTCAGGTTCAGAGAAGTACAGTCAGGTACAGAGAAGTACAGTCAGCTACAGAGACTTACAGTCAGCTACAGAGAAGTACAGTCAGCTACAGAGAAGTACAGTCAGCTACAGAGAAGTACAGTCAGCTACAGAGAAGTACAGTCAGCTACAGAGAAATACAGTCAGCTACAGAGAAGTACAATCAGGTACAGAGAAGTACAGAGAAGTGCAAAGATTTACAGAGAAGCACATATAAGTACAGAGAAATACAGAGAAGTACAGGGAAGTACAGAGAAGTACAGGGAAGCTAGAGAGGTACAGAGAAGAACAAGGAAGTACATAGAGGTAGTCAGGTACAGAGAAAAACAAAAAAGCACAGAGAAGTACAAAAAGTACAGAGAACTACAGAGAAGCACAGAGAAATATAGACAAGTGCAGAGAAGTACAGAGAAGTGCGGGAAAGTACAGTGAGGTACAGTCAAGTACAGAGAAGTACAGGAAAGTACAGTGAGGTACAGTCAAGTACAGAGAAGCACGGGGAACTACAGAGAAGTACAGAGAAGTACAAGGAAGTACAGAGAGGTAGAGAGAAATACGGGGAAGTACAGAGAGTTACAGTCAAATACAGTAAAGTACAGGGTAGAAAAGCGAAGTACATGGTTTGGGACGGTGTAACTTTTCGACAACTTCCTAGTTGTTTGATACTCTCGGGCCCTGGGCTTTTCTTTAGGCTTGTCTTTAGGCTTGTCTTTAGGCTTGTCTTTAGGCTTGTCTTTAGGCTTGTCTTTAGGCTTGTCTTTAGGCTTGTCTTTAGGCTTGTCTTTAGGTTTTTCTTTAGGCTTGTCTTTAGGCTTGTCTTTAGGCTTGTCTTTAGGTTTTTCTTTAGGCTTGTCTTTAGGCTTGTCTTTAGGCTTTTCTTTAGGCTTGTCTTTAGGTTTTTCTTTAGGCTTGTCTTTAGGCTTGTCTTTAGGTTTTTCTTTAGGCTTGTCTTTAGGCTTGTCTTTAGGCTTGTCTTTAGGCTTGTCTTTAGGCTTTTCTTTAGGCTTGTCTTTAGGCTTGTCTTTAGGCTTGTCTTTAGGCTTTTCTTTAGGCTTGTCTTTAGGCTTGTCTTTAGGCTTGTCTTTACACATGTTACATAAGTCGCTGGTTTTTTTTTTTTTGGTTTTGTGTCTTAGTGCATTGGCTGAGGGAGACGGAACCTCTACGGTTTTGCCGGATGTGTCATGGTGACACTTGTTTATAAACCACTAACTATGAATTGAACACACATACTTACAGGACTTCTGAGATCTGAAGTTCCACCTTAACAATGTGAGACACCGTGAGTTCACAAGCTTCACTACTGAACAATGTGAGACACCGTGAGTTCACAAGCTTCACTACTGAACAATGTGAGACACCGTGAGTTCACAAGCTTCACTACTGAACAATGTGAGACACCGTGAGTTCACAAGCTTCACTACTGAACAATGTGAGACAAGCTTCACTACTGAACAATGTGAGACACCGTGAGACAAGCTTCACTACTGAACAATGTGAGACAAGCTTCACTACTGAACAATGTGAGACACAGTGAGACAAGCTTCACTACTGAACAATGTGAGACAAGCTTCACTACTGAACAATATGAGACAAGCTTCACTACTGAACAATGTGAGACACCGTGAGACAAGCTTCACTACTGAACAATGTGAGACACCGTGAGACAAGCTTCACTACTGAACAATGTGAGACAAGCTTCACTACTGAGCAATGTGAGACAAGCTTCACTACTGAACAATGTGAGACAAGCTTCACTACTGAACAATGTGAGACAAGCTTCACTACTGAACAATGTGAGACAAGCTTCACTACTGAACAATGTGAGACAAGCTTCACTACTGAACAATGTGAGACACAGTGAGACAAGCTTCACTACTGAACAATGTGAGACAAGCTTCACTACTGAACAATGTGAGACAAGCTTCACTACTGAACAATGTGAGACAAGCTTCACTACTGAACAATGTAAGACAAGCTTCACTACTGAACAATGTGAGACAAGCTTCACTACTGAACAATGTGAGACAAGCTTCACTACTGAACAATGTGAGACAAGCTTCACTACTGAACAATGTGAGACAAGCTTCACTACTGAACAATGTGAGACAAGCTTCACTACTGAACAATGTGAGACACTGTGAGACAAGCTTCACTACTGAACAATGTGAGACACTGTGAGACAAGCTTCACTACTGAACAATGTGAGACACCCTGGGCTCACAAACTTCACTACTGAACAATGTGAGACACAGTGAGACAAGCTTCACTACTGAACAATGTGAGACACAGTGAGACAAGCTTCACTACTGAACAATGTGAGACAAGCTTCACTACTGAACAATGTGAGACACTGTGAGACAAGCTTCACTACTGAACAATGTGAGACACTGTGAGACAAGCTTCACTACTGAACAATGTGAGACAAGCTTCACTACTGAACAATGTGAGACACTGTGAGACAAGCTTCACTACTAAACAATGTGAGACACTGTGAGACAAGCTTCACAACTGAACAATGTGAGACACAGTGAGACAAGATTCACTACTGAACAATGTGAGACACAGTGAGACAAGCTTCACAACTGAACAATGTGAGACACAGTGAGACAAGCTTCACAACTGAACAATGTGAGACACAGTGAGACAAGCTTCACTACAGAAAAATGTGAGACACAGTAAGACAAGCTTCACTACTGAACAATGTGAGACACTGTGAGACAAGCTTCACTACTGAACAATGTGAGACACCCTGGGCTCACAAACTTCATTAGACATTCCCCAGACTGACCTGTTTAGGTCAATGAACAGGTCGACAGGTGTCCAGGTATTAGAGTACTCACCCAAACTGACCACAACCGTGAAGGCGAGCAGCAAAATGTTATCCATGACTGAAGTTAGCCAGGACTGACCTGTTTCTTTGGACTTAGCTCTTACAGGTGACGCGGCACTGCGACATCAAATACATGTACACAGATAGAGGTGATGTCACTTTCTACCGGTGCTGTTGGATTATATATATATATATATACACATGGACACACATGGACACACATATGCACACGATCACACGCACACAGGATAGAGGCATTATAGTAAGTGATGAACAACATATCATACACAAACAGACATATATACACACATACACAAACGCGCACACGCACATACGTACAAACATACACAGATGGTGTGTACACGCCATATGCGCTGTACGTACTGGGCTAGTGGATAATGACGAATCTCTGACACTAACACGATTTGGGAGTAAAGATTGGTGAAGCACATGTATGCAGCCTTCGAGGCCGAGACAGGAGACAATATAACCAGCTTCTCATGGGGACAATTAGTAAAAGCACCTTGGAGTGGCTGCTGCATCTGAGGACTGAGCACGCATGGGAATGATCAATGTGCAATGAGGTCGACTGTGATAACATAATATAATACACACATTCACACACATACACACATGCACACACATTCACACACATTCACACACATACACACATGCACACACATACACACATGCACACACATAAACATATGCACACACATACACACACTGCCTACCCAAATGACCTACCGTCAGCAAGATACTGATAACGTCATTCTGTATTGGTCATTAGGTCAAGAAATAACCGGATGTGGTCAGACTTCCGGCAAGATTCCAAGCAGCATTAGTTATCATCTCATTGTTATTTTTGACTTCATCATACAGTTACTGCTGACTGATATATCAGAGGTATATGTGTGTATGTGATTGCGTGAATGTGTGTGGTGTATGTGGTTGTGTGTGTGTGGGGGGGGGGGGGCTAATTTACTGCTGACTGACAGATCAGAGGTATATGCGAGCATGTGACTGCGTGGTTGTGTGGGAGTGGGGGGGGGGGGGGGGGTTAGGAGAGGGGTAATTTATTGCTGACGTACAGATCAGAAGTATATTACTGTGTGTGATTTTGTGTGTGTTGTTGTGTATGCGTTGTGTTGTGTGTATGTGTGTATGGTTGTGTGTGTGTGTATGTGGATAATTTACTGCTGACACATAAAGTGTAAGCGTGTGTCTGTATGTTTCTTACAGCTGAAACACACAGTGTAAGAGTGTGTCTGTATGTTTCTTACAGCTGACACATACAGTGTAAGCGTGCCTGTATGTTTCTTACAGCTGAAACACACAGTGTAAGAGTGTGTCTGTATGTTACTTACAGCTGGCACATACAGTGTAAGCGTGTGTCTGTGTTTCTTATGGCTGACACACACAGTTTAAGCGTTTTTCTGTATGTTTTTAACAGATGACACATACAGTGTAAGCGTGTGTCTGTATGTTTCTTACAGCTGAAACACACAGTGTAAGCGTGTGTCTGTATGTTTCTTACAGCTGAAGCACACAGTGTAAGCGTGTGTCTGTATGTTTCTTGCAGCTGACACACAGTGTATGCAAATGCGCGCGGAAGAGTGCGTACGTGTACTGACAGTCACGGCCTAAAGCAAGCCTGTACTCAGCACCACAAGTTGGTACACTTTATGTCCGTATTTCTTGCTGAGTACGACCGCACGGGCAGCCAGCCACCCCGGGTATCTACTGAAACCCGTCTGACCAGGAACTGGGGTGCTACGATCGGTCTAAACAATGTTTGTCGAATCTAATCGATAATTTGAATGTGATCGATAACCAGTGCAGGCTTTATTAAACAGGTAGAAATGGTACTTACATTCAAACTGAATAGAAGCAGAGACCCCGCGTGGCGAAATGGAAGGGCTAACAGAGAAAATAGTAACTGCCTGTGTCGTAGAAGCCTTGAAGACAAAGTTTAACATACACGGCTACTGTTATTTCAGTTAGTTCCTATAACATACGCAGCTGCTGTTATTTTGGTTAGTTCCTATAACATACGCGGCTGTTGTTATTTCAGTTAGTTTCTAAAACATACGCAGCTGTTGTTATTTCAGGAAGTTCCTATAACAAAAGCAGCTGTTGTTATTTCAGTAAGTTCCTAAAACATACGCAGCTGTTGTTATTTCAGTTAGTTCCTATAACAAAAGCAGCTGTTGTTATTTCAGTAAGTTCCTATAACATACACAGCTGTTGTTATTTCAGTTAGTTCCTATAACATACACAGTTGTTGTTATTTCAGTTAGTACCTAAAACATACGCAGCTGTTGTTATTTCAGTTAGTTCCTACAAGAAACGCAGCTGTTGTTATTTCAGTTAGTTCCTAAAACATACACAGCTGTTGTTTTTTCAGTTATTTCCTATAACATACGCAGCTGCTGTTATTTCAGTTAATTCCTATAACATACACGGCTGCTGTTATTTCAGTTAATTCCTTTAACGTACACGACTGTTGTTATTTCAGTTAGTTCCTATAACATACACGGCTGCTGTTATTTCAGTTAGTTCCTATAACATACACGGTTGCTGTTTCCTCGGTAAACTTCAACCCTTTTCAGGACTTTGTCTCTTTGTAATTTACCTCGGCAATTTTTCGTTCTGTTCTCTGCTACACTACCGATGAGTTAGGAGATATCTGAGGTCCGCTGTGTTAGGAGATATCTGAGGTCCGCTGTGTTAGGAGATATCTGAGGTCCGCTGTGTTAGGAGATATCTGAGATCCGCTGTGTTAGGAGATATCTGAGGTCCGCTGTGTTAGGAGATATCTGAGGGCCGCTGTGTTAGGAGATACCTGAGGTCCACTGAGTTAAGAGATATCTCAGGTCCGCTGAGTTAGGAGATATCTCAGGTCCGCTAAGTTAGGAGATATCTGAGGGCCGCTGTGTTAGGAGATACCTGAGGTCCACTGAGTTAAGAGATATCTCAGGTCCGCTGAGTTAGGAGATATCTCAGGTCCGCTAAGTTAGGAGATATCTGAGGGCCGCTGTGTTAGGAGATACCTGAGGTCCACTGAGTTAGGAGATATCTGAGGTCCGATGAGTTAGGAGATATCTGAGGTCCGATGAGTTAGAAGATATCTGAGGTCCGATGAGTTAGGAGATATCTGAGGTCCGATGAGTTAGGAGATATCTGAGGTCCGATGAGTTAGAAGATATCTGAGGTCCGCTGAATTAGAACATATCTGAGGTCCGATGGGTTAGAAGATATCTGAGGTCCGCTGAGTTAGGAGATATCTGAGAT